>VZRH01008316.1:30871-47700 GCA_013397555.1 Urocynchramus pylzowi | reverse complement strand
CCGGCCCCGGGACCCCGCGCCCGCCACGCTTACATAGCACGGGGCAGGGACACGCCCCCCAGCCCGCCTCGACCAATGGAAGCTTGCAGGCATGACCACCTAGTAACAATCAGACCAATGACAATGCAGGGGCGTGGCCAAGGCACGGACATCAGGTCTACCCGAGGCAGGCGCACTTTCCCGAGCCTTGCACGGTGGGAGCGTTGGAAGCGTGTCCAGGGGCTGAAGGGAAAACCACCCCGAGAGAAACCCCCTCTGCTCCGCTCAGGCGGCCCCAGCTCCGGGCCACCAACATCAGAACGACAGGGAACTGCTGGAGTGAGCCCAGAGGAGGCCAAAATGCTCCAAAGAGGGCTGGAAAGGGACTTGGGTAATGGGCCTGAAGTGCCAGGACGAGGGGAATGGCTTCCTGCTGACAGAAGGGAGGGATAGCTGGGACATTGGGAAGGAATTCTTCCCTGTGAGGGTGGGCAGGCCCTGGCACAGGGTGCCCAGAGAAGCGGCGGCTGCCCCACCCCTGCAAGTGTCCAAGGCCAGGCTGGACAGGGCTTGGAGCAGGCTGGGACAGTGGAAGGTGTCCCTGAATGAGGTGAGCTCCCGTCCAACCAAAATGGTCTGGGATTCTCTGACTCTTTTACTGGGTTTGGTGTTTCTCCAAAGGGACAGGAGAAAAAAAAAAAAGGTGAAAAGAAGGGATAAAAGCCCTCAGAACCATGGGCTGTCCCAGACACTGGTACCAATCTGGTGTTGCCTGACAGCCCAACACAGCCAAGTCCAGCAAACAGGAGTCACTGCACAAACATCTCAGGATTCACCTGGCAACAGCCTCCTCTGGCTCGGGGCTGAGCTCCTGCAGCAGGGGAACGTCAGTGCTCCTCGGCAGGGCACAGCCCTCGGCTGGAACAGCCACCACCAGCACAGCCCGCAGGCCCAGCCCCTGCACGGGGGAGGGCACAGCCAGTGCCTGGGCATGGCTCCTGGTCCCTGTCCCTTCCTGGGGATATTTTTAGGGTGTTCTGCAAACACGGCTCTGTGCTGAGGCTGTGCAGTCTGGGTGCCTCTGGCCACCTCGAGGTTTCCACTTCTGTATTTCCATTTGTGTCATTCCAGAGGCACAGTTTGGGGGCTTCATTTCATCTGACCCAAGGGAATGTGGCCCCTCACTGACCAGAGGTGCTGGTTTAGCCTCTGCCAGCCCAGTCCAGCTCCCTCACCTGCTCCTTCGGCACTGTCACACCCCACAGAGCTGCTGGGCACGGGGCACAAGCAGAGGAGCTGCTGGTCACCAGCCGGCCCGGGGGCTGCCCAAGGAAGCTGTGGCTGCAAGTGTCCAAGGCCTGGCTGGACAGGGCTTGGAGCAACCTGATCTAGTGGAAGGTGCCCCTGCCCGTGGCAGGGGGTGGAACAAGATGAGCTCTAAGGTCTCTTCTAGCCCAAACCATTCCATGATGACTCTGAGGCCATCAGCTCTGTGTTTGCTCAGCCTGGAGGGGGAAACACATCTCTTCCTTTGCATCAGTAGAACAAGCAAAGTGGGAGTGGCAGAGGGGGAGGCTGCCTCTGTTCTCCCCTTTCTGCTCCCCAAAAAGCTCTGGATATTAGAGGGACAGGGCTGTGGGTGTGCATCAGGCAATGATCCAGCTGGAGAGATGGGCTGGAGATGCTGCCAGGGACACTCTGAGGGAACACCGGCGGCAGGTAAGACATGGAATATTGTTTCAGTGTCTCCTTTCCTTACAAGCTCTGCTCAAAGATCAGGAGCTGGATTGTCACTGTGGCTGGCCACCCCACTATAGACTAGAGTGGCATTAGGGCTTTGTGGGCTGGAAGAAGGAAGCCCAAAGCATTTGTGGGGTGGAGAAGGGAATTAGAATCATGGAATCATTCAGGCTGAAGATCTTTAAGAGCATCCAGTTCAACTGTTCCCCCAGCACTGGGGGCCACCGTCTACCTCTTGTCCCCAAATGTTACATCCACATGGCTTTCAAATTCCCCCAGGGACAGGGACTCCCCAACTTCACTGGGCACTCTGTGCTAGGCCTGGACAGCCCTTTCCATGGAAAAATTTCCCCTAATATCCAATCTAAACCCTCCCTGTCACACCTTGAGGCTGTTTCCTCTCACCTCCTCTGCAGCTGCACTGTTCAGAGGCATGGAGGGAAGGTGACTCCCAAGGTGATCCTGGCCCGCAGGAGCTGCCAGCGCTCCGTCAGGATTTCTGCACTGCAGGCAGACGGATGTGGCTTCAGCAAAATAAACATCAGAAACTGTGGTTTGTACTGGTCAGTGATCCTCACTGCTCTGGGAGCAGCAGCAGGAAGGAGCTGCTAGCCCCATGTGCTCCAGGAGACTGGATAAGAATAAGGAAAATGGTCAAAGCTAAAACCCCTTTAGACTCTGGAGATTTCTTGGAAAAAGATGAGGGGAAGACAAATTTTCTTCATGGAAATCTCATGGGAAAAGGGAAAACCTCCATGCCAAAGGAGCAGGTCTCTCTGTCTGTGCCAGCTGTATCCCCTTGCCAAGATCAGGAATACATCTCCTCAGATACAGCTGGATGGGTCCTGGGAAGCTGGATGTAACCAAGTAACCAGGATCCTAGCAACAGGCTTGATGGGAGGATTTAAAGATAGAAAAAAAAGTAGGAGCAAAGCAAATAATGGGAAAATATTGTCTCATTCCCCGAACTCCCAACCCTAGAGCAGAAGATAAATCAGCTCCAGGCAGGGAGAGGTACTTTGGTTGTTTTGTTTTTTTTCCCTTTTCAAAGCAAAAAAAGTATCAGTCACAGATGAAGATTTTTTTAAACCACTTTTACAGGTGTCATTTGTACAAATCAAAGCGTCCCTTCAAAATCTCATCATTACAAACATACAAAGAAACAATGTTGGTGCTACAAATCAGCTATGCAACGGCAGGAGCAATTTATCACGATTAAAAACCCTACTGAACAGTATTTACAGGGCCTTTCTCCCTCTTTTTATTTCTGTATGTTGAGGGAAGGAAAAAAAGCAAAGCCCACAGTTAAAAAAACTCCCACCAATGCACTTCATTTTCTAAAAGTATAAAACTGGGTGAGTTTTTGCCACACTCAGGTGAAGTGTAACAATTTCTGGTTTTGCTTGTTTTCACATCAAAAGTCTCTTAGAAAAACAAAAAACAAACACATGGCAGTGTCCAATGAAATGTGCTCCTTCCTTGCCAGAAGCCAACATCATCCCAAAAAAGTGCCTTTGAGTAAAATCAACTTTAGTAACAAATAAGAAACAAAAGGATGGAAAAAGTAATCACAAGCTCTAGTTAAAAGCTTCATCAAAGCCCTGACGGAGCAGCCGCCCTGCAGCAAAAGCATGAGTTCTCTTACCTACCTTCAGCCCCTGCTCGGGGCCCTCCAAGCCCTGAGATGTTTCTCCGCTCCCTGACTGGCGTCTGGGATGTCGAGGAGCCCCTGCCAGCCCGGAGTTGTGTGGTGCTCCCCCTCCAAGTGCTTTTTATCCACCACCACCACCCCAAAAGAGGCGCCTGGGGGGACCTACCCCAGCTGGTCTGGCTGTAAGGGTCAGCGGCAGCCGTGCTGTTTGGGGCAGCACATCCCTGGTACAGGGAACTCTCATAGCCCTTTGATCCTGCTGGTTTGGAATCAGCAGTGAGAAAAATCCCTGGAGTGCCCCAAAAAACACTCCCTGGCTCGCATTGCTGCCTGAGTAAGTGCTTTCCTGGAGCCAACCTGGCCCCTGCATCTGGAAGGGGCAGGGAAAGGGGGGAGAGAGGGAATATCTGAGCCTTGAACTCTCTGTGTAAAGAAATGGAGTAAGAGACACTTGATCGCACCAAGCTGCAGAAATCATCAAATCCCAGAGGTCACCACATACAGGGCACTGGGGGGTGGGGGGAATTCTGGGTGGGTTGGGGGCTGTATCATTCCACTTTGGCTCCCAACCCAAAAGCTCTGATCAGAAAAACAAGGAAACACAAAACCAGGCAGTTTGGTTTGCCAAGTTGACAGAGAAAATAAGAAAAAAAAAACCAAAACAAAACACAAAAATCTTCCAAGATAAATACATGGCCCCCATTTTGGAAGCATCTTCAAAAAGCTGTATCAACTCTTGTCAGCAGTGGCACAACCTTCCAGGAACACCTTTTGGGCTGGTGAGTTCTCAGCTCTTTTTTGAAGAAGGAACAGTTCAAGGAAAAAAAAAATCCAGCTCCCACCACACACAGCTCCCATTTTATCTGCAGAACAACTGGCCATGGCAATTCCCTCACAGCAGCAGGCTGGGAACCAGCAAGGAGCCACTTAATGCAGCAGGTTCCTGTTTGCTCATGGAAAGGGCTGGCAGTGGTAGCAACTGGTTAGGAAAAGATTTCTTCCAGAAAACAGTACCTCAGGGGGGATTTAGGAAGGCTGGGACCTCTCCCCATGGATCGAAACCGCCACACTCAAGCATGCTGTCGGAAGGTAACGCACCAGGAATTCCCATGGAGTCCACAACGAGAGGTCTGGGCTTCCAGCGATCCAGCAGCTCTCCCACACTCCTCAGCCAATGCTGGGGAAAGCTCCCAGCCCGGGGGCTTGGCTTTAAGGGGAGGTTATTGCTCCTGACTTCTCAGGCTTTTTGCCTTTTGACAGGGCAGCTGCTTGCTTCAGGAGTTCTCTGTTCTTGGCCTGGAAACGGACAGAATGGGTATGTAGTGGCACGGATCATCATTAGCTCTTGGGATCCCTGTGCAGAAGCTGCTGACATCCCGCACACAGGTGGAAAGGGGGGCAGATGTTGAGCTCACCTCTAACCTCCTAGAGAGGGCTCTCCCATCCCAGCCCCACAGGAAAAGACAAAGACAAAATGACAGAATCCACGAGACCGTTCAAAAATTAATCATATGAACAGTTCAAAGCACCTACAATACACTGAGAGGATCTGAACTTTGATTTTGCAGTCATTGAAAAAGGTTTCCAGAGACTCAACCACTACCAGCAGAAATAAAATGTCTGTACACCAGAGAGTTCAGGGCAGTCCCAGCCTGAGCTGAGCACATGGAAAGCCCCAAGAGAAGGAGGTGGCTGGGGCACACCTGCTCCTGGATCTGATGCTCCTTCACCTTCAGCAACAGCACATCCAGCCCTCTCCACACCACATTCCAATGTTCCAGCCCTCAGCCAGGCAGAAGGACATTGCCCTGTGAAGGGATTCTCGAAGGCACCAGCACCCTGACAGCAGCTGGAGGCTCCAGCCTGCCTTCCACTGGGATACTTCCCCAGAGTGGGTGTGGATGGAGGAGGGGCTGTTTCCTCAGGGGCAACAGAAGCCTTTTGTTTTATCCCCTCCTACCTCTCATTGCTGGGGCTTTAGATCTTTATATACCCAAAGTAATTAAAGGGTGCAAAGTTCATTTCTGTGTCTGATTTCTTCCCCTTTGACCCGATCTCTTCTGTGGCTCAAGCTATTCACGCTGATAGTCTGCTGTGTTTTCACAGCCATGACAAGAATCCTGCTCTCCCTGCTTCCATCAGCTCAGGGACTTCTTTATTTGGACTAGAGATACAGGGTGAAAAGAACTGCCAATTGTTCCTTTGTTCTCTCTGGTTACTGCTCACACAAATCAAAGGGAAGTGATTTAGAGGTTCAGGGAGCTGACAAAGGCTCTGCAGACTAGAGAAACAGGGTCAAACCTGATTTTGGCAATAAGTAAAATGAGTTTGATGGCTCCTGACTAGTCCATAAGGGACACAACATAGCACTTTACAACACGGTAAGTGTGAGCCTGAGTTGAAAGCAGCAAGGTAGGTGTAAATGGTGGTTGGGACGCAATGCAGAGCTGAGGAGGGGCTTGCAGGACAGGGTTGAGAAACATTAGCAGAGCTCTGTGTGCAGAAGCTCACAGGGTGTTCTGATCAGGAGTGTCCTCAGTCCCCACTGGACACAGCTCAGGAATGTCCTCAGTCACTCCTGGATACAACACAGCTCAGCAAATGGAACTGACAATGCTGTCACCTGTAACTGCTCCATGACCTCCTTGTGTGTCTTCTCCATCTGGTTCATCTTTGCCCTCATCTGTGACTCCTGGTACTGCAGGTCGGCTTTCAGCTCCGTGATCTGTGCAGAAACCAGGAAGGAGCAAGTGAGCTGGTAGAGGCAACAACTGCCCTAACCACAGCACCCCCTGCCATGGAAAGTGTCTCTACAGAAGGTGTGTGAGACTGGCTGAGGCCACAGACATGCTGGCAGTGCTGAGGGACTGCAATGAGACCAGAACTGTGTCACTGAGCACACAGAACAACAGCAAGGGCCAGCACTGCATTTCTCCAAGCAGCAGCATGTTTATTCCCAGTCTTGCCCACACACAGAGGTCTCCAAGAAAGCGGTCAGGAAATGACCCTTTATGAAATGAGATCCCCTGGGTGGGTCCAGAGAGCCTCTTTGCTTTGGAAAGCAGGCAGCCTGGAAACAGCCAGACATGTTAACTCCAAGATAAAAAGCCAGGCTGTGTCAAGAGTGTGATCTGCTTTAATGTCAGCCTGCTGTGGGGGGAAGCAAGCCAAGAATTGTACCTTCTTCTCCTTCTCCAAAATCATCTGATCCTTCTGGTGAAGCATCTTTTTTAAAGTAGCCACCTCCTCCTTCAGCTGGGCAATGATGACAAAGTGGTCGGTGCCAGGGGAGTCCAGGGCGAGGTCTGGAGAAAAACTGCAGCAAAGAACAGGGAGAGGCCCTCAACAAAACCCTCTTCTTCACTGAGGCAGGGAAACTCCCACGGAGGCACTCAAAGGAGAACGGGAATCATTTCATGATCATTCATGATCCTTTTTCAAACCAGAGAGTTGAAGACAGCAATCAGAGAGATAATTAAACTTTATGTATCCCTTTGGAAATCTCTTTGCTCACAAGCAGTCCTTGGATGCACTGCAAAACTTCCCAGTGAATGTAAACAAACATTCTGGCAAGGAGGGGACATGAAAGAGAAACAAATAACCTCCAAGTTCAACAAACAGAGCAAAAGGAAACAGCTAAATTGTCCTGAGCAAGGAAAAGGGGTAAAAAACATACTGGACCTTGTAATATGATTCTGCCACGATAAAGCAATTTAGGGAGAAGCTTCAGTATTCCAGAGCTGGAAAAACTCCCCAGGAAGACAGAGAAATAGCTGAGCACATCACCTGTACACCACCAGGTACTCTAAATCTAAGCTATCATCAGCAGAGTTATCTGTGCATGAGTCAGTGCTGCACTGGTAAATCACAAACCTCCCTACGAGACACCCGGCGACCCAGGCAGGTACATGCAGTCCTGTGCTACAGGAATATGCCAGATCATAAGATACAACAAGCTGCAGCCACAAGGCCCAGGGAGCCCACCTGCTTTTTCCCTGCCTTCTGTTCCATCCCTAAAGCTGATTTTTATCTCCTTGTGCTAAGTGGGCAGCACACTCCCAGCCACACCTGAAACCGTTGTATAAAAATTGAACAGTAATAAGACAACAAAGATTCACCTAGAAGATTACTTCAAGTCTGGCTGTTATCAGATAAATAAAAATAAATCATCAGGGTCACCCAAAGCCTGACTTTTTTTTAAAGCATCCAGAGTAGGTCAACACTCAGCTTTAAAGGTAGGAGCTGCAGCAGAGTGGGGAAAGCATGGTCTCAACCCAAAATTCTGCCTCCCTCAAGGACGTTTCTACCTCTGAGCTTCCAGTCCCCAGCCTGTACCCTAAGGCAGAGTACTTGCTGCTCACTTCACACAGGGTCTCCTCTAGCACCTGGAAATTATCCATTTTCTAATTAAAAGCACTGCAGTCTGCTTTGACAGGACTCGTTAGTAAGGATGTGGCAGGGGAAAAGGCTCTCCCCCCCACTGTGCTGGGGATCTACAGAGGGAAACTAAGCAGAGGCAGCTTCCCAGATCTGAGAGTCAGAGGATGGCCCTGAGGCACTGGGAGAGAAAACCTGGCAGAGGAAAACTCAGAACTGAGGGTCTGCAGGAGACAGCCCGGAGCGGAGGAGCCCTGCACGGCTAAAACATGCTGACAGCAGAGCCCACACTAAGATGTGGCAGCTCTTGGGCACACTGGCTCCAGCTCTGTGCTAGGCAGAGAGGTTCATACCCACACACTAGCACAGAACAACTCCATTTTAAAACTTTCCCAATAGTTTTCCCAAGTGGAGGCTGTGCAAGATGATGGTGTGTGCTCCAGCACCTTTCTGTGTGCAAGCACATTATTAACAGCAGCTTTAATTTCCCACACAGTGCAAACATGCTGGAGAGGAGAGAAATAAATTTGAAAAAACAAAAACAACAGTAACCAACAGCACAGAGAAAAGAAAGGCTTCCTCACTAATTCCCTCTGGCTGAAAACAATCCCTTGACACACCATTGCTCTGCCCAGGCACGCTTTCCTCCTGCCGTGCCCTGGGGTGATAAAGAGTGCCAGGGGATGTCCACGTTTCCCTGAGCAGCTCCAGCATGAAAAATTCCCTGGCAACTGCTGCTGCCCAGCACATTGTGGAGCCAGGAAGGTGAGAGCCAGCCCTGCCACCCAGTGGGGAGAGGGGAGGGACAGGACAGCCACCAGCCTTGCACAGAGCACCCATCCCTGGGGCCCCTGCATCCACCAGTGGGGAACAGCCAGCTTGAGATCTCCTCCTGGAGAGGTATAAAATACCAAACAGGTATTTTCCTGTCCAGCTGCTGCTAAATGCCCCTTCAAATGTGTTAAGGTGCTAAATAAAGAAGCAGATATTTTTTTCCTCTTCCTTTGTATTTTTTTAAAGACTGACAAGATAGCAATGAAAGGTTCCTCTGTCTTAAACCCCGTGTTACAGAAGCAGCCTGAGACTCCAAAATTTGAAGAAAAACTGCCAAACACAAGTCAGTCCTTTCCTTTAACAAACAGATCAAGAATTAAAACAACCAACCAAAAAAAAAAAAAAAAAAAAAAAAAAAAAAAAAAAAAAAAGCCATTTCCTCTACAAATAAACTCAAGATCCAGCCCCTTGGGATGGGCCAGGGGGACATGAGCTCTCCATGTCTGAACAGCCTAAAAGGCACACTGCTAATTAAAGGGAAATGATGAGCTCCTGTTGCTTTCAGCAGAGACAGAGGACAAAAATGGAGCTGTTCCCAAGGCACCTGCCTCTCTCTATTGATTGGAACAGAAACCAAATTGACTGCCTTAAACTCCACACCTGTTAAATGGCAGAAATTAGGCAAGGCAAATGCCAAGCTTAAAGATTTTGCGATTCAAGTCAGGCTGGCATGAAGAGGCAGAGACCAGGCACTAAACCAGCATTCACATTTCACCTTAGACAAAAACCACCTGCAGAGCTGCCTCCAGCTCTGGGCCCCCAACATCAAAAGGATGTGGAGCTGCTGGAACCAGCCCAGAGGAGACAATGGAGATGCTCCAAGAGCTGGAACCCCCCTGCTCTGAACCTAGGCTGGGAGAGCTGAAGGTGTTCAGCCTGGAGAAGAGAAGGCTCTGGGGAAACCTTGGAGCTCATTCCAGTGCCTAAAGGGGCTCCAGGAGAGCTGGAGAGGGGCTTGGGACAAGGACCTGGAGTGCCAGGACAAGGTGGAATGGCTTCCCACTGCCAGAAGGGAGGGATAGATTCCTTGGGAAGGAATTCTTCCCTGTGAGGGTAGTGAAGCCCTGGCAGAGTTTGCCCAGGGCAGCTGTAGCTGCCTCTGGATCCCTGGCAGTGTCCAAGGCCAGGTTGGAGGGGCCTTGGATCAGCCTGGGACAGTGGAAGATGTCCCTGCCCATGGAAGGGGGCAGAATGAGATGAGCTTTAAGGTCCCTTCCCACACAAACCATTCTGGGATTCTATGAAAAAACATCCTCCACTCAGTGCAGTACAGCCCAAGTCACAAGAGCTTTAAACTATGCCAGGACTTTCCTATGCAAATAAGAATCTTTTTACAAATGAACTTCACTGCTGAGCTCCTGAGGCACTGCTGCCCTCCCCCTGCCAGCAGTGCTGTCACTGCCTGGTGTTACAAGCACAATTTAGCACCTTGTCTGCAGTGACAGGAGAAGGGACCGCAGTGTGCTCATCTGCAGAGTCTGCAGCATAAAAACACTTTGCCAGCACTGGCACAAGATGATGGGGACACCAAGACTGCCCCAGTCAGGACCAGCACAGCTGCAGGGGCTGGAGGTGAAGCTGGTGTGCTGGGCAGTACAAGACCATGGGGCACTGGCAGCACAGAAGGGTTAGTAAGGCCAGGTCTGCTGCAAGATGTGCTGTGAGTCACTGGGAGAGAAAACTACTCCCAGTGCAGCAGCGACAGAGCTGTCTGTGAGCTCCTCCCAGAACTCACCCAGAACAAACCATTCAACACCACCCTTTAAATGACTGCTGGAAATCACCCTGTCCACATATCATAGCCATTGTGAGCAACAACCACCCTGAAATATGTAAACAGAGGGAATTCAGTACGACACAGTAAAGGAATTCTACCATATCAAAGAAGAAGCAGTAATTTCAGAGAAGCTGGACCCTGACTGAAGGTGTTGCCAAAGTCAACTGAGCTCAAAACATGCCCAAATTTTGCCCAGTTGAGGGCTGCACCAGAGGTTTGGCTGGAGCCAGGGTACAGGATGTTGGGGCTGATCTCAGCAGGGAGGAGGTGCTGGTTGTGTCAGTTTACTGCAGACTCTGCTGCTGCTGCAAACACCCTTGTGCTGCAGCAGACCTTAACTCCATGCTCAGGCTGTGCCCCAGACACCACCGTGACTCTGGGAGGGACAATCTGGTAGCTGTATAAAGGGGAGGGATTTGGGGGTTCACCCTCATAAAAGAGCCCTCAGCAACTCCAAACCCATACTTAAGGAACCCCCATTATTATTCTTCTCAAGACGTGCAGCCATTTGTCTATTTAAGGCAGCTGCAGCTTGCCTGTTCTGCTGCATGTCGCTGAGACTCTTTAGTTGCTAAATTTACACTTGGTTTGTTACTGGAACTCATCAAAAAAAGCCTGTGGCAAGGCCTAAAGCCTTGGCAGGAGCCAGACTGACAACATCTGAGAGCAAAAGGAAGGCAGTCGATTCCTTCAATACATGCTCCTGTTTTCCAAACAAACAGCTGACCAACGCAGAGCACAGGTCATTTTGCTTTTTGGGTATTTTCAAGCCAGCAGGGCTGTTACAATGAGTTGTGAGATCTCAGCCCAGGATTTAATGAGGAGATAAAAACAGCAGGTGCTGTCCTACAGCGCAGAGCAGCCGCCTCTCTGGAGGGAAAGCTGCACCAGTACTGATGGGCTGCACCAATTCCACCAGGGCCCTGTCTCCTTCTCTCCTCTGGCTCCACCAGCACTGAAGGCAACACAATTCTAATCCCTCCACACTCAGCCACAGCTCCTAAGTCACAATCAGTCCTTAAATTTTTCCAGCTTTTAACTGAAAATGCTGTTCAGATGATAAAAGGTCTTTCAGACCACTCTGTGGGTGGGTGCCACTGCCCTATAAAATTATTAAAGTTCTATTTCACAGAATCATAGAATCCCAGAATGGTTTGGGTCAGAAGGGACCTTAAAGCTCATCTCGTTCTGCCCCCTGCCATGGGCAGTGTCACCTTCCACTGGATGAGGCTGCCCTAAGCCCCATCCAACCTGGCCATGAACACTTCCAGGAACAGGCACTTCCCATGGCAACACTTTACAGTGACAAGGTGTCAACAGTATCTGTAGGAGAGATCTGTGATCTCAGAGACACTGAAGGCAGGTAGTGATTAATTAATTACCAGTGTCTTTAACAAACCCTTTGGCACTAACTATGCTCTGGTCCATGCTCCCAAATCCCTGCTTGAGAGGCAGAGTTCCCATGTGTGAGGCAGTTCCCAGGGAGGGAGGGGAGAAAACAATAGGTGATCTCACTTCAGGATGTCAATGCCTTGAGCAACAGGACAATGGTGGGCCCCGAGAGTCTGTTGGGAAGCAGCCCACTGCGCCAACGTGGACGGGGCCCTCTGGATAAGGGGGCAAAGCATCTCGGGAGAGGAAGGAACGCTGAGAATCAGAGAGGAAAGGCAGGAATGAAAATATGCATGCACAAGACCATAAAAATACAAATCCATCTCAATCTCCTGTTTCTGCTAGTGACTCCCATTCCGCTGCACAGGCAGCCGGCATCAACATGATCCAGCATCAAGTGTGACAACAGAATGGGGTCGATGTTTTCCCAGAATCAGAGAACCATGGAATGGTTTGGGCTGGAACAAATCTTAAAGAGCATCTTGTTCCATCCCCTTGCCATGGGAAGGGACACCTTCCACTAGACCAAGTTGCTCCATGGCCCATCTAACCTGGTCTGGAACACCTCCAGGATGGGGAGTCCACAACCTTCAAGCAAAGCTGTTTGACTGCTTGTCTCTCCCCCAAAAGCAGGAGGGGACATGGGACGTGGGTCTGGATCTTCTCCTGTCCTCTGAGGCTCTCCCTGCAGAGCAGTCTGACAGACCTCAAAGCACAAAACCTGCAGACCTCACCAGCCCCTCTCTCCCCCTGGCTGCAAGAGAGACGATAAAGTTGGTCTGGCTGCAGTTTTCCTGACTGTTGGGGAGTTCAGCCAACATCACCTTGATCCTGCTCCATCCAAGCAGGCACAGGTGCTCAGTATTCTTTTCCTCTTCAAATCTATGTCTAGATTCCAGGTAGCACTGGCCTGCCAGGTTCTAGGGCAGCCCCTCAAGGTCTCAAAGCCCAAGGCCCCTGCTCTAGCATAAGAGCTTCCTGTTAGTCACACACAACTCTGTCTTACATAAACTCAGCAAACAACCCCCCCACCCACAACTTCCCCATGTAACAGGCTCACCTGTCACCATTGGCAGATATGGCATCAAACTTGGCTTTCTTCTTTGGGATTTCATTCTGAATGGAAGACGTGGATAAGGTTTTCTGGCTAGAAAAAGGAGGAAATTATATATCAGAACCTGAATGACTTTCAGACTAAGACAGAGAGGCAGATAAATATTCCCACCCACTTTGATCCTATTAAAACAGTATTTCCCAGTGCTAAAACGATAAAAAAATCATTCCTTGAAGAGTAGCTGGAGGCTAAAAATAAACAGAAAACAATGAGTCAGAGCAGCATGTAGGTGAAGAACTCCTGCTTAAAATCTGCATTTTAATCATTAAATTTTACAAATGCAACTTAGCTTTCATAGTGTACAAGTTCAGTAAGTCGGACCACTAAGAAGCACAAGGCTGTACCAGCACAGTGAGGTTTGCAAACAAGCAGGGTGTGACTTAGCCAGGTTGTCCTGAACTCAGACCCTGCCCAAAACCCTCCCCAGGTTACCTGTTATAGTGGCTGCCACTGCTGAGCCTACTGAACTGCTCCTTCTCCTGCAGGCTGGCTCGGGAAGAACTGCTCAGGTGTTTGCACTGCTCTTTGGTCTTCTGCAGGACTCGTTTATAGGACAGCGTGCACAGCCAGCACAGCAGCTTGCCATCCACCTGGAAGGGGAGACACAAAGAAGTTCTGGTCTTTTTCCCTACGCACAAAGCAAATACAGAAAAGACAAGAAGAACTTTCAAGCTTAGGGTTACATATGAACAAGCAGGAACTCAAAAAGAATCCTCTGAATGGACAGGCAGTCCAAAACAGCAAGGGTGTCTGCTCCAGGGGGATCAGCAGGGCACCGATTATGGGTGCAGCATTCCAAACAACAGATGCTTACAGTTTGCCTCCAGAAGACACACCTCCTACTGAGCACTCAGGGTGTTGAAGCAAAGGGTGTGCAGAAGCCATGGAAGGGGTTTCCTGGTGGAGGTATGACAGTTGCACCTCCTCAGGCTATAGAACAAATATCAATCCCCATCCCTCTCCCCAAATGCACCTCACACTTCATTCAGATGTCTCTGCTCCTCTGCCAGCTCTTGGGCCAAATTCAAAAGATGTTTCTTAGAAGATTTGGCAGAGGCACACAGGGGTTCAAATATTAAACAGCTCTAAACCAGAGCAAAGCTCAACTCTAGAAAACACTTCATAACCAAGAGACACAGATCATGGAATGGTTTGGGTTGAAAGCGACCTGAAAGCCCATCCAGTGCCACCCCTGCCATGGCAGGGACACCTTCCACTGTCCCAGGCTGATCCAGGCCCCGTCCAGCCTGGCCTTGGCCAGGGATCCAGGGGCAGCCAGGGCCTCACAACCCTCACAGGGAGGAATTTCTTCCCAGTATTCCATCTAACCCTGCCATCTGGCAGTGGGAAGCCTTTCCTCCTTGTCCTTTCAGAAATGCTGCAGAAGATGTAAAGAAGATGGACAGAGGATCACTGTGATCAGCCCTTTTACCTTTTCAGCCTTCTTCAACACAAACACTGACCTTCTTCCTGTCATCCTTCCTGTCAAACGCGCACTGCTGCTTGCACTGCTCACACGAGTGAGGAGGGCCATACTTCTTCTCTGAGTTGGTGCAACGCTGGCACTTGTTTCCAATAAATGCTGCTATGATGTTGCAGTACTGGCAGGGTTTTGGCTGTAAAAAATAAGAACAACTGCTACAGCCTTCTAACTACAATAGTACACTGCTCGTTCCCATTCTCCTCATAATTTCAAACTTTTATTTCCTTATTCTACACAGAGTACAATGCTGATCCAGGAGATAAAACTCCATTTGGATCCCTGGTCTCCAGCTAAGTGTATTTAGCCATGGCACTCAGGCCATATATCAAGTGATGTGAAATCTTCAGGAAAAACAACAAAATAGAACCAATCAAAATCTCTATTTCAGATTTCAGACAAGCGGGAAATAAAGATTTATCACTGCTTCCTGCAGCAATCTCAGTCTGTGTAAGCACAGTCTTGTTTCTACTGGGTATCAAACAGATCATTTCCTGGCCTCAAACGATGCAAAGCTCTTTTCTGTGCTGAAAGAATTGAAATAGTCAAAGCTTTATGCTTGAGTGACCCATATTATTGATCAGTCATGCTCTTACAGCTGAGCCAGTCCACAAACTGCTCTGAGATTCCAGCAGGATAGAGACAAGAGAGATGAAAGGAAGAGAGGCTGGGGAGGCTGAGCCCCCCTCACTTACTGTGCCATAGAGCTTCACGTTCTGAGCACACTTCTTGCATATCGTGTTGGTTTTGCTGTTAAGAAGGACAAATCATTCCATTAACACATTCCAACAGAAATGAAACCTCTGTGTTCAGGATGCCTGGTTCAGATCCCAGGATCCCTGCTTAGGATCCCAGCCTCCCCTCAGCTCTCTCTCTGGATTCAAAACCTCTCTAGTGACTCAGATACCAAAATGCTTTTCCTACTCCATCTGGCTGAGGATAAATGGCCAAAAATTACTAGGAGGTGTCTTTTAATTAAGGCATCCCCAGATGACACCTGGTTTTTGTCCATACAAACACAGGATTTGATCACTGTGCCAGCATCAGGGCAGGCTCCACTCTGGAGGTCATGGCAGGAGAGGGCAGGGGTATATTTGTCCAACAAACACAGGAAGGAACGCCTCACACGACAGCCACACGCAGCTCTGGCTTCACCAATCCCCCCTCTGACAGCTACACAACTTGTCAAAATGCAAAAAGACAAGAGCCCAGCTAAAGGACACACAGCAGGAAATAAATGTTGGGTACCAGACATCAGGCAAGAGGAAAACTCATGGGAAGATGCATCTGAGCTCTGACTGAAAAGAAAACCCAAGCAAAAAGTGTAATCCAAGTGCACCACAGACACTCCAACTCGCCCAGCAGATCTTTGGAGGTGGCCAAAGGTCTCCCAAGTCCTGCACAGCAACAATCTACAGGCTCAGTCACTGAAGGTGTGGAAGCATTACAGTTCCCAAGGTGTGATCATCCTACAGGAAACCTGGATCTCCCCAGCTCAGCAAGCATTTACCTTTCCTGTTGGAATTCAGTCCTGCAGTAAGTGCATTTAACAATGGGATGAGCAATCCGGCACTCCTGCAACAACAGAAGTGTTTCATGAGGTGCAGTGCTGCTCCCCAGCCCCCAGCTCTCCCCTGCCACCACATCCCCAGGCTTGCAGCCATTCCCTCCCCGTGCTGAGGGAAGAGGAAGGGTGGTGGGAATGCCGTGTGTCAGGGGGATCCAGGCCAGGGCTCCTTGGTGCCTGACACCCACAGAGCAGGGTCAGGGGCAGCCCAGCTCCCAGGGCAGGAGCACACAGCTCTGCCCCAGGCACCTGCCGCTTTCCTGAGCATCTGGCTGTGCTCTCCTCTCATCCCAGCTCCCCCAGCTCCCCCTGCGTTCTCCCAGCCTCAGGGATCCCAGGCTACTCCAGTTCCTGCCTCGTGTTCCCGGTCTCACCCCGACCCTGTTCTTCCCCAGGCCCTCAGGCTGTCTCCAAAGCCCACCTCACTATTTCAAGGAACCACCAGAGCTCCCCATATCCTCCCAGGTCTTTGCTCAGGAACAGCTCCCACCTCCCCTCTATTCCCCTCAACAACCCATGAATTCCACTCCAACACCCCCCAAACACCCCCAGCACCTCCCGACTGCCTTGGGTGCCCTCAGGTCCCCCCGACAAACAGCTCCCCTAAACAGCCCTTCAGCACATCCCCCCACAGCCCCTAGGCTGCAGCCCCATGCTCCAGCCCCTCAAACCTCCCCGAAGCTCCCGGGGCCTCATCCACACCCTCCCACTGCTCACCCACAGACCCCAAACAGACACCTCACAGCCCCAGTCTTCATAAACACTGCCAGCGTGTCCCCACAAACAGCCCCTCAGTTATCCTCAGTTCCTCTAAGAGCCCCCAGACCCCTCAAAAACACTCCCTTGCTTCCTCTCCCTCACAAACAATGCTCCAGGAGGTTCTTTACCCCTCAGACCCCCCAAAACCTGTCACAGACC
>VZRH01008316.1:10011-29730 GCA_013397555.1 Urocynchramus pylzowi | reverse complement strand
GGAGGGTCAGCACTGGAGCAAGGAAGGAAGGAAGAGAGCAGAGGAATGTGGGGAGGAGGAGGAGGAGGAGATGAGAAGGAGCAGAGCCACCCTCTCTGGGGAGGGCTGGAGGCAGCAGCAGGGCAGGGGCAGTGGGAGTATCGAGGCAGGAGGTTGTGTCTGCAGGGAAAGGAAAAGCTCCGTGTGAACCTGCCTCCCCTGCTCCTGCACGGGGCAGGGCCGGGCCGCGCCGGGCCGGCCTCTCGTGGGCAGCAGGGTCACGGCACATCGCCGCTCCCTGTGCTTGCCCCGCAGCCTGGGAGCAGCTCCAGGTGGGAATCGGGACGAGATCCGGCCTGGTTCACTTTGGGAATGAGGCTGGACTCAGGCTGCTGCAGCAGGGACAGCACATATGCAGTAACTGTGCTTTTTTTTCATCAAGTAGTTGTCATTTTGTACAACGTGACACGGAACAGGTGCTTTGAGAAATGGGGGAAATTAAGGCGTTCTGGTGTTAAAAGTTCATTCTGAATCCAAGATGGAATGAGCAAAAGGCAGTAACTACTCACAGTTGTGTGATCTGCTCCATTTGCTCGGCATTCCTGCGCTCCTACACCCTTCCCTCTTTCTCAGGCCTTAAGGGATACCTTGAAATCTTTGGGAAACTTCTATCCTTACCTTTTTTCTACACCAGATGACAGAGTATTCCCGGTCCTGGCTGCTGCAAGTGGTGAAGCTGAAATCTGAGCTGCTCAGGCTTTCCCAAGAAGGACTGGGGGAGTGTCTTGGGTTTTTAGCTTGGCTGCGTGGGTGTGCATAATGAACCGGAATTCTGCTGTGCTTGGCTACCTCGGGGACTCGTTTTAATCACCGGGCAAATGTGCTGTGTGTAGGAGAAATCCTTGATTCCATGACATGAGCTGCATTGTGCTGGATGCTGGATGATGGGGAGATGTCCGTGGGTGGGAAGGGGAGGCAGAGCTGGGCAGCGCGGCGGAGGGCTGGGAGCAAACCCCCGGCTGTGGGGATTGCTCCAGGGGAGGGATTTGCGGGATGCGGAGGTGGAGGGCTGGGGCTGCTCGGATTTTGGGGTGTGACAGCGCACCTGGAGAACGGCGGAGCCGCCTGCGCTCTGTAAATCGTGGAATCCTGAAATGGTTTGGGTCAGAAGGGACTTAAATCCCACCCAGTGCCACCCCTGCCACGGCAGGGACACCTCCCACTGTCCCAGACTGCTCCAAATCCCAGTGTCCAGCCTGGCCCTGGGCACTGCCAGGGATCCAGGGGCAGCCCCAGCTGCTCTGGGCACCTGTGCCAGGGCCTGCCCACCCTGCCAGGGAAGAATGTTTTCCTAACATAAAATCTAACCCTACCCTTTTTTACTTTGAATCCATTCCCCTTTATCCTGTCAATTAAAACCTAAAAATCAGGGTGTGGGGGGTATGGAGTGGCAAATACCTGGGGCTGAAGGAAAAGGAATGGTTTGGTTTGAGAATGTGAACAAGAAACCTGCCAGAGCAGTCACGGGTGCCAAGGGAGAAGCATTTGGCTGAGGAAGAGAGTTTGTAAAGCTGCTACTGAAGGAAGTGTGAGAAGAAACGCTTGGAAAGCCACTGCCTCGGTGATTTTCCAGCAGAGCCACACTGGCAGCAAAGCAGCTTCAAGCCTTCAGAGTTTGGGAGGCTGTTCAGATCTGTCAGATGCACCCTTTCCCTGTGGAAGGGTTTGGGTCGGGGGGAATTGTAAAGATTATCTCTCTCTCTAATGCCCTGCCACGGGCAGGGACATCTTCAGTTTGTGCCCCAGAAACCTCTGGTTACTGTGTAAGACAGCACAAGTCTCCCCTGGATCACGGTCTTTGCCACCCTAAGATCTCAGGGTTTTATGCAAAGCACATCCTTCCCCTTCACGGAGCCCCTGGCTCTGTCCTGGGGCGACTGGGACCCCTGGGAGCCCCTTCCCCTGGCTCAGGAGTGCTGTGTGAGCTCCCCACCAGCTCCTCTGGGCCGCCTGGAGCGTTTGGGAGCCACAAGGTTGCCAAAGCAAGTTTGATTCAGCTGCTGTTCCTTGACACCGTCTGTGGTTCTCTGTAAATCACTAACAGATAATAATTTCATACTCTGGCTCTGCCTATCCCCCGCCTGCTGAATAATTACCTTGTTTTGTGCAAGCCGTGAGAGGTTTTCACAGATAATTCATCCAGCAGGGAAAGGCAGCCAGATTTTGGGCTGGAGCACATTTTCTGGCCACCTGGCACTGCTGCACAGGGGTCTGTGCCGGAGCGCAGCTGCCTCCGGAGGGAAACGCTGTATCCAGGACAGCCGAGGGCAGGGCGAGGAACCAAACCCCGGTGAAATCCCAGCCGCCCTTCCTCGGAGGGTAATTCAGCTTGGCAAACTCAGCCCACCCCGAGTTTCTGGAGGTGTGGACAGATTGATGCCGCAGGTCCGGATGCTCCCGCTCACAGAGGAGCTGTTCCACTGCAAACAGAGCTGCTCCCAGCAGCTGTTTGTCCGTCTTGCCTCGGTCCCCGTGTCCTGCCTGGCCTTGGGGGGGTGGGTTGGAGCCCAGCAAGGAGCTGAGATCACCCCAAGGGTGCTATCCCCACCCCAGGGTTGAGTTGGTGCTGGGCAGCAGGAGGAAGGATCATCCCTGTGTCAGCTTATCCCGAACCCAGGGTAAGTGCTGGCATGGCTGTGCTGAGGGGCTCCAGTCACAGCATCTCAGAATCACTGGGGCTGGAAAAGACCTCTGAAATCACCAAGTCCACCCTTTGACTGATCCCCACACAGACCAGTGCCGTGTCCAGTCATTCCCTGGACTCCTCCAGGGGATGGAGGATGGGAACGCCACCACCTCCCTGGACAGCCCCTTCCAATGCCTGAGCACCCTTTCAGGGAAGAATGAGATGCCACAGCCCTGTTCTACAGCCTCCACAGCCCTGATGGGGAGCACAGTGTCCCCACCTTCAACATGGGTCACGAGGACTGTCAGCATCTCTTATATCTGTCAGCATCATTATATCTTGTCATAAACCAGGGTATTGTTGAGGTGGAAGCCACTCTTGGAGTCACTCACCTGACAATCAGCTGAGTGATACTGGCAATCATTTGCTGAGCATCTTCATGGACCAATTCCTGAAGAAGCATCAGGAGAGCACTGGGCAGGACCAACAGTGTGTTTGCAGGCTCAGGAAAGCCTGGGAGGTGGCCAGGCAGGCTCCTACCTCCAGCACGAGCCACCTCTGCCTTGGACAGCCTCAAAAGGGCTCAGTGTGCAGGCAGATGTCACCTATGCCCAGTTTGAGCTGGCAGATGCCAAAAAGGAGTAGCTGAACAAGGAGGAGGCCCTGAAGGAGGGGAGACTATGGCAAACACCCAGTAGAGGATGGGGGCAGGACTGGAAACCCACCACTGAGGGCTACCACCAGTCCTGGCCTCAGGACAATTCCCAAACCACCCCACAGGCTAAGAAGGAGATGGGGTTCTCAAGGTGGGATATGGAAAGTGGGTCCCAAACCCTCTCAGCTCCCACTCTGAACAGTGCTCACTCCATTAAACACCAACCTCAGATAATATTTTGCCACCAATGTATCAAATTTGGGGAGTTTCCTGCGAGGTGCCTCTTCCAAAGGAAACCTTAAATGTAGAGCTTCAGGCCAGCTTTGCTTCCAATAAATAGCAGGGTTCAGAGTGCCTGTGCTTTGCTGTGCTCTGCAAAACTTGGAGCCACTCTGAGCTTTGGGTGTCCAGGGAAGTCTGGAGGTCACAGCTCAGCTGGGCTGGGAGCCAGAACCTACATCTGGCTCTGCAAACAGCAATCCTCCCTTCAGGTATGTCCTTTCTTATTTTTCCTTTTTCAAATATAATAAATAGATAGTTTTTTAATTTCCCAGCCATCTGAACTACCCACGCTCAGGATATGCCTAATGCCATGAATGCAGAATTTCAGTAAATGCTTCCTGGGGATACAAAACCTCCAGCTCTCGAGGCCACCTCTGTGTTCAGCAGCAAATTCAGGACATCACCTATCCAAAGGGAGCCTGAAAGTCACGGTTCCCTGAAAGTCAAAGCATGTTTTATTGACTGCAGTCAAGAGAATCAAAGATCTGGAGACCTGGACTCCCACGGAATAAACCACATTACTCCTGAGCAGTGATCATTCCTCTCCCAGACATGCATTCCAGCCAGCCTCCCTGCTGAGAGTGATTAAAGACCCCTTCAACAATCAGCAAATTGTCAAATAAGCAGGTGAACAAGTGAAAGAAAACAAGGGAATGTGATGATCTGCCACCACTGATGAGAGCAGTTGTGTCACCTGGAGGGAAGCACAGCTCCCTAGGTGCTGCCAGTGGTTTGCTGTACAGAATTGGGGTGTAGCCGTGGGGGATGTCACTTCTCAACTATCAAAACCCCATTTTGGGGGGAAGGTAGAGCCTGTGCAGATGCAGCTACAAGTCAGGGATGACATTTCCCTTCTTCTAGGTTTCCTTCCCAGCTGACTGGGCTCTTGAATTGGGAAGCAGAGCCTGGCAGTGCCAGCAGCTCTCACTGGGAGCCCTGGGCTGCCCACTGTAGCTGCCAACCCGGCTCCATCCCCAGCGTGGACACCACCAGAACGGCACCAGAACCCCCACAATGAACCCTCAGAACTGTGCTGACCTATGGCCTGGACACCCCAAGAACAGCACCAGACCCTCGGCTTGGGGTGAGGCTTCTCCATGGCTGTGAGGTTTTGGGGTGAAGCTCTGGAGCAAGAAAAGGTGGAAGGAGCATGACAGCTCTGGGGTGTGACCCGCTCAGGAGCACCCCAAACCCCTGTGCACCCCACACAAAAAGATGGGAGACTAGCAGGATCAGGGCAGAGAGAAGCTCCCACCCTGTTTTAGAATCCTGTGCACTGATCCTGCTCCCAGGGTGGCCTGAGCCCAAAATAAGAGCAGCCAGCCGAGCACAGCCAGGGTGTCCGAGGGGAGCAGCCCAGGAGCGAGGGGGCCGGGCTGGTGGCACTGGCAAACACCCCGGGGACAGAGTCCCCACCCAGAGCCACAGCAGGCACTCTGGCAGCGGGGCACAGGGTGGAGGCCTTCCCCCTCCCCAACACCCCCACCAGGAATTCCTCATTTCCAATGCAATCCCTGGGGTTGTTTGTGCTCCGAGCTGCGAGAGCCGCTCCCCTCGCCCCGGTGTCTGGGACTGGCTGTGAGAGCCAGCTGGCTCTGCCAGGTGGGGTTGTCCTCTCCCCAGGAGGCCCCCAGGGTCCCACAGGACCAAGAAAACCAGGCTGGGGACAGGCATCTGTACAGGATGTGTCCCTGGGGCACAGGGGCACAGCTGTGTGCACAGCAATCGAATCCCTGCTGCAGAAGCCATCCAGTATTTTTCCAGGGTCTTTATTGGCAAGCCCAGAGCTGAGTCCCCGTCCTGCCCTGTGTCCAGCACTGAACGGGGCTGTCCCATCGTGTCCCCAGCTTCCTGATGGTTCCACGGAAGGGCCTGATCCTGGGCTGAGTGCTGAGAATGCGGCCCAGGGCTCTCCCTGCAGAGCCAGGGTGGCTCAGGCCAGGATGGGGTAGGTGGCCTCAGTGGCCACACCGCAGTTGTTGTCCTTCATGGCCATGAGGATGTAGCCATCGTTGCCCCAGTAGGTGGACCAGGAGTTCTTGATGAGCCAGTAGGTCTCTCCCTGCAGCACACCGTAGCCCACAGCCAGCACCGCGTGGTCCAGCGATCCCGGGCTGTTGTCTGCAGGGAATGACACGGGAGAGGGCTCACTGGAAGAGCCCCCCTGTCTGGAGACTGTCTGTCTGGTGAGCATCCTTGTCCAGAGAGTATCCCTTTCCAGAGACCATCCCTGCCTGGAGAAGATCCCTGTCCAGAGCACATCCCAGTCCGGACAGCATCCCTGCTCCCCGGGCTGCCCTCAGTGCTGCAGAGGACTTCAGGCTTCATCCCCTCCACCCCTCCCTTGACCAAAAAGCCGGGACATAGGTGCTCTGCCATCTCCTCGGGCACCCAGGACCCCCACGCCCTGTGTGCTGCTCGCCTCACCGCACTTGGGCTCGTAGTAGATGCCGTTGGAGTAGAAGGAGAAGGTCTTGTGCGAGGCGTCGATGCTGACGGCCACGGGGCCGTGCTTGTAGATGGCAGCTTTGACCGCGGTCACGTTGCCCGAGGTGACGTTGACGTAACCCGTGATCTTGGCCAGCATCTCCGACTGATTGTAGTGGCACAAGCCGTTCTACACACCCAGGGGACACACACTGTCACCAGGACCCCCAGGATCCCTGGCTGGGACCCTGCCCCCGCCCGACCCTGCGGATGCAGGCAGGGATCTGGAATTTGGGCTGAGAGAGCGTCCTGGCTCTGACCCCGCTGTCCTCCCAAGCCCAGGCTGGTGGGGATGTTTTCCCAGTTGCTGAAGGACACAAGGCAGGGAGCTGGCTCTGCACCCAAAGCCCTGGAGGGCTGTTGCCTGCATCCTGCTGCCACACCCCCATCCCCAGGCGTCCCTGGGTACCCTGGGGTACAGAGTGACTCATGGCACCACGCACAGGTGGAGGAGCTTTGATCCTGTTTTGCAAGAAGAGAAACTGAGGAACACAGTGACAAAACAGCCTGGATGAGCCCTGGGGCTTGGCTTCGACAGTACTGTGAACCACGAAGCCTGGTGCCTTGGGGACGAGGCGACATCCTCACCTCAAGAGCCTGTTAGTGCCTCTGACACATCCAGGTGGGTCCCACCGTGGCTTTAAGGTCCCAAGACGTTGGGAAGGCCATCAGGGACAAGGGCCTCCTCACCTGCCCCTTGTAGGTGCCGTAGGACTCGGTGCTGGCAATGCCCCCGTGCTTTTTGATCCACTCGTACGCTCGCCACTCCTCGCCCCCGTCGCAGGCGTAGTTCCCAAAGCCCCAGGAGCAGTCAATGAGGACTTGTTGGGACAGGGGGGTCAGCACGCCGCTCTGCAGGGGGACACCGTTCAGGGATGGGGACAGGCACCCCGCAGGCGCCCCGTCCTCAGCGTGGGGCACAGCCCTGCTCCCACCTTGAGGAAGAGGGCACCTTCCATGGCTCCAGTTGTAGCAAAGCTCCAGCACGACCCACAGACAGCCTGATCCTTCACGGGGGTGACAGCACCTGGGGACAACCGGGCAGGGGAGGAGAAACCGGGTTGACACCGAGGGATGGAGGCAGGTGGAAGGGAAACTGAGGCAGGAGTCGAGGTCCAGAGGCAGCACAGCTAGATCTCGGTGCTAACTGAGAGGGGGGAAATGCACTAGCAAACCTGGGACCCCCACCCTTGGCCAGGGGCAAGCTCTGGGGGTGTCACTCCCAGCTGATGGGGACATGGGTGAAGCCAGATGTTGCTTCAGATGTCACATCTGTCCCTGGGGCCCCAGAGTCAATTCAGGGCCAAGTGCTGACCCAGCTGCCTTTAACCATAGAAACACAGAATGCTTTCAGTCGGAAGGGACCTCGAATACCATCTCGTCCCACCCCCTGCCATGGGCAGGGACACCTCCCACGAGAGCAGGTTGCTCCAAGCCCTGTCCATGCTGGCCTTGGTTCTCCGTGCAGCCTGTTCCAACATCTCACCAGCCCCACAGACGTGCACCCAAGGGACAGCACAGTCCCACAGGCTCCTCAGTGCAGCGATGGGAGCGGGGGAGCTCTGTGGGACGCAGCGCAGGCCTGGGTGAGCAGCGCTGGCTCCCAAGGCACCCCGGCGTCCCCCGACCCCACCGTACCGTACATGCGCCAGTCGAGGCTCTCGGGCAGGATGATGCCGGCGTAGAGCTCGGTGGGGAAGGGCAGCCCGTTGTTGGGGGTCCCGCTGCGGCGGCGGCCCCGCAGCGCTGCCAGCTCCTGCGGCGTGCGGTCGGCCAGGTGGTTGAGGGACAGCGTGTAGGAGAGCGCCGCGCGGTTCCGCGAGTGCACGAACCTGCCGCCACGGAGGAGACGGCGCCAGCTGGCACTGCCACCGCCGCCTCGGCGCGAGCAGCACCCCCGGAGGGTCGTCACCCCCCACCCGCCCGTACCTCATGTTGTGCACGAAGATGCTCTGCCGGTGCTCCAGCTCCCGCGCCGAGCTGTAGCGCCGCCCCATCTGCCGGCGGTAGTCACGGAAAACCCGGTGTGCCCAGGGCCGGTGCTGCCCCACCAGGTCCTCCATGGGGTTTGCCAGCACGCGGTGCTCCGCCACGCTCCCCGGCAGCACCCCACACTTGGTCTCTGGGGAGCAACGGGAGGACACCGTCAGCCCGAGCCCCTCAGACGGGATGGGGGGGCCCTCCCTGGCTCACCATTGACGGGGAGGTCGAAGACGGAGGGGGGGTAGCTGTTGTCGAAGTCAGTGTAGGCGATTTCATACTTGTCGTAGTGGGAGCCCAGCAGGCTGTTGTACCCCTGCATCTCATAGTGCACGGGGGCCACCCCACAGCTGGAGTTGGTCACCCACAGGGTGTAGACGTTCTTCTTCTGCGCCCAGCGGGTGACGTTCTGCCACACGGCACAGTAGCGGCCCTCGTAGTACTCCTCCCGCAGGAACTGGGGGGGACACGGCCTCAGGGAGGGGACCCCAACCTCCCCCAGGCCACCTGCAGCCCACCCAGCCCCTTTGCACAGCCCAGTGCACGCACCCGGCTCTCCGGCTGGATCCAGTGGCTCCATGGCCATTAGCACACAGCCACGCATGGGATGGAAGGTGGGACAAGGATATGGGGTGCAACACAGGGCAGGTCCCCCCGTGTGGCTCAGCGTGCCCTGGGGACACTCCGCTGTGCACAGCAATCTGTGCACCCATAGCAGGGGGTCTGCCTGCACCATTTCTCCAAAAACCTGAAAAGATTTCAGGCTTTTCCTGCGCGTTTCCAAGCTCTTGCCACGCAGACATGCGTCCAGCTTGGTGACAACCTGCTGTCCCCACTGCTCACGTGCTGTGCCCAGCCCTGACGCAGGCCGGGGCCGGCAGGAGCTGAGCTGCCGTGCAGAGGCTTGCCCAAACCATGCCGAAATGCCAGCGTTTGTGTGGGATGTGACACGTCCCAACACGGCTGCTGGAGCTGGGAAAGGAGCCAGGAGTCCGGCCCCAATCCGGGTGGGGAAGTGACCCTCCCTGCACCCCGGGGTGTGGGGACATGTCCCGGCCGGTGCCAGCCCCCTGCAGCCCTCGGACAGAGAGGAGCATCCCCCAGGACCCCCTCCCACAGCCTGGGGATGCTTTGGGAGGCAGGCCAGGCCCAGGCCCTGAGGGCTCCCACCTTAAAGCCCCTCATGCTGGGGAAGACGCTCTGAGCCGTGACCACGTCCTCCTTGGAGCCGGGCAGCTGGAAGCACTTCCTGGTGTTCACCTCCTTCTCAGTCGTCTCTGGCGTGATCTTGTACCTCATCCCATAGGGCTTCACAGCTGCCAGCTGGTAGGTTATCACCTGCCCTGTGCCAGGGAAGGGGAAACTGAGGCACGGGAGTCCTGCTGGTGCAGGGTGGGCGCGGCTGGGGGCCCGCCTCTCACCTCCGTAGTACTGGATGCGGCTCTTGTTCCCCGTCAGGTTGTACCAGGCTTCAAAGGGCTCCTCGATCTCGGCGTAGGGCAGCTTGATGACCCCTGCGAGCCCCCGGCACAGGACACAGGTCAGCCCCACAGCCTCAGCCCCCCAACATCCTCCCTGAGCCCCCCAGAGTCTGCAGACCCGCAGCTGACCAAGGCAGTGCCCCCACGGGTGATGGGTGAGGAAGAGGCACCTGGCTGTGGGAACCCGCCCCAGTTTGGCACTGGGACAGCCTGGTCTGACCCCGTGCTGGGCACCCCGTGCTCCCCAGCCCCACAGGGCGCTGCGGGGTCCCATTACCTCGGACATGGTAGATGGAGCCGAACTGAGGGGGTGGGCGGGAGAGCCCACAGTCCTGTCCTGAAAGGCAGAGAGGGGCAGGGTGAGGGGGCTGTGTGTGTCCTTCCCTGCAGCCTGGGGCTTCCCTTCTTGGCCAAAAGAGCTTCCTGAGCTCATCCAAAGGCACATCCAAGGGACGCCGAGGCCCCGACAGCCCCCAGGGTCAGCACCATGCCACAACCTGCCGTGACACTGCAGCCCCAGCTCCTGGGTGACTGTTGGGGTGATGTCCCAGCATCACCCCCAGCACTGGTGGCCCTGGCCTGGAATATTTCCAAGGTGGGACCCAGCCAAGCTGTCCCCAACACACAGGACATGGTTGAGGGGTGCCAGGGACCTCACCGGTTCTGCCTGGCATTTTCCAGTGACCTCCCCAGCCTCTCTGCGGGCTCCCAGCTTGTGCAACCCCACGCCAACACAACTGCTGGGAACGAGCCCTTCCCTGCCTCAGCATCTTCCTCCTTGCCCAGAGCAACCGGCAGCACCTGCCCGGACCCAGACGGCGCCTGCCCAGCCCGGGACAGCCGGGAGCAGCCCTGCCCCCAGCCCGGGGGAGGCGGGGATGAGCAGACCCCACCGGCAGCCCAGGCTGTGCCATGGGTACCCACCACACGCCATCTCGGGGCACCCACAGGCAGCAAGGGGTGCAGCCACCTCCCAGCCCTGCTCGGCTTTATCAACACCCAGAAAGGGGGTCCCACGGGGACACGGTCACCCTGCCACCCCTGCCCCCTCACACTTGGCTGTCCTGCCTGGTTGGGTTAAACCCCTTGGGTTGAAGCCTCAATTTAGTTTTATTTTCACGCCCCCAGCCCCACCAAGCCCTCAGGACACATCCCCCCTGTCCTCTCTGCCAGCCATCTCAGCTGTGCCTTGGAGGAACTACAAATTTTGGGGCCCAACAAGCAATAAAACCACTTCCCCAGACTGAAACCTCCCCTGCAGTGCGGCGGGAGGAGATCTGCTGGGGTGCCCCCATCTCCCTCCCACGCCCGGGTGTCCCCAGCGGTGACAGCGCCAGGGTGGGGGTCAGACTCACCCCGGACGGCGAGGCAGAGAGCAGAGGCCACGAGCCAGCGGAGAGCACCCATCCTGGCCGCCCCGGCTCGCCCGGCACCGGCTTCGCAACTTTAAGCTGGAGCCAGCGGCGGCGAAACCCGGCGGAGGCAGCGCAAGGTCGGGCCCTCCCCGGAGGAGGGGAGGAAGCGGCGGCAGCGGGGCTGGGGGACGGGCACCCCGGGGCGCTCGGCTCGGCGGGGAGCGTGTCTCGGCAGGGCCCGCGCACCGAGCTGGGCAGCGCCGGGAGGTGCAGCCGAGCCCCGAAACGCCCCCAGCCGCGCTCGGGTGGGTCTGTGCGGCACCCCCAGGCTGGGGTCGACAGGGCTTCCTTCCCTCCCAGGACGAGGCAGGAGGTGACACGTTGAGGGTGACACCAGCGGGGAGCGGGTCCCCAGCCCGCACAGCAGCCGCCCCCGTGAGAACACGGGCGGGAGCACTGGAGGCGGACTCGCTGTCCCGGGGGAAAGAGGGTTAACCCGCGAGGGCTAACTGCAGAGGAGGAGGAGGAGGAGGAAGGCTCTGGAGAGATGGGAAGGATCCCACTCCAGCCCAGCTGTGCGGGAGGACAGTGTGGCAGAGCCGGGACAGAGCCAGCTGCAGGAGGGCCCGGAGAGGATGCGGGGGGCTCACACAGGATGTGTGGGGGGCTCAGGCGCGGTGCAGGGGCACTCAGACAGGGGTCTGGGTGGTTTACCCCAATCCCAGAGCTCACTGAGGTTTGTGGTTTCGTGTGACCGATGCCAAATCTTGGGGTCATCCCACCAGCAACTTTATCTGGACAAGGGGTAAATGAGGGGTTTGGTGTCTGGTGGGCAATCCACGGACACAGGACTGGCTTGAGCCACATGAGAGCTGCACCCCATTTTGGGGGGACGCGTGGGGCACCCCTGGAACACACCCCAGAGCTACCTGCCGTTCCCCAGGCATGGTGGGCTGTTCACTGCCCCTCCGCGGATCTGCCCTGCCCCTGAGAGCCTGTGCCAGCAGGACGGGTGGCTGCTGTGCGTGTCCTGCCACCAGACGGGCCCTTCTTGCTGTCCCTTGCAGGGCCACAGCGCTCTGTGCGCAATTTGAGGTCCCTTTGTTACCCTCTGCTCCTTCGGGGGTCTCAGGGGGGCACTGCCAGGCTGTGGGACGGGCGCAGGCAGCCCCCGCCGTGGCACAGCCTGGATCCCACACTGCCCCGTAAATCCCGGCAGGCAGAGCCTGGCAATCCTGGGGTCTCCTGGTGCCGCTGGGGACCAGAGCCCCCCCGACGCCTGTTCCCCGCTGTGCCACCTCCAGGGGCAGGCTGCGGTCCCGGCGAGCACCGAGGCGGCGGGCGATGCGGAGGGCGATCCAGCGGCCGGCTGGGCTGGCTGGTACAATGAACCATTGCTGCGAGCGCGGGGAGGAAGGGGGGGCGAGGGGAGGGGAAGCTCCTGCTCGGCTGCCAGAGCCGCCGAAGAGACAGGGGAAGCTCAGGGCCGGGCGCTGCCGCTCTCCCACGGCTGCGGCCCCGGCACCCCCGGCGCTGGCCCGAGCGGGGGCTGCCGTGGCTGCCCAGCCGGTGGTCCCGTCGGGAGCCCGTGCGAGCGGGGGGTCCATTCCAGCCGGAGCAGGAGGGCTGACGGTAGGAGGTATGTGTGCGCCGTGTGGTGCAGGGTGGTGGGGGCTCACCCCTGTAACAGCGTGGGGGGCTCTCAATCCCCTTGCCGTGTTCTGCTGGGAGATGCCCCGTCCATGTGCGGGGTGGCCCCGGGTCCCGGGTGAGACGGCCACTGAGCTGTGGGACAGAGAGTCCCGTGACACTGGTGGGGTCTGCCGGGGGGCCTGCTCTCCCTGCGCCCTCACTGCTTCCCGGGGAAACGCCTGAGGGCAGGTGGAGACCCCCGTCCTCGCCATCCTGGGGGGCAGCAGGTCAACGGGGGGCTGCGGTGTGTGTGTGAGGATCTGGGGGCACCCACAGCTCCCCATCCCGGCACCAGCTGGTGGGGACACCACGTCGGGGAGCCTGCGGAGCACACCGTGCCCTCACCGAGCTGGACCCGCAGGCTGGGGAGGGGACACACACACACACACACCTGTGCCCTCCGTCCCTGCAGGTGCCCGTGGGGTCCCAGCCCAGCCAGCGCTGCGGGGCGATGGTGCAGGCTGAGCTCTCCGTGGCTGAGGCTGGGGGAACTGCAGGGGGCTCGGGCCCCGGCCGGAGCGGATGCTCCCCCCGGTCCCTGCAGCTCTGCTTCGTCCCTGATCCTTGGTGTGTCCCAAGGAGGGACAGGAACTCGCTGCTTCCTGCCCTGCACAATTCCCTCCCCACCCCGCTCCTCCCGGGACATTGTATTTGGAGCCCTGGCTGGCTCCCTCCCTCCGCCCCTGCAGCCCCTTGGATCCGGGAATTGCTCTTCTTCCAGCGGAAATCCTGCTTTCCCAGCCAGCGATGGGGCTGGAAGGCTGGGAAGGGGGGCTCCCTCTCTACTGAGCATCTTGTGCCAGGGAGGGGACAAGGGGACCCCTCTGCCATGGGTCTGGTGGCTGACAGGTGGGCTTGCAGAGAAGATCACTTTTGGGGGCTCATTTTTCATCCCAGGGAATAGCCCTGCTTGTGGGCATGCAGGAGATGGGGTGTCATCTCTCCTTGCACCCCTTGTTCTGGAGGAACCTGCTCCCACTGGGAGCCACAGGGAACTCACCAGGCACTGGGCAAACTGGGAGGGCTGGAGCTGGGGCAGGGTTCCATTTCCAGGGATCATCGGGGTGGCCTTGGGGCTGGGGGCAGTGGGGAAGGGGCAGGCACATGCCACCACCTGCCACAGAGCTGGAACAAGGAGCAGATGGGGCAGGCAGATGTGGCCTCTTGTCCCCTCCCCAGGTCTGTGGGGTCCTGGTATGGGATGGTGACACAGCTCCAGGTCCCCAGTCCTGACGAGCCACCCTCGCCTTCTGCGCTGCAGCTGCCTCATGCCTACCTCCTCCTGCTGGGACCAGGGAGCTCCAGAGCCACAGGGTGACAGAGGAACCTCGGTGGCACCAGGCTGGGCTGTGCAGCCCTCTCGGTTCCTCTTCCCAGGGAGCAGGAGCTGGGTCACCACGGAGCAGTGCAGGATGAGCGTGGGACAAGGCACGGGGGGATCCAGGATACCCAGGGCTGCAGCCCTGCTGTCATCCCTGCCTGACCCCCTCAGCTGTCACCATCCCCAGGGCGCGAGGTCCTGCCAGTCCTGTGGCCCCTTGATGGCCACAGCACCATCCTCTTCCTCCCCCACCACACACTGTGCTCCTGCTGCTTCCTCTTCCCACTGCCTACTGCTCTGTGAGTTCCTCTGGCAGCCACCTCCTGCCCAGGGCGTCCTGGCCCCCTCAGCCTGGCAAATGCCACCGTGGCTTGCCCCCACGGCGCGGAGTGTGACATTCCCAGCACCCCCACATGGCTCCGTGTGGCTGCATCCCCCAGAGCCTGACTTCTCCACTGCTATTATTCCCATGAGGGGAGAGGATGCAGGGGATGGAGGTGACCCCAGGGGTCCCTCAGCACTGTAGGTGGCATGTTGGGGTGACAATTGGGTGTGCAAGGGATACTGTGCCCTGTCTAGCAGCTGGGGATGGGGCTGAGCGGCCCCGTGTCCCAGGGGCCTGGGGAACAGATGGATGGGCAGTCAGGGATGTGGCTGCTCCGTGCCCAGCCGTGCCCGGCGGGACAGGGGTGATGGATTGGCGGCTCAGCGCGGGGCGGGACCTGGCAGCTCGTCCGGGACTGCTGCCGGGGGAGCCAGGGCGGGAAGGGCTCAGTTGCCATCTGCTCCCGGCTCCAAGCAGCTCCTTTTTGGGAAGGCTGGAGCCAGACACCACCGTGCAACCATCGGACGCGGCAGCAGCTGCGTCCCCTGGCCATGGACAGTGAGGGGACGGCCCCGGGCCACCCCGGGGTGGGCTCAGGGGGCTCCTGGGTGTGCAGGGAAGGGGAGGCCTGGGTGCAATGCTGCTGCTGCACATCACCCAAACCCTTGATGCTGTGATACAGGGGGCTTCCACTTGCCTGGAAGATGCTCCTTGCCATCCCAGTCCCTGCTGGCACCTGTGGCAGCTCCACTGCTTGGTCAGAGCTGAAATTTAGCAAAATGGGAAGTTTCTGAATGAGGGGGGTGGGGTGATTCCCGCCCAGGGGGGACAGGGTTTGTGAGAGCCAGGGTTGTTCATCAGTTTAAATAGCCACTAATTATTATCAGGAATAAAATCCCCAACCAGCCGAGTTCCTCAGCTTTGGCAACGCTGCCCTGTTGGCAATGGCTGCGGCCTTGCCACACCACCGGTGTGGAAAGCAGAGATGGAAGGGGAGAGCTGGGCTCTTTCCACCCTACTGAGAGAGAGGAAGGGGAATCAATAACCATCATTGAGAAAATCTGCCTGAAACATCTCATCCACCCCAAACCTTTGTCTCTTCCTGCTCACTGGAGTGCAGAGGACAGGACACCTTCCTGCCCCTTCCCTCTGCTCTCAGCTGGAGACAGAGGTATGTTGCAGACTGGAGGGCTCTGCCTGGTGCAAACTGGGCAGACTGGTGTGGGTGGTTGGTCAGCAGCCAGGGCAATAGCAGGGCTGAGGATGGACGTCTCCATACAGCCATGACAGAAGAGGTCTGATTTCCTCCTCCTCCTCCTCCTCCTTCTCCTCCTCTGTGACACCTTCTGGCCACATGTGGCCGGAAGAGCCTGTCCTGACCACAGCAATGTGAGCAGGGACCTTCCTCCCCTAAACACCCACTCCCCAGCAAGCAGAGGGGGTGGGGATGGGGACGCTTTGGGGGCTCCTTCCCTCCGGGTCCGGCTCCCTTCAGCCTCGGGTCGCAGATGCCCTGAGAGGACGTGAGCAGTGTGGTGAGGACACAGTGACAGAAAAACCCACTTGAGGATGTGGTTTCAGCCTGCACCGGGGTGTTGCAGCCCTCGGAGGAATGTTGCAGCTTTGTGGGGGTGTTGCAGATCATGCTGATCATTTTAGCTCATGCAGGGGGGTTGCAGCCTGTGAAGGGATGTTGTAGCCCATGCAGGGGTGTTATGGCTCATGCAGGGGTATTACAGCCTGTGCACGGGTGCTTCAGTCTGTGCAGGGGTGTTGTAACTCATGCAGGGGTGTTACAGCCCATGCAAGTGGTGTTGCAGTCCATGTTGTTGGTGTTGCAGCCCGTGTAGAGGTGTTGTAGCCCATAGCAGGGGTGTTGCATCCTGTTATGGGTGTTTCAACCTATTCAGGAGTATTTTAGCCCTTGGCAGAAGTGTTTCGGCATGTGCAGGCGTGCATCAGCCCTGTAAGGGGTGCTTCAGTCCGTGCAGAGGTGTTGCAGCCTGTACAGGGGTATTTTATCCCACGGAGGGCTGTTACGGCCCGTGGCAAGGGTGTTTCAACCCATGCAAGGGTGTTGCCCCCCACCTGATGCCCTCCCTGGTGTCCACAGGCGACTCTTCTCCTCCCTGGAGTGACATGGAGCAGCTGCAGTGACCTGAGGAGCCGCCGCAGTGAGTGGAGCCGCCGCGGGGCACCCACGGGTGCCGGGGGGACGTGGGGTCCCCCGGGCAGCGCAGCCCCCCCTGCAGCAGTGCCACTGGCAGTGCCCCTGGGGGCCCCAGTGTCCCCCAGCGTGCTGAGCTGGGGGGCAGGGTGCAGCCCAGTGCCCCTCCCCATGTGTGCCCCGGTCCCGTGTGTGCCCCCCGCCAGGGGGGCGCGGGGCTGACGGACCCTCTGTCCCACAGGCGGTGCCCAGGATGGGCTGTGTGCCCTGCAAAGAGAGGGGGGCTGGCAAAGGGCAGGCAGGGGGCGAGGGGGGCTCCCTCCAGCCCCCTGCCTCCCAGTACGACCCCGACCCCACGCAGCCAGGGGCCATCTTCACCCGCATCCCCGACTTCAACAACTTCCAGGGGCCAGCCGTGCCCTTGGCCCCGAACTTTGCGGAGCCGGGGGGCTTCGCCCCCAGCGTGCTGCCAGCGCGGAGCGGGGCCATCACAGGTCAGCGGGGGGCTGGGTGAGGGGCGTCCAGCCGCACCCCTGGGCTGGGGACTCGGGGGTCACCGTGGTCCCTTCCGCGTGCCACAGGCGGGGGGGTGACACTCTTCATCGCCCTGTACGACTACGAGGCCAGGACGGAGGATGACCTGACATTCCAGAAAGGGGAGAAATTCCACATCATCAACAACACGTGAGTCCCCCGGACCTCCTGCCACCCCCAGCACCCACATACCACCCCGGGGAGGTGCCTCTGTGCCTTGGGTAGCCCCTGCAGGACCCAGGCCGGGGACCCAAGTTCTGCCTGGGCTCCATCGCTCAGTACCAGGGCCACGAGTCATGAGTTGGGTGGTCTCAGCAGAGACGGGCGGGGGAGAGCAGGCTCCGGCGGTGCTGCGTGCAGGGCGAGGAGGCACAGGGTCTGTCCGTCTGTCCCTCCTCCTCCACCTTCTCTGTTTCCCTGCCCAGGGAGGGGGACTGGTGGGAGGCCAGGTCACTGAGCTCGGGAGCCACAGGCTACATCCCCAGCAACTACGTGGCCCCTGTGGACTCCATCCAGGCAGAAGAGTGAGTAGCAGGGGAAAAGGGATGGAGACAAACCCCAACCCCGCCTGCCTCGGGCCCAGGTGTCCTTGCGAGCCCCAGCAGTGCCGCGGGGCTGGCACGGGGGCTCCGTGGTCCCCTCCTGGTGCCTTCCTGGCGCTGAGCCCGTCGCCGTGGCAGGTGGTACTTCGGGAAGATCGGGCGCAAAGACGCGGAGCGGCAGCTCCTGTGCCACGGCAACTCCAGAGGCACCTTCCTCATCCGGGAGAGTGAGACGACGAAAGGTACAGGGACAGGGGTGGGGACAGCAGGGGGTGTGCCCCGCTTCCCTCCCTGACCAGTACCCCCACCGTAGGTGCCTACTCCCTCTCCATCCGGGACTGGGATGAGGCCAAGGGAGACCACGTGAAGCACTATAAGATTCGGAAGCTGGATAGCGGGGGGTACTACATCACCACCCGTGCCCAGTTCAGCACCGTCCAGCAGCTGGTCCAGCACTACATAGGTAGGGTGGGGTGAGGGGCACGGGGGGGCGGCAATAGGAGGGGTAGGGAAAGCTCAGAAGACCCTTTGGTAAGGGAGTGGGCTGACGGGGTTGACCTGGGGAGGGAGGGGGCTGTTCTGCTGGTGGCGTTAGGGGACTCCTGAGAGTCTCCCCTTTTCCATGTGCAGGGTGCAGGGAATTCCCGCTGTCTCCGGTGGGNGGGGGTGACTGGGTGATTCAGGAGCCTTGGCGATGCCGGGGGGGTGGGAGGGGAGCGAAGGGCTGGTGGGGGTCCGCGCCCACGCTGACTGCTGTCCCCCTGCTCCCGTGCTGCAGAGCGGGCGGCCGGGCTGTGCTGCCGCCTGGCTGTGCCGTGCCACAAGGGAACCCCCAAACTGGCCGACCTCTCAGTCAAAACCAAAGACGTGTGGGAGATCCCCCGCGAGTCCCTCCAGCTCCTCAAGAAGCTGGGAAATGGGCAGTTCGGGGAAGTCTGGATGGGTAGGGCCTGGTGGGCAAGCCAGAGCAAGAGGCAGGGGGGACATGGGGGTACCCCCAGGCCTGGTGCCCCACTGGGAAAAGCTCGTGCCTGCCAGGACAGGCTGAGCGACACTGATTTGCTGGCATGAGGAATTATCCCATGTCCTGCTCTGGGCTCACAACGGGTCCCCCAAGATGTCCCCATGTCACCTCTGCATGGGCAAGCGGACCCCCACTGCAGATGGGACCACAGGACCAGGCCAGGGGGTCCCACCTTCGTCATCCTGTTCCTCTGGCATCGCCTGCTTCCTCCACTCATGCATGCTGCCTTCATCCCATCACGTCCCCTCCCTCCTCCTCCCTGCCTGCCCCCGTCCCCCGCAGAGTACAATGACGGGTTGTGCCATCTGCTCACCCACCCGTGCCCTGCTGTGAAGCCCCAGACCCTGGGATTAGCTAAGGACGCCTGGGAGATAGCACGGGAATCCGTCACCCTCGACAAGAAACTTGGCATGGGATGTTTCGGAGACGTGTGGATGGGTAAGGCTGGCCCAGCCGCCCGGGGTGGGAGCACAGTGGGCAGGAGAAGCTTCCTGCTGTCCTGGCAGGGAGCATCACGGGGTGACAGGTGGTACCTGCTTGTGTGGGGGAGACTGAAACTTGGCACAGAACCCATGAAGGGATTGGGAATGGGGTGAGGTTGGTACTGGGGTGAGGGGAACTCCTTGTCCTGGGTGGGATGCAGTGGGATCATGATCCCCGCCAAGGGATCCCTTCCTTGCCCTGCCCTGATTCCTTACCCATCCATCCATCCATCCAGCCATCCATCCAGCCATCCATTCACACGAGCATGCAAGCGCGCACCCACACACTTCTCCATCCACACAGCCCTCTCTCCTGGGCTGGCTGTCCCCTGGGCTCATGGCGACTCTGTGTCCCCAACCCAGGGACATGGAATGGCACCACGAAGGTGGCAGTGAAGACGCTGAAGCCGGGGACCATGTCCCCTGAGGCCTTCCTGGAGGAGGCTCAGATCATGAAGCGGCTGCGGCACGACAAGCTGGTGCAGCTCTACGCCGTGGTGTCGGAGGAGCCCATCTACATCGTCACGGAGTTCATGAGCCAGGGTCAGCGGGGCACGCTGCCAGGGCAGGAGGGCTCACAGGGGAGGGCACCCTTGGGTTTGGGGGGTCTTTGATGGCCACTCCTCCTGCCTGCAGGCAGCTTGTTGGATTTCCTGAAGGATGGGGACGGTCGCTACCTGAAGCTGCCCCAGCTGGTGGACATGGCTGCCCAGGTAGCGGGGGGCTG
>VZRH01008315.1:91095-109958 GCA_013397555.1 Urocynchramus pylzowi | reverse complement strand
CTTTGGCAGGCGCGGCCGTGGGGTCGGCACCGTGCGGGGCCTCGGCCCCGCCATCCCCCGGGAGCCCTGGAACCAGCCGGGGCTCCATGGCAAAGGCGCTGGTGGCGCGCTGGGGACACCCTCTGCCCACGCCCCTCGCCCGGGGACGGGGGACCCGGCCACCCACCTCCTGCCCCCACCCGCCGGCGGCGAGACGGGGGAGGACGTGCCCTTCTGGCGGATGCCACCTTTAATCCCCAATAATGCTCCGGATGGTCCAGCGCGGACAAGTCTTGTCCGTGACGTGGCGAGGTCTGAGCTGTCCCCGGGAGGCAGCCGGAGAGGGGGGACAGGGACCCGCGCACCGCTGGCGCCGGCAGAGGGATTTCCAGCGGGAGAAAGGGCTCTTTTCAGTGTCACAATAAAATCATGGCTTCAAAAGAGGAGGGAGGGGAAAGCCCAAGGGTTGGAGCATCGCCCGCTGCCCACCTACCTCTTGCCTGTGGTCGTGGGGACAGCGGGCGCCTTTCCAGGAGGGGACGGCCACAGTGCCACCACCACCACGTGGGACATCTCCGTCCCCGCCCCGGGGTGACTGGGACCAGTTGCAGCAGCGGGTACAGCTGGCACAGCCCAGCAAAGGGCATCGGTGGGGGACGAGGGAGAGGAGGGACGTGGCCCTTCCTCACGCCCGGGTGCAGCTGGGTCCTGGCTCCGACCCCAGTGCCACTGGGCTTGTCCCCTCCAGGAATTAATTAATAAATAAATAAGCACCCGGGGTGGACAGGACCAGGCAGGTTGGCAGGAGTCGTTAAAAAAACGGGGATTTTTGTTTTCTTTCCCTATTTTTTCTTTCTTTCCGTTCCGGAGCCTGCTACTGCTCGCGGCCATCTCTCCTTGGGTGCTTCAGAGTGATTTCATCCCCGTTGGCCTCACCCAGGGCTGGATCCCACCTCTACCTTCACCCAGATTATCTTCCCACCCTCCTCTTCCTCCTCCGTCCCCTCCTCGCCCTCCCAGGCCGTGGGGGAAGGCAGAGGAGGGGGTGGCACATTTCTACCCGCAGGCTTCAGCCTGAATTCCTGAATTCCTCCTCGGTGACGTTCCTTTGCTCTTGAGGGACCCGCTCACCTCGATTTCCCCCCCTCCAGCATCCTTTTCTGTCCTCTGAGCTATTTCTCCTCTCATGACGTTAATGAGCACATTAAACCTCCCTGTCCCGGAGGAGAGCCCGGCTCGGAGCCGGCTTGGAGCATCTTACAGACGTCTCCAGCCTTCTGTGATGGAAAGGGGACAGGAGATTATCCAGACCTTTGATCAGGTCCTTCAGGGAGGTTTTATCATTTTATACACCACTTCTCTATCCTTGTAGACTACAGTCCTTAAATTTACCCTCATCCCAGGGAGGGCAAAAATAATTCAATTTATATTCCTGGCACCTCCATTCAGCTTGTGTCCATCTCACCTCCAAACCCAGCTTTGGAAGGGCTTGGACCACAGGGTGATGGGGGCTGTAGGCAAAACCTGACCTTTTTTGGTGGTTTTTTTTCCCCAAAATCTACTTGGAACTAGCCATGGTCACTTCCTGCACCCGGGCAAAGAGCAGCTGTGGCTGAGGGAAATGAAAAGCATCCAGAGGAGCAGGAGATCTGGGTCGTGCTGGGGCCGAGGAGCTTTAGCAAAACCCCACTGATAACGGGGATATCCCTGGGGTGAAAGCAGTGCTGTGGTCCAGGGGAGACGGGTACGGGGGGAGATGCCCGGGATAACATCACTGCCTGCAAGAAACGGGACAGTTACACAACTCCCCCCTCTCCGGGGAGCTCGGCTGCACCCCGGACACCCCTGGGAAAATTCTGCCCTTGTATTCCGCCAAGGTGACTTAAACACGCTCTTGGCTCGAAGGATTTCAATCCCGCCTCCAGCCAGGCTGCCCCAGGCACTCTCCGGCTCTCCTTTCCCTCTAATCCCCTGCTCCCGGCATCACCGGCTCTGCTGGGATTTATCCCACAGAGAAACTTGGCCCCTGAGGGTGTCCTGCATCCGGGATGGACCAGAATCCAGCAAGTCCTGTACGGGATCACTGCTCAGCAGCTCTGCACGCACAGCTCTGACAGAGGGGAGACAAAACGCCCCCGAGCCTGTCCAGAACCAGAGAGGGATTAGCTGGCAGAGGAGGAATTTTTGGCAGCAGGTCCCCGAATTATTGTTTGGCCAGGGAGCTTCATTTTCCCTGTGGGAAATAGCGCAGGAGACTGAGCGGCTCATCGCACCCCTTCCCGTTTGATGCGAGATGGGATGAGCTGGAGGGGGTGGGAACGAGGAGGGGGCTGGAGGGGTCCTGCAGGTCCCGTCCTGCGGGGGAGCCCGGCAGTGACACTTTCCTTGCTTTTCCTGTGTCCCCAAGCAGAGCGGTGCCCCACAGAGGCTGCCGTGACATCGGTGTGAGCCGAACTCTGCCCTGCGCCCGGCACCGCCTTCGGGCCGAGGAGCAGCTCAGGGCACTAATGAGCCTCCGCTAATTGCCCTCTCTTTGCAGCGCTAATTACCTGGGGTTCGGTAATTCCAGCCCCGCGGCTCTGGGATGGAGCTCAGGTGGCTCCGCGGCGTCTCCACCAAGGGAATTTTTCTTATTTCTCATTCCAGCTAATTGAAGGGCCCCTCAATTAGCAGCAGTCCCCCAGCTTCAGGAGGGCTGGATTTTGGGGGGTGCGGTATGTAGAACCACGCCCCAGACCCTTGAACGCCCTCGATGAGGGCTGGGTTATTAATATTCGAGCTCTGATTCCAGCAGGGAGTGTCCTTGCAGGCTTAGTGAGGTGCCCTGGGCATCTGGCACTGGTGGAGAGGGCAGGAATCATCTCTGGAAGGAAAACAAGGAGCTGCCGGGTTTGCTGCGAAAACTTGTGGCTCATCCTCCTCCTCAGGAGAGGTGTTTGCACACTGAACTCTTTAAATTCCAAGCCAATGTGTGCAGCTGTGAGGGAACAAGCAGGAGGGGAGATGCTGGTAGTTTATGAATGATGAAAATAAAGGAAAGAATAATTCAGATCTTCCAGGGGATGATGGGGTCTGGCAAAAGCTGCCTCTGCTTTCGAGTCCTGACTGTGGGAATAGTGGAGAAATGGAAAAGGGGCCAAAATACACTGAAATAATGGTGTGGCTCAGAGCAGTCCCAGGGTTTCTCCAGCCCCAGGAAAGCCCAGGGCTTAGGAGCAGCCAGACCTGAAACCTCTTTGCTTTTAAAAGCTGAGGTTAAAGTTTGTCTGTGGCAAGGGGGGGGGCAGGATGAACCTCGATATTTAAACACACAAATTGTCTTTAAACTGAAAGAGGGTAGGTTCAGATGAGGTATTTGGGACAAAATTTTCCCGATGAGGTATTTGGGACAAAATTTTCCCAGTGAGGGTGGGCAGGCCCTGGCACAGGGTACCCAGAGCAGCTGTAGCTGCCCCTGGATCCCTGGGAGCATCCAAGGCCAGGCTGGATGGGGCTTGGAGCAAACTGGGACACTGAAGGTGTCCCTGCCATGGCAGGGTGTGGAACTGGATGGGCTTTAAGGTCCTTTCCAACCCAAACCACCCTGGTATTCCATGAAATTGCACCAGGAAACAAATTATGAGCTTCAGCAAGCAGCCACCAACTGCTTCCATCTCTGTGCTCAGTTTCCCCAGGGCTGTGGATGTACCATAAAGCCAAGCAGGAGCTCTCCAGGACAGGAGGCACATGAAGAGGATCCCCAGCTGGATTTCCAGTGCTGGGATGGAGTGTCCATCACTGCTGACCCCGTGACAGGCAGAGACCTGTGTCCAGCCAGACCCCTACAGCCCTCCCACTTTTCATACCTCCTTCTGATTTTTCCACCCATTTTTTTAATACTAAAAAAATCTGATTATCAGAGAGCTCAGTACATACAGTACACCACCACGAGACAGATGAACCCTTTCTTATACCCAGCCATGGAGCCCAAAATTAATCAGCTATGGATTAACCGGGTCAGGATGTAATTTAATAACCAGCGAGGGCGAGTTCCTGCTCGGAGGGAGCCGGCGGGGTCCCGCTCCGGGTGTGCCGTGAAAGCTGCCACAGCCCAGCGCAGGCAGCAGGAAAAGCCAGATGGGATGAAATCAGCCCTGCGGTGGTGCCGCTGCTCAACCGAGGGACAGGGACAGGCACAGGGACAGGCACAGCCTGGGACCGGGCCAGGCTTGGCTGCAGCTGAGCCCTGCTCATCTTCCCTGCACTCCGAGCCGGGGTTTAGCCTGATTCAGGAAAATGAAATGGATTTGTGACTGTGAGGTGCTGCGGTGGCTCTTTGGGGATGCTGAGTGGGCTCTTTGGGGGCTGGGGTTCTGTCCCCCGGGGATTCACGGAGCGGTTGCTGCTGCGAAGTGTTGGACACACTCCGGGAAGTGGCTGATGAATGGACAGACGGACACAAAGCGCTGGGGAAGCGCTTTGATCAGCCTGAAGCAGCAGAGGTGTGATAAAGGAGGTGCGCGGAGTGACCTCTTCCCTCTGGAGCATCCCGGCTCCGCCCGGGCGCCGGGCTGGGGCCGGGGCAGGCAGCCACCCACCCCCGCGCTGCCCCCCTCCTGCTTACTGCCCTGTAACACGATCAAGAATCCGATCCCAAATCGATGGGAAACTTTCCCAGTGTGTCCCAAAGTGCTGGGATAGAGGCAGAGCCGCCCCCCTCCACCTGCTCCCCACCCCCAAGCCAGCATCCAGAGCTCGGTGCTGTAACCTCGGTCTGCTCCCAGGGGTGAACAAAGGACTTCGCCCCCCCTCGAAATCTGCACGGGCAGCAAACCCTGGAGGAGGTCGGTGGCCGGAGCCAAAAAAGGAGAGAAGGTATAAATGGAAAGCGATAGGAAGCCGCTAATCGGGTCAGAGAGATCCTGCATTGATCCCGGTTTCTGCAACAGCAGCACTGAAAGCAGCCGGTGGCAGGTTTGGGGTCCCGGTGTCACTCCAGGCTTGTGGCTTCGTGTGCTGAGCCAGAGCCACTGCAGAGGTCAGGGCAGCCCCCAGCCCAGCCCAGCAACCCCCACGGGACCCCGGGAGAGGACATGGGAATTTGGACCCACCATAAGTTATTAGGATTTAAAGTGATTGAGATGATGCCAGTGAAGAGCCTCTGACTCCTGCTGAATCCGGGGTTCCCCGCACTCACCCCGTGCTCAGGAACACTTCACCCTCTCTGCTTCTCCAAGGACAAACTAAACTTCCCCCTGGTCACCGCCATCCAAAAAATACCCACCAAAAAAAAAAAAAAAAAAAAAAAAAAAAAAAAAAAAAAAAAAAAAGAAAACCAGCCCCCGACTGCCCCAAACCCACCCACCAAACTCTCCTCTCCTCTGCCCCTAAACTTCCCCCGGCCACGACGGCTGCTGAGCCCGAGAGGGGAGCAACAAACCCGGTTTTGGCATCGTCCTCATCCTCCTCCGGCGTGCGGGGTGCCCGCGCTCCCATCGCCGCCTCCCTGGGCTGCGCCGGCCGGGGCTGCCCGGCGGAGCTGCCCCTCCGCCTCTGGCGGGCAGCGCTGGGATGCTCCAGCCTCTCCTGCGGAAAGGCGATGCCGGTACCCACGTGAGCCCGGTGGGACTCCTTGCCCTCATTCTCCTTGTGCCTGAAATGGGTTTTTGCTCCCTCGCTGGTCCTGCCCGGCAGCGGCAGAGGCAGCCTGGGCTCCGGCGCACCTCTTTCATGTCTACAAAAGGCTCTGAGGCCTTTGCTTTCCCAGTGAGGGTGAGGAAGGAGCAGCGTGGAGCAGAGGAAGAGGAGGGGATGCCCGGGTGTGACCCCTTCTGTCCCCTCCGAGCAGGGCTGCTCACTGGGATGCTCAGCACGGGCAGCCAGGACAGGGCTCACAGGGATCTGGTTCTTGCACCCACGGAGAGAAAAGCTGGAAAAGCAGGAGCCAGCGGTGCCCCAGTGCCAGCAGGGGCACACACCGAGCACCAGGCGGGTGGAGGCACCCAGGGCCCCCCGGCCCTTCGTGCAGGCACCTCCTCATCTGGGCCTGCCTTTTCTCTGGTGCACAGGAAATTCCTCTGTTCCCGGGGCTGTGATTGCCAGCACTGAGCTCCCGAACTGCTGAAGCTCCAGGAGCTGGAACTGCCGCCCCGGGGCTCTTCCCATCCTGCTTTTCTGTGGCCAGGGGGAGTTGTTCGTCCGTGAGACCCTGTGGGGGTGTCACACCTCGATGGACAGCTCTGGGTCCTGGCAGTGCCTTGCTCTGAGCCCAGAGCAGCTCTCAGCAGGTGCTGGGCAGAGCTCTGGACGTGGCCACAACCCCTCCACTATTGCAAGGATCCATTGAGACTGTGAGCATCACCCACCACCCCCACTTGAGGCAGCCCAGCTGCTGTTCCAAACCTCTGCCCGCTTTTCCAGCAGGATTTGATGAAACCACAACTATTTCCCTTTCCATGTGTTCCCCCAGCCCTGTCGCTGAGCTCTGCCTTCCTTCCCTGCCCCAAAACTTCCCAAGCAAAGGCAAAATCATCACCCTGGAAAGGGGTTGGACACACAGGAATGGGGGAGCACCAGCCAGGGCATTTCCTGACTGACCTCCAAAAGTCATCTGCATCCTGAATCCTCCTGCCAGCATCTTGGGATGCAGAGTTTTCCCTCAAGCTTTATTCCAGCCTGTGTAATTGGGGCAGGTTTCCATGCTGTGCTGCTCAACTGGGATAGGAAAATATTGAGATCAGCCTGCACTGAGCCCTTCCAGAGGCAATGGCGTGTGCAAAGTTGGGGTCTCCCAAAGGTGCTGCTCCGGAGAAAACCCAAGGAAATAAAAGGAATCCTGGAAAATCAAGTCTGGAAAATTGCCCCCAGCTGTGGAAAAAAGATCTCAAAAAAAAAAAAAAAAAAAGGCAAAAAGAGCCTCCCTGTGGGTCCCTCTTCCCCTGGCAGCCCCAGGCTCCTCTCAGGAAGCTGGAGCTGATTTTGCCTCAGAGCAATTTCCCAATCTCCTTCCCATGACCTTTACAAACAGACACACCCTGGGATTCACAGCTGCCCTGGATGGTCCCCACTGCACAGCCAGGCCAGAGCCACAGCTTTCCCAGCTGCATCCCAGGAGCTGAATCCCACCTGGGGAGGCAATGGGACATCAGGCACAGGGCACAGACACAGAGCCTTGCCTGTCAAAGCTGCAGTTTTAAGCCATTTTGGGGTTGGAACAGCTCAGCCTGGGAACCCCAATCCTATCTCTCTGAGAATCAGCAAGACAATAATATTTTCCCCCATGAAAAATGTGGCTTTATTTGGTTGAGGCTTTGTTTGGCTTGAATTTCTGCAGTCTCCAGAGACTGCTTCCTGCTGTGAAACTCATCACACATCAAACCCAAATCAGCTCTTACTGAGTAATCCCGGGGTGGTGCTTGGCTGGACCTGAACCCAACACTACCTAAGGAAAGCCTCTGATCCCTCTGAGCTCTGTCACCCATCCCTGACCCCACTGACTGGTTTTCCATGGACTTTTCCAGTTATTTGGAGGATGGGAGCACTGGTAGAGCACACAGTGAGCCAGCACCAGGACTGGCTCCTGCACTGACCAGCAGGACCAGGGAAGACATCCTAAACCAGACCCTCAGAAAATCATGTTATTCCTCACCACTAAGTACAAACTGCACCAAATCCATGGAACCAGCAGCAGTTTTTGACCCAATATTCCCATTAACCCTCCCCACAGCCTGCTCTGTGTCACTGGAGTGAGCACTGCACACTGGGGATTCCCACATTCCCTCCTTGGGATCACCTAAAATGTCTCTCTTACTCCCAAGCCAGCCTAAAAAGAGACATCCAATTGACTATTATTATTATTATTGCAGCCTGAACCTGACATCATCTTTCCTGCACCCCATCCCCTCCCAGTTTAATTCATCCCCACGCAAAGGATGCTCCCAACACTGTTTTGGGATTTAAGTGACTCCTTGGCAGCCATGGATTTCAGCCTGTCAGAAATCCTGATGAATTGTTTCACTCCAGGTCCTCACAGTTTAATTGGAGCAGGCTGAAGGCAACCAATATTTCCTCTGAATGTTTGATGTCCTCCCCGTTCTTGCACACATTCCCATAAAGCAGATTGCAGCAGCTGAGGATTTTCTAATGGAAGCCTTGCAAAACATTCAAACCCATTAAAAAGATCACAGCCAAAAGTAACCACTTTATTTAAGTCTTGGAAGAGAAAGAGAGGCTGCAAATGCTCAAAGCACAGAGTGTCTCTGTCTGGGGTCGGGCACAGACCCAAGAGCAGCCAAAACTCCTGTATCAGCACAAGTTGGTCTAAAACCACGAACCCAGCACCAATTTAGCTGGAGATAAAATGGAAACCTTCTCAACCAGGTGATTCTTCCACATCCCACTGACAATAAAGTAAAATAAGTGGCTTAATATAGGTGGGAACTTTCCCAGCTGGGTGTTGGGCTCAGCTTCATTTCCATTATATCATCAATGGTGTCCACAAGCACAGAAAGCACAATAAAACCAGCCACTCACCTGCAGCCCCAGTCAGGCAGCCCAGGTTACAGCCCTTCCTCGGGCAAGAGGAGGATCCCAGGGGTTCTGGACATGGCAGGTCCCTGCATGTCTCTGACACGCAGGTAAGGATTAGAGTTGGTCTCAGGAAAGACTCAGATTCGGAAATCCTACACCCCAGTGAAACCCTACCTTGCCTCGCTGCCCTTGGATTTAAAGGAAACACGGGGAGAAACGCGGTGCTGCAAGCAGGGCTGAGGTGCAGCTCCACACACGGGGGAACTCGGCCCCAGAGCACCCCAAACCCTCCAGCAGCCACCCTCAAGGCAGGGCTGCACCTCCCAGAGCCCAGCTCCTGGGCTGAGCCCCCCAGTGATCCCTTCCAAGCCTGGGAACACATTTATCCCATCGCTGCTCCATGGGCAGGGCTCCCACGGAGGGAGGGAGTCCCCTTGGCATTGAGGGCTTTCCCCCTGGCAGCAACTCCTGTTTTAAGATCAACATTTACATTTTAAGGCCAAAAGACACCCAAGTGTCCAGGAGCTCTTACCTGCCCAGGTGTGGGCTGTAGTCCAGGCCAGGGTCCCACCAGGGCATGCCAAGGCCTCAACAGGGGCTGCGTGGCTTTGGGATCTGGCCTTGACCTCTTCCCTGTGCAATGCTTTAGGGCCAGGAGGCCAAAACTTTGGGGACTGGTTGGCTTGAGACCTGTCTGTGTCTCAAGGAGGCCCTGGGAGCTTTTCAGGGGATTCCCAGGAGATACTGAACACCCCACACTGTGGGGAACAGGAAAAGGGGCCCTGCATTCAGCTCTGAGCACCCCACACTGTGGGGAACAGGAAAAGGGGCCCTGCATTCAGCCCTGAGCACCCCACACTGTGGGGAACAGGAAAAGGGGCCCTGCATTCAGCTCTGAGCACCCCACACTGTGGGGAACAGGAAAAGGGGCCCTNCTGAGCACCCCACACTGTGGGGAACAGGAAAAGGGGCCCTGAATCAGCCCTAAGCACCCCACACTGCAGGGAACAGGAAAAGGGGCCCTGAATCGGCACTGAGCACCCCACACTGTGGGGAACAGGAAAAGGGGCCCTGAATCAGCCCTAAGCACCCCACACTGCAGGGAACAGGAAAAGGAGCCCCACATCTACTCTGAGCACCCCACTCTGCAGGGAACAGGAAAAGGAGCCCCACATCTGCTCTGAGCTCCCACACTGTGGGGAACAAGAAAAGGGGCCCTGCATTCAGCTCTGAGCACCCCACACTGTGGGGAACAGGAAAAGGGGCCCCACATCAGCTGTGAGCACACTGCACTGTGGGGAACAAGAAAAGGAGCCCTGCATTCAGCTCCGAGCCCCAGGCAGAGCTGGGGAAAAGGTGACAAAAACCCCAAGGATGCAGAAGGGTCTTCCCATTAGCCAAGACCACCTCATTCCCCGAGCACTAAGAGTGAGCTGTAGGAGATTTTGGCTGCTCTGGTGGCTCCTTTCAAGCCCATGGTGCGATGTCCTGGTCAGCTTTATCCCAGGAACATGTGGGATGTGTTAAACCCACCTTCATCCGGGGGAAGAGGACAGGAGGAAGGTGCAGGCCGAGGCTGTGGTGTGGCCATGAGTGTGCACACAGCATGGACGGGCCTCCCCCACCTCTCCTTGCCTCACTGAGCTGACCAACACTTTGGTGCTGGGTATCACATCCAATCCCACAGAAATCATGGACAGCAGGTGCTGGAGGAAAGGCCCATGGCTTGGCCACTGGGCTTCAGCCCAGCTCAGGAGGAAGCCCCAAAGTCCAAGCTGGTCCTTCAAGCACCAGGCAGGGCCAGCACCCTCGGAGGTGGCACTGCCCTGGGTATTTCCCAGAGGTTCCTGTTACACTGCAGCCATGGGGATCTCATTAATTACTGGTTCTGCTGAATGGTGGCAACGAAGGCCCAGGACACATCAAGAATCATGTTCGCATGGCAAAGTGGCACAGGAACACCCCCGGAGGGTGATGCTCCACAGAAAGGCCTGAAGTTGTTACAAGGACGTCAGGAGACTTGATACAAAGGGCTGGCTTATTAATAGCTAATGGGGGAATAAATTATGCACCCACTCGGCTGGATTGGGTTTCTCCCTCCTCACTGCACCCTGACATCCCCCTCACCCCCCTGCTCTCTGCTTTCTGTCCCACCTGGTTCTTTCTTCTCCTTATTTTTTGTGCTTGGCAGGATTTTTAATGTGTTTACCCATCACCAAAAGCTTCAAAGCCGAGTCCAGCCTGTCCCAGGGTGGTGCCAGAGCAGGACCGGGCACCACCCTGAGCCCTCTCTGGGGAAGGTCGGACGCTTCTCCCATCCCAGCCGAGCTTCTCCCGCTCCCAGAGACCCCTTGATACCCTGGAAACCTGAAAGAGAAGCTCCAGGCAGCAAAACAAAGGCTTCCCAGCGTGGCTTTCTGCAGGATGTGCCGTGCCCTGCCTGCCATCTGCCCGGCCCGGCGGGAGCAGCCCGAGCTGCCCGTGGCGAGGGCGGCCAAGCCGCAGCAGCTCCGCGCCGGCCACGCTCCAGCGGCTCCTGGAGAGGACGGGGAAAGCTGGGGGAGGCCACGGAGAGGGAGAAAAGCGGCACTTCGGGTTCCCAACACCCCCAGAGTCCAGACCAGGCGAAGGGAAAGCTGGGATTAACTGGGGGTTAAAGGAGGTTTGGGGATGTCCCCGGTCCCCGCCGCCGCAGCGCTGCGCAGCCCGGGCAGGGCACGGCTGTGTCCTGGCAGTGCATTTCCAGCCGGAGAACGCAGCGGCTGCTGGGGCTGCTGGCGGGCTGGGACTGCCACCCGCTCCTATTTCAGCTGGGACAGCAATTCCCCTCTCGCCTTCCCGAGCCCCGTCCCCCCTCCTGGCTGCGGGATCCGCCTGACGCTGCTCCAGCGCGCTCCTTCCCGCCGGGTGCTCCCTCCTGAGCTCCAAACCCCGGCCCGGAGCCCACTCGCAGCGTGCCCGAGGGAGCCAAAGGCTGGGCGAGTGTGTTGGGTTAAATGGCTCGGGTCCCACCCCGCGGTGCCCCGGGGCCGGCTCCCGGCACAGCGCGGAAAGCACGGAATGCTCACACCGGGAACCCCCCGCTCCCGCTTGGAGTCGGGGATGTCGGACAGGTCTGGGCACAGCCACGTCCCCAGAGCACCGAGGAGGTGAAGCGATCACCAGGAGCAGCATCCCGGCCCCTGGCCCAGCTCTTTAAGCGGACGCTGGTCCCTGCGCCCCGAGGCCCCTTTCCCCAGCACTCCCTCTTCTCTAATCTCCCATTATCACTTTCTCCGCTCTGATTTCACGGGCCGGGCTATGCTATCCCTCCTGCCTGGTGGGGTTGGGCAATCTGATCGCCACCCCCGCAGCAGACTGGCTGCAAACACCGTCACCGATCACCCGGACCCCGCGCCGACCCCGCTGCAGCTCCAGCTCCTGGGGCTCAGTGCCCGGCTCGCTGCGGCTCCAGCTCCGGGCCGGCTCCTTTTCCACGCCTGTCACCTTCTGGGCGGGTTTGGATAACCCCAGCCCGCGTCACGGCAGCTCCCGGACACCAAAATCGAGCTATTCCGTGTCAGTAATAGGAAACTCCCAGCACTTCTCTGTCTGCTCCTAGCGCTGCTCCCTCCCTGGGGAGAGCAGCCTCTCACCCCGGGGCGGGGATGACACCACAGCACCCAGCTCCAGCCCTAATTTAATCCCCACAACCTTCTCCTCCATGGCGAGGAAAGGAAGGTGTTGTTTGTCCATTTTTTATCAGCCAAAGGATGCGGAATCACAGAATAATTTGGCTTGGGAGGGATCTTCAAGTGCATCTCCAATCCCCTGCCATGGCAGGGACACCTCCCACTGTCCCAGCTGCTCCAAGCCCTGTCCAGCCTGGCCTGGGACACTTCCAGGGATGGGGTAGCCACAGCTGCTCTGGGCTGAAGCAAAGGAGAGAGAAATGGTTTCTTTTCAGATAATCAGGGCAGCAAAAAGTCACAGATGGAAAATAAAACGCTGGAGCAAGTTGGTAATTAAATGTTTTCCCTTTGGTGCCTCTGAAAGTCGGGGAAAGATGGAGGAGCAAGGAGGAAAATGGGAAATTGGGATCTCTGCTGTGTCCTTTCTTCTCCCTGCATGGAGAAGAAGGAAGGTGAGGAGGGGGCTCTGGGGCCCTTGCTGGAATCAGCATCTCTGGAAGGGAAAATTCCCTGAGCCAGCATCCACCCCGAGTGGATATTCCTGCTCTGTGGGGTCACAAGGCCAAGCACGGCATCACTTCATCATCACTAAACCCTGTCCAAAGGGTGATTATAAGTAGGGAAACTGAGGCACAGGAGGGCTGAGCTGCCAAACACCCCCTCCCACGGGGCAGGGGAGCTTTGCTCCCTTTGCTCCTCTTCCCATCCACAGCCCGAGGGAGCAGCTCTGCCAGTTCAGGGTTCTCCAGCTGAGCCTCCAAATCAGGTCCCTGCAGCAGCTGCAGCCTGGTCACATCCCAAAGTGTTTGCTGGTGCCTCCAAAGCAGCAGCTTCTGTCTGCTCTGTGCTTACTGGGTCTTCTTGGCCACTGGTGACTCTGAAAAAATGACCAAGAAAATTAAAGTTACTGTCAGTAATCTTAAATTCACCTTGCAGGGGAATTTGTGCCCCTCCTGGAGAAGATTCAGTGGACCGTAAACTAAAAAAAAATCACGAAAGAGTTAGTGCAGGGAATTAAATCCAACAGTGCCGCTGTCCGGGGGAGGGAAGCACAGCAGCTCCGTCCAGGAGGGTTTGCACAGCTCACCACAAGCATGATTTAAGCTCATCAGCTCTGGGGACAGCCCAAGGTTCTCCCCGTGCTCCCCAGGACCTGCACCAGCCCCCAGCCCAGGGCGGTGCTGCTGCGGGAGCGGAGCCTCCCCGCCCCACCCCACCCTCTGCAGGGACGGAGCACGGAAAATTCACCCCAAAAAAGGCTCCTGGAGATCTCAGCTGTGATATAACAGCTCCAGCCAGAAGAGGACAGTGGTGCCTGTGTTTTATTTAGGGCTCCAGTTCCCTCTTTGCTGTTCAAACCCCCCTTTCCAGCACACAGCCGGGCTCTGAGGGGCGTCCGGGCTGTTCCCAGTGACAAAACCCCTCCAGATGTGGGTGCAGAGGGGCTCGAGGGGACATCAGCTGCAGCAGGGCTTGGCTCTGGCTGCTGGGAGGGAGCAGAGAGATACTGCAACAAAGATTGAACCTGAGGATGCAGAGAATTCATCTTTTGGGGGAAAATTTTCACCTCAGATAAATGAGGAGTTACTGGGCTGATTGGAAAAGAGAGGAGGGAGCTGCTTCAGCTGTGCTATCTCTCTCTAGGGAAGAGAGAAATAATGTGACAGAAATGTCCCTCTTGTGGGCAGAGACAAAAGAGAATGGAAACACCTACCTGTCAATGTGAATCTCAATATGACACTTAGATGCACGTTGATATGTAGATAAATGTCATGTAACTGCACAGGAACAGGTGCTCAAGCTGTTCCCTGCATCTCAGCATATTCTCCTAACCCCAAAATTAACCCCAAAGAGGAGAGCTGCCTCTGGCAGAGGGGCTGGCACAGGCTGCAGGGGCAATTTCTTGCTTGGAGTTAAAAAAATGAGGATTAAAGTCAAAGCAGAGCTGGAAACCTGCAGGCCCCAGCCATGCAGCAGGGTGCTGCTGCTGCTCCTGCTCTGGGGAGGAAGGCAAGGGTGGAAACACAGGGACACACCCTTCTGCTGCCAAAAATCACCACATTTAGGGATCTAGGGTCAAAATGTCCCAGGGATTTGGCACCAGCTCTCAGGTGCTGCAGTAAGGCACTGGTTCAGAGCTCTTTCATATGCTGAACCTCAAATCTAAATTTGTTTCTCTAAAAGTCATTCACTCTGGGATGGAAAGCCAAAATTGTCCCATACCAGGGTTTCCTCCACCCCACTCCTCTGGAGCAGGGGCAGAGGGAGCTCTTGGTGACAGACACCAATGTTTGGGAGCTGCAGGAGCTGGAAAGGTCCCGTTTCTCCCTCAAATTGCTCCAAACCCTCACTTTTCTGCTGCTCCAGAGCTCAGAGGGGCTCGCTGGAGCTCCCTCCTGTGATGGAGGCCGGATGCAAAGGGCAAAGATCCAGCTCAGGAAGGGTCTCAGTGGAGATGGGGCTCTCCAGCCTTCCCCCAAAATGCTGTTTTCTTTCCCCAAGCGCCGCTCTTGTGATGCAAAAGCCGAGAGAAGTCCCCGAGCTGGGCTCATCCTCGTGACGAGCTGTCACATCCCGCTCCGTCAGCCCCGCCTGGGCGCGCTCCGATGGGCACAAGTGACGGGAAAAGTGCTGACAGACGGAGCCCTCCGCCCCCCTGCAGCCCTTCCCTCCTTTTCCATCCCCCGTGTGATGCTTCAAACCTGCCCTTTCAAACAGCTGCTCCCGGGAGCGAAGGGGGAACAGGGGTCCTCTGTAAAATTTACCCTCTTTGGGGGAGAAATGGGAAAGCCCACTCACTCAGCCCCTTTGTACCATCCCTTGGGCTGGGGAGGTGACACTTGAACATGGATGAATCCTCAGGAGCTCTTGGGCACTGACAGATCCATCACCACAGCGGCCTTTCCACCCTACAGCCTTCCTGGGGTAAAATATTTTAAAGCAAGCATTTGAACAAAAGAAAAATGTAAGTACTTCACCTAACTGCAGCTGGATCCTGAGGGGCTGGTTTCTCCTTGCTGCCCCCAGCCTTCCCTTGCAGCCCTCCACCCCTCCTCTGCTCCCTCCAGCTCCGCAGGCAGCACCACCCCCAGTTCCACAATGCACACCCTGAAACGAGACAGTGAAATTCACTGGAGTAAAACAAACCAACCCACGGGAGCCCACCTCTCCTCATCCTCCCTTCCATCAACAACCCTCCTTCCCCCTCCCGGCATCCCGCAGGGGAGGACGATGAGACAGGAGCTGCCAGAGAGCTGTCACAACATCCCCGGCGCCGCTGCCGGAGCCGCGCGGATCCCACACTCACATCCCGGCTTTTATTCCTGCCTAACCACCTAAACCCCAGCCCTTCCCCCTCTAAGCTCGGCCTGGCCTCACTCACCTGCTCCGCCCCAAGGCCAGCACATTCCTGGCTGTCCCAGTAAGACCAGAAGCCCCGAGGGATGCTCCCAAACTGGTTTCCCTTTTGCCAAAGGTCCTTTCCCAACCTCAGGCAGGTGGAGCTGCTCACCAGATTATCATTCCTCAGGTGCCCAACTCAGCTAGGGCTGTGGAAGGCTCCAGATTCCTTGACAATGCAAATGAGCAGCTTTTCCAGCTGGTCGGGTAAAAACCTGGGTGAAAATCTAGGAATTGGATACAAAAGAGGAAGGAAAAGGTGATGAGGCTGGACTCGCAGTTTGACCCCAGAGATGCAGGGCTGCAGCATCCTCCCTTCCCATTCCCCATTCCCAATTCCTGAATGGTGAAATCAGGAAAGTCATGTGCAAGATAATACAGCTCCCATTCCCCATTCCCCATTCCTGAAATGGTGAAATCAGGAAATTCATGTGCAAGATAATACAGCTCCCATTCCCAGTTCCTGAATGGTGAAATCAGGAAATTCATGTGCAAGATAATACAGCTCCCATTCCCAATTCCTGAATGGTGAAATCAGGAAATTCATGTGCAAGATAATACAGCTCCCATTCCCAATTCCTGAATGGTGAAATCAGGAAATTCATGTGCAAGATAATACAGCTCCCATTCCCAATTCCTGAATGGTGAAATCAGGAAATTCATGTGCAAGATAATACAGCTCCCATTCCCAATTCCTGAATGGTGAAATCAGGAAATTCATGTGCAAGATAATACAGCTCCCATTCCCAATTCCTGAATGGTGAAATCAGGAAATTCATGTGCAAGATAATACAGCTCCCATTCCCAATTCCTGAATGGTGAAATCAGGAAATTCATGTGCAAGATAATACAGCTCCCATTCCCAATTCCTGAATGGTGAAATCAGGAAATTCATGTGCAAGATAATACAGCTCCCATTCCCAATTCCTGAATGGTGAAATCAGGAAATTCATGTGCAAGATAATACAGCTCCCATTCCCAATTCCTGAATGGTGAAATCAGGAAATTCATGTGCAAGATAATACAGCTCCCATTCCCAATTCCTGAATGGTGAAATCAGGAAATTCATGTGCAAGATAATACAGCTCCCATTCCCAATTCCTGAATGGTGAAATCAGGAAATTCATGTGCAAGATAATACAGCTCCCATTCCCCATTCCTGAATGGTGAAATCAGGAAATTCATGTGCAAGATAATACAGCTCTCTGAACCTCCCCCAGCTCTGCTCAGCACCCTCTCACCTGTGCTGTGAGATGTCTGATGATGTCCTGTGAGATGACATTTCTGATGTCCTGTGACCATATTCCCAAGCATTTCAAAATACAGTGCATAAATCCCTTTTCCCAAATGCCATGAGGGTTTATTCTCCCAGTGGAACATGCTTACAGCACTCAGCTTCCACACAGTAAGGTTGATTTAGAAATATTTCCAGGAGAAAAGAAACTCAATCCCCACGGCTTCACCCCCACAGAAGGTGAAAAGGAATGCTGGAGATGCTGGACCATCCATGGAGATGCTGGATCATCCATGGAGATGCTGGATCATCCATGGAGAAGTTGGACCATCCATGAAGATACTGGATCATCCATGGAGATGCTGGACTATCCATAGAGATGTTGGATAATCCATGGAGATGCTAGACTGTCCATGGAGATGCTGGGTCATCCATGGAGATGTTGACCATCCATGGAGATACTGGACCATCCATGGAGATGCTGGATCATCCATGGAGATGTTGGACCATCCATGAAGATACTGGATCATCCATGGAGATACTGGATCATCCATGGAGATGCTGGATCATCCATGGAGATGTTGGATCATCCATGGAGATGTTGGACCATCCATGAAGATACTGGATCATCCATGGAGATGCTGGGTCATCCATGGAGATTTTGGATCACCCATGGAGAAGTTGGATCATCCATGGAGATGTTGGACCATCCATGGAGATGCTGGACCATCCATGGAGATGCTGGATCATCTCTGGGGGTTGGCCCATCATCTCTGCCCCACAAATCCCAAGCAAACTCCTGCAGAACCAGGCCCCTGTCCGCAGCACAGCCCCCAAGGCCCACGTTCCCAAAGATGTGCCATGGAAAAGGTCTGGAGGTGACATTCCATCCCTGTTCTCCTCCACGGGCAGCTCCAGGCCCATTCCTGGGGGCTCTGTTTGCACCCATAAACCAGCAAAGTGTGCTGCACCCCCTGGAGAGCTGGACCTGGGGGCCCCCCAGGAGCAATTCCCAAGTGGGAAACAGCTCCCTGAGGAATCATCCCGCTGGGATTTGGCAGAAACACTCATTTATTGCCTCATTTTCATCCTGCTCAACACCACCCCACTGTCAATCCATGACCCTTTCAACCCTGCAACCTTCCAGCATCCCTCCAGCTCCAGGGGCCTTCTTGGAAAAGACTTTTAAGCAGAATATTAAAATTATTCTCCAGTAAATGCCAACTGGGACAAATGGCTGAAATTTGGGAAGTCAGAGGTTGACTTGGAGGGGCCACAGGGGGAGATCCCCTTGAAATCCCACATCAAACCAGAGCTGCCTCTGGTTTGGAGACAGGGACAGCTCTTGGCTTGGATTCCCCCTGCCCTCACTGGAATGAAAACACAAAATAGGAAATCTTTTTTTCTTCTTCTTCTTTTTATTTATTTTTTTTTCCAGCCAGCAATGACTAACTCTCCTCCGGGAACAGGGCAATAATGACGGGTCTTTCCCAGGGAAAGGATCGCCAGCCCTTCATCGGGAGGCTGGGCAAACCCTCCGAGCCACCTTTGGAATTTCTCTCCTCCTCCAGTGAGCTCCTGACACCTCATTTTTCCATCTGCTAAGCAGGAATGATCCCTCTCTCCCACCCCACCGGCAGCCCTCTCTGGGATGTCTCCCTGGGATTAACTACGCAGAATCATTCCACTTTTTAATTTTTTTTTATTATTATTAAAGCTGAATAGCGTCCTAGGGAAACCCCAGGGGGGGTATGTGCCCACTCGTGCACAAATGGGGAAATTCAGCTTTTCCCATCTGCAAAAATCCAGGGAGTCCTTCGTTTTCAGGCTGATGGTGCTCTGCATGCATGGAAATGGTGCTGTTCCCTAAGAGTTCCCGGAATTTGGGATGCAGGCATCCCAATGCTCCCTCCTCTAGCCTTGAATTTCCTCCAGGGGGGGTCCACAAGGAAACTCGCTCTCAGGAAAAGCAAAAAAAAAATCCCATGGTTTATTAAAAATGAGGATTAAAAATTATTTTCTTTAAAAAAAATTAATTTATTGTTTAAAAATTATTTTATTACTTAATTTTA
>VZRH01008315.1:66205-90364 GCA_013397555.1 Urocynchramus pylzowi | reverse complement strand
TAAAATTTTAATTTGAATTTTGCTCTCGCCGGGGCTGGCGGAGGAAACAGCTGGAAACCCGAGAGCGGCAGGGAACGTGCAACATCCTGGGCAGAGGGGAGGGCTGGATGCCGGGTGGGAGAGGGTGGGAGCCGAGGCGCGGGGATGCCCTGAGCGCTCCGCAGCGGGAATTCCTGGGATTCAGGGCCGCTCCTGGGTTCTCCTTACTGGTGAGACTGGTCCGGCCCCAAACTCGGGATTTTTGGGGTGCAAAGGAGGTGGCAGCGGTTTGAGGGCAAGCCCCGAGCGCAGGGAGAGGAGACGCAGGACTGCGGGCTTTCTTTTCGGGTGTGTTTCACCCCTCTCCTCCCCTCCCCAAACTCCGATTTGTGTCACCTGCTCCTCTGGGGATCCCAAATGGTGCCAGCACCCACCTGGTGGGAGGCAGCCCTGACGGGGAGGGGCTGCCGGGCGTCATTTATTTATTTATTATAAAAAAAATAACCAGGCACGGAGGATTTTACAGCCCCCTTTTGCAGCCGAGATCCGGAACGCTTATTTCTGCCTCAAGGGTGTAACTGAAACCCTCGGGGACCCAAAAAAAGTGTCTTGCAGGGTGTTGTGTGCTGCTTTCTGCGAGCTCCCTCGGGGAAAGCTGCTCGGAGCTCGCAGCACCTTCCCCAGGACCTGCAGGCACCGCTGCCCTTGCAGCCACACAGGTGAGTTCCGAGCCCACCTGGTGCCAGGGATGCCCAAAGCCGCGGCAGCTCGGCGGGATCCAAACCCTTTGGAAGTCGCCTCCTTGCTGATGGCCACACGGGCCGAGGGACGAGCCCGGAGCGGGGCTGGCCCCGGTGCCGGTGGCTGTGCCGCAGCCGGACACCCCTGACGCGCCCCGGCCGTCAGCGCGGCCCCAGCGGCTCCTCCCAGGCTCCATCCCCGGCCACTGAGGCACGGGAGCAGGGAAAAACCCCTCTGGCACCGCTGCCAGCTCCATCTCGCCGTGCCCTGAGTGTGCCCACCCGGGTTCCCCTCGCCCACCCCAGACCCTGCCTCTCTCCCCGCGTTCCTGAGCGCGGCCCATCCCTTGGCAGAGGAATCCTCCCTGCTAAACACTACAGCCCCTGCCAAGATAAAAGCGAGGCTGTGAATAATTCATGTTTCAATCTTTTTTACCACCGTCTGCTGTAAATATTTAAATAGCTCCAAGATGTCTAGAGCTGAACTTGGGGAGGATGAACCTGAGCAGAGCCTCGGGCTCAGGCAGCAGCACCGTGGAGGGGGATGAGCTGGGGATGGAGCACAGGGAGGGTGGCAGATGCCATGGGGATATTTTTTTGGCTCTGTGTGCACTAGGGAAGGGACAAGAGAGCTCCACGGGGGAAAACTGATTTATGTCTCCGGAAGGAGCAAATCTCCAAGCCTTTCTGCCCTTCCAAATAAAAAAAAAAAATAACAAAAAAAGGGCAAAAGGCAATTCAGAAACGAACGTATTCCCACTGTAGGATACAGGAGGATCCAAAGGACATGGTTCAACTCTCCTCCCCTCTCCTCTGCTGCCTTCCCCTGGCTCAAAACCTCAGTGGAATTTCACTCGAATTTATGATTGCCAAAAAAAAGATCAGCAAATTCCTCTGGTCTGCAGCTCCCTGCGCTCTGCTCTCCACCTGGAAAACAAGAAAACAACATCTGACATTAAAACAAAGACATGTGATCCTGGGCTATCTCCCAGCTCCCAGTGCAGCATCCAGCCTGGACACGAGTTATTTACCTAACCCCAGTGGACTGGGAACATCTGGGAGCTCATTGCAGGAGTCAGGAACCCCCTCCAGGGACAAACCCCGTCCCAGCAGAGGGTTTGTGTTGGTTTTGTTCACAGTGTGGAGGAGAACAGCACAGCCCCAGGCAGCTGCTGAGTGGCTGCGTCTTCTCCTGCTTCAGCATCACTCCAGTGCCCCCACCACCCTTCCCAANCCCTGACCCACAGCTGGCACTGCAGGAGGGCTGAGCCACCCTGGGATGGCCCTGCTGCCACCACCCTGACCCACAGCTGGCACTGCAGGAGGGCTGAGCCACCCTGGGATGGCCCTGCTGCCACCACCCTGACCCACAGCTGGCACTGCAGGAGGGCTGAGCCACCCTGGGATGGCCCTGCTGCCACCACCCTGACCCACAGCTGGCACTGCAGGAGGGCTGAGCCACCCTGGGATGGCCCTGCTGCCACCACCCTGACCCACAGCTGGCACTGCAGGAGGGCTGAGCCACCCTGGGATGGCCCTGCTGCCACCACCCTGACCCACAGCTGGCACTGCAGGAGGGCTGAGCCACCCTGGGATGGCACTGCTGCCACCACCCTGACCCACAGCGTGCCAGGGCCTATTCTGACTCTGTCAGTGGTTTGTTTTGTACTGCTACATTTGTATTTTTAATTTTCCTAGTAAAGAACTGTTATTCCTACTCCCATATCTTTACCTGAGAGCCCCTTAATTTCAAAATTATAATAATTTGGGGAGAGGGGGTTTACATTTTCCATTTCAGGGGAGGCTCCTGCCTTCCTTAGCAGACACCTGGCTTTTCAAACCAAGACACCAAATAACTGTTGGAGCAATTATTGCCACCATGGCAGCAGAGAAGGGGATGCCTGGTCCTAAGCTGATGTGTCCCACAGCCACCTTGTCCCCCCCACTCCACGTCTCCCCAGGGCTCAGCTTTGAGCCCCCTCTGGGGCCGTGCTCAGCTGCTCTGGGAACTCTGGGCATTTTCCTCCTGGGGATTTCAGTGGGTTTCACCAGGACCAGGGGTTTTCCAGCTTTGCAAGAGCAGTTTTAAATGGGCCAAGTGCTCTTTACTCTTCCATGTCTCCCTGCACCAGCACATGAAGATGTGTTCATGGTGCTTGAGTCCTCCTCCCCAGGAGACTCTGGCTGCAAATTCCTTCATCATCCTCCAAAAAAATAATCCAGGAGGGGCTGTGCTCTTGCTCCACAGGCTGGTGGGGTGTCCCAGTCCCTGAGCTGTCACCAGAGGAGCAGGGATCAGGCAGCACCAGCAAATCCTGCCTATGCCACCCCGAGATGTACAGCTCCATCACTGCAGAGGCTTTGGGGCCAACCTTGGATAAAAACCAGGTCCAAGGTACTTCAACAGAGGCATAATCCTAATAATAACCCTACAATCCTTTCTTAAAGACAACTTCTGCTCTTTAAGAGGGAATGGTTTTTAACTGAAAGATAATAGGTTTAAATAGGATATTAGGAAGAAATTCTTCCCTGTGAGGGTGGGCAGGCCCTGGCACAGGGTGCCCAGAGCAGCTGTGGCTGCCCCTGGATCCCTGGCAGTGCCCAAGGCCAGGCTGGACAGGGCTGGGAGCAGCCTGGGACAGTGGAAGGTGTCCCTGCCATGGCAGGGGGTGGAATGAGATGAGTTTTAAGGTACCTTCCAACCCAAAACCATTCTGGGATTCCATGGAACATCTTTCCCACCTCTGGGGGTTCTTTGGCTTCCTCCACTGGAATCAGAGTAAATGAAGACTTTGGGACACCAAAGCAATTTGCAGTTGAGTATTTGAATGACTGTTGCTCTTAAGCCAAGCTCTTAACTCAGTTTAACCTTTTAAAAGCCTTTTCTCAACCAACTTAACATCTGAAACAAAAGAGATTTTGTTTTCCCAATGGGATGCTTTGATAACTTCAAATCTTTTTTCCTCATCTCCATTCCCAAGCCAAGATATTAATCAAAACAATATGTTTCCCACAACAGCAACAGCAACAAAAGGCTTGGAGTCAATGAGTCATCATTTTTCTGTGAAGAAAAATAAACATTTTCCCAATTCCCTGCTCAGAGATGGCACAAATCTGCACCAGCCCCTGTGGCTGAAGCAGCTGTGGCAGGTCCCAGCCAGATGTGGAGGTTTCCTGGGTGTAGGTGCAGGTCCAGGCTGTCTGGGCAGGGTTTTGTCCTCCCTCTGAGGCTGGTGGCAACATCTCCAACCTTTGGGGCATGGTGGGCTTTGCCCTCTTGGCTTATTCCACTCACCCACAGAGATTTTGGAGCCTGCCAAGGAGAAGGAGAGTGTGCAGGTGGAGTAAGCACCGAAGAGCTGGGCAGCTGGGAGTGGTTTCCCAGCTCTTGGTTGTCCTCCCACCTCTGGAAATGAAGAGGGAGGGAAGGGTTGGTGCACTGGGGAGATTTGACCAGCCTGTGTGGATTAAGACACCCCACGGGGACACCTCACCCCCTCTGGGCCCAGAGATTCCATCAGCTGCTCCAAAGCCCACCAGCAGCTCAGATTCCCATTCCCTGGGATCTTGGCTGCTGAGCAGGCCCCAGCTGTCCCCAAAATCCCAGGACTGATGGGCAGAGCCTGCTGGGCACAGGGACATGAGCTGTGGGCCTTTGTAGCACTGCACAGAAGGTGGGGCAGGATGGAGCCCGAGGGGAGCCCAGGTGGCATCAGAAAAACAGAGAAAGGCAGAGAAAAGGGGCAAAAAAAAAAAGAAATCAGGGAGCTGAAAGCCTCGTCTGATCAATTGCCCGCAGAAGGCCTCGGAGGGTTCGCTCTGTACTAAGTGGTTTATAGATTTCCTCTAAATAGGAAGATGCAGCACAGGAGGCATGGTGAGAGGTACAAGGCTGATGCAGGGGACAGGGGACAGACTCTGGGGCTGCTGGCCTGGCCCTGTTCTGCTCCCCCCACAGCGAGCACACCTGGCAGGGGCTGTTGGGGGGACACAGCCCAGCAAAGGCTCCTCCCCACCCCCAGGCAGTGACTCGCTGCAGGGGGGGGTCAAAGCCTCCCAAAACACCGAGTCCTTTATTTTTTTGGAGGATTGTGCTAAAGGAACTTGCCCAGGACCTTCCAGGGGGAAGAAAAGAGGCAGAATATCCTTTCCTGCCTTTGTGTACCCCCAACCCTGGCCAAGTTCCGACAGGGGGGCCCCCAGGGTGAGCACATCCATCCCACTGCCACCTCCTCATCCCACTCCAGGGAGGAATGGGATCCCAAGGGTACGTGAGTGAGCAAGGGTAAAACCAGCCCCATGTCAAAGCCACAGTAAGAGCAAAGGGGAAGGAGAGATTTTCCTGATTCTTAAACATTCCCACTGTGTCCCAAGGGGAATTGCACTCTGGTATCACCTAGGAGAGCTTGGAGAAGTTTCCTTTTAAGCCAACAAATGGTCAGGAGTGAGAGGGCTGGAGTTGGAGGGAAGTGATTGATCAATCCCCTCATCCTTTATTGATGGGAAGAGCAGATGGGAGCGTGAGCAGAACGGCTGGAGCCACGTCCTTGCAGGAGGCTTTGGGAGGAAAAATGGACAGCCAAGGCAACAGTCTTGAAGGAAAGTCTCATCTGGAGGGCTGGATCAATAGGAAGAAGAACCATATGAGACTTCTTGTCTCTCCCAAGGCCATTGAAAATCTGCCAATCCTTCCCAATGCTTTTAAGACCTAAGCAGGAAGTCACTAAAAATGCATGGCTTTGCTCCAGGGTGGAAACATCACCAGGACATGCTGAGAAGGAAATTCTTCACTCCTGAGACTCTTGGATTCACCCTGATTTCTCTGCAGATGTCTCACCAGATCCCTTGCAGTGTCTTTTCCTCCTCTGTTGGATGCAGAAATCCTCTTGTAGACAGATCTGGTGGAGAGGACACACCCTGGCTTGGGAAGGTGTGGTCATGAGGCAAATCCCATGGGCATTCAGGCAATATTCTGAGAGCAAGGAACGGGATACCCTGAGACAGGACACCCTGTGGCTCCTGCTTAGGAGTCTGCATGGAAATGTGTGCAAGACATTCACCTCCAGGGAGAGCCTGGGCTCTCCCATGGGACCCAGAAGGATGAGCCTCCCCACTCCCAGGGACCCAAAGGAACGAGCATCCCCAATCCCATGGGATTTGGGCACCCACACTCCCACCATCACTCCCCTGCAGCAGAACTCCACCCTGGGGAAGCCAGGGAAGCAGGGCCAGCATCTCCTGGCATTTTAAGGTCCATTAAACAGGAACATAAGGCCTGAGCCTCATCAGGCATAAAACTGGAGTAAATCCAGGGACACATGCAGGGCTGGAACACCAGAGGGGTGCTGGGAACCAAAGGCTGTCTGAGCTGTGTGCTTGGAGATGAACAAGCTCAGTAGCCCAGGAAATGCAGCTCTGAGCTGTCCCAAAGCCCTGCTGACCCTGACACTGCCATGGGCAGGACCTTGGTGCTCCTCTGGGGTTCCTCTTCAGCAGCAGAAATGCTGCTCCGAGCAGGGATGACTCGAGGATACGAGAAGATGACTCTGGGGTGGGGAGAGATGGGAACACGGAGCCCTTGACTCATCTCTCACACACGAGGGCATTCCCAGGAGAACCTCATGGGGCCTTGTGCCAGGAACAGCATCGTGGGCAGCAGGCAGACAGAGGCCTTTCTCCACACCAAGCACCCAGCTCCGTTCAGACAAGGCAAGGCCCTTCCTGCAGAACAGCAAAGCCTTAGCAAGACCTGGTTTTGTGCATTCCTGGTGAAAGGATTCAGGGAAACAAGCTCAGCTGGTCCACAGATGTTGGTGCAAGAGGTGCCACCCTGCAGAGCCACTCAAGGACTTTATTGTCCCCTAAACCCAGTGTCCCAGGCCCACACTGAGGCCTGTGGCCAGTGCCCACACTGAGCTCCAGCTGTTGCAGGGGAAGGTGAGGGAGGCTGGACCCATGTCCCAGACGTTGGGTGAGATGTTTAAGATGGGTCCTGTGGAGCTCAAAACCAGGCTGGAAGGTGGAAAGCCTGAAGGCAAGGTGGATCACCACTCTTGCTTTCCCCTTTTGCAGCAGCTGCTCTCTGCCCCTGCCAGCCCAGCTCTCTGCTCCAAACCTCGTGTTTTATCCCTGCGGGAGGACTGGGCAGGAGCAGGGGGAAGGAGCAGGGCTGGGAGTTGATTTTGCAGCTTCAGCTGCCTAAACCCGAGCAGTCTGGTCTGCCGGGGCCACCTGCAGAGCTGTGCTGGTTGCCCATTCAACTCGTCCTGGCTCGGCAGGCGCTCCCCGGGGGAAGCAGCGGGCGGAGCGCGGGCGCGGTGCCGGCAGCAGACACAGGGGGGAAAGCACATCCCAGCACGCCAAAGGCATGCAGCCCAGAAAGGAGCATCCAGAGGGGTCTCCTCTCTTCTCTGTGGGCATGAAAGGCACTGGCTGAGAGTGTGGAGGGAAATGTCCTCACGGCTCCACTGTGAAAATACGGATCCAGGCATGGAGCTGGTGATGGGAAGCGGTTGCAGGCAGGGAAACTCCACATTTCAGCTCTGCTCTGCCTGGACATGTATCAAAGTCATCCCAGCCCACACAGTTAGGTCTTAATAAGGGTCTTCCAGGCACCGGTGTCCCGGAAATCTGAGTGGCATCCCCTGCACCAGGAGTGGGCATCTACGGTGCATCTGGGCTTGTTCCCCTGACTCCTTCCACCACAAACACAGAAAACCAGGTTCTTTTCAGGCTTTCCTCTTCTTACCTCGAGGCAAATGGCTAAATTAAGCCAGATGAATCATGCGGAGGAGTTTCTCTCTGCTGACCGTGACGGGGCTCCCAACACCGAGACCGATCGGAGAGTTCCTCCTGGGAATGCTTCCATAAGCATGGGACGTGCCCGGGGGACCAGCCCGGTGTGCAGCCCGGTGTGGAGCCCGGCTCCGGGGCTCCTCCCTCCCCAGGAGCAGCACCAGGGCGATCAATCCCCGCTCCGGGCACAGGCTCGGGCCCCGGGGTCAGCACAGGGCGGGCGGGTCAGCGCAGCCGGGAGGGGGGCAGGGAGCGGGGTGAGGACAGGGATCGATGGGACACACTCATCTTCCCGTGCATCGGCGGCCTCTCGGGGTATATTTCATACACTGAAACACATTCCCCCCATTTTCTATTTATGGCAAACGAGTGGCTAATCCTCGAGCCGTGGAGCTGCAGCGCTGTGCTGGGGAGGGAGAGGGCGAGTTCCTGGGAGCCACATCTCACAGCAGAGCCAAATCCAGCCTTCCCCGAGCCCCTGCCACGGAGAGCCCACCTGAGGAAACCCTTTCCCACCAGCAGGGCAGCCCACTGCCATCCCACTTATCCAAAGCAATGCTCTGCTCTGACCAAAGGTGTCTTGGCTTCTCTTTCTGGAGCTGACAGGGATTGTTTTCTCCCTGTGACAATTCCCACCATGGCCACAGTGCCCCTGTCCCACCAGGGAGCCACTTGAGCTGAACCCATGGGTCATTTTCCCCTTCAGCATCATCACTACGGCTGAACTAGGGAATGGAGGGATCTCAAACCAGTGTTTACTGGGATTTAATGGGGGTATTTTCATGTCACTAAGGGGCGGAATGTGTCCTGCACTGTCCTGCACATGTCCCATGGATGTGGCCTGGTCTGGGGTACCTCCAACCAGTGCAATTTTCCAATCTTTAAGGAGCCAAATGGCAAAGGCAGCCAAAAGCCTCAGTCCCCACAGGTGGGGGAGGCCAGGCCAAGGCTGAGCTCACTGCAAACCCCCCAAGAGAGTCCCCAAGGGGCAGTTCCAGTGCTGCCCCTCAAATCCAGGCTGCTTCCCCCTCAGGCTGGACATCGGCAGCCCCCAGGATCACCCCGGGCCGGGCTTCTGTTCTTTCCCAAGCAGTATTTCCCCCAGCCAGGGCAGGAATCCAGCTCTCCTCCAGCAGCTCCTCCCCGCCCTCGGGGGGAACGCAAGGACGGAGCTGCTGCTGCCCCAGGGTGTCCGGAGCCAGGCACGGCAGGGCCCCGGTGGAGGGCAGCTCCTGTTACCTGCTGGCCCCAGGCCAGAGCAGGGAGGGAAACCAGAGGAGAATTTGTGCCGCAGAGCTGTGCCAGGAGCGCTTGTGACGCCCTTTGCCTCCGTCCTTGTGCAGCACAAACCCCTCTGGGATGGTGCACCAAGAGTCCTCCCCCAGGGACCTCGTGCCTCCTCCCACCATGGGAAGGCTGCTGTTCCAGGGATCAGAAATGCTGGATTTTAGCATGTCTGCTGCATTCATTGCAGGAGGAATGGGAATGCTGGGGGTGGAGGGGAGGGGGATGCTCATGAGGAGGGGTGTCCCCCAGCTCTGCACTGGTTTGTCAGGACCACAGCCCTGTGTGGAGCACGGGGAGACTTCTGGAAGTTGAAGAATAACTAAAATGCCATTAGGAGCTGAGCAGAGGGGGACCTTGCCCTGCAACCAGTGAACTGCAGTAAGAGCTTCTGCATCAGACCATGGCCTGCCCTTCTCTGCTGAAATCACTGCGGACAGAAGGCCCAGACATCTGAGTCTCTTCTTTCCTAAAGCACTTTAGAGCTCCTAATGAAAAGCACTGTGTAAGAGCCACGCAACATCAGCATCAGCATAATAATAGTTACTCTCTGTGCCTGCTCCTTGCCAGTCTTACTGGATGCCACATCCTTTTTTTCAGTGTCTGTCTTCATGAAATTATGCCCTGTTATATCAAATGTTCCATTGCTCTGGGGGTTTTTTCATCTTTAAGGGTTTCAGGGCATTACAGTAACCCGAAACCTTTAAAAACATTTGTGAGCAAAGTGCTGTGGGCTGCCTGGCTGGGAGATGTTATACAAGTGCAGAGCATCCTTCTTTCTCATTTGATGGAGGTCCTTCAGGGTTAAATTCTTCTGCCTTTTACAGAGTGGAAATAACCAGCATGTGAATGTTCAAGAGCATGGATAGACTAGTCTGCAAGTGGAAGAAGCTGCAGCCATCTGTGCAGTTGCTGGAGGGAGGCCAACAGCCAAGGGGAGCCTCGTCCCTCCATCCCTCTGAGGTGCCAGTCTCTCCATGGAGCACACCGAGCCCCAGGTGACCCCAGCAGACCAGACTGCTCGGGTTTAGGCAGCTGAAGCTGCAAAATCAACTCCCAGCCCTGCTCCTTCCCCCTGCTCCTGCCCAGTCCTCCCGCAGGGATAAAACATGAGGTTTGGAGCAGAGAGCTCCCACCATGCAGGGCTGGCAGGGGCAGAGAGCAGCTGCTGCAAAAGGGGAAAGCAAGAGTGGTGATCCACCTTGCCTTCAGGCTTTCCACCCTCCAGCCTGGTTTTGAGCTCCACAGGACCCATCTTAAACATCTCACCCAACATCTGGGACATGGGTCCAGCCTCCCTCACCTTCCCCTGCAACAGCTGGAGCTGGCTGATGCTCCTTCCAGATGGGATCCAGCTGCCTGCAGAACTCTCCTTGGGATGAGAGGACTTGGATCCAGAACCAGCTGCCCAGAGAGCAGCAAACACCTTTGTTTGCTGGGACATGATTCACTCCAGCCCTTCTCCATGGCACCCCCAGGGACTGGTGGCACCTCACCGTGGCTTCATGGAATCACAGAACAGTTTGGGATGGAAGGGACCTGAAAGGTCACCTTGTTCCTGTCCCCTGCCATGGGATCCCTGCTGTCCTGCTCAGGGAGGAGCTGGGAGTTCAGCTGATCCATCCAACTGATCCTTTTGTAAACTCAGACAATACAGGGCCGTATCCTCTGTTGCCTCCTTCTACAACTCAGAAATTTATTATCCCCGCAGCCAAAGCTGGTAAGCTGCAAGATAAAAATGCTATTTCTGCCCAGGATTTCTGCGGCTGCCTCCAAGCATTTGCAGCCACTTTCTAGTTATTAAAGCTCAGCTATGAAGAACTGCGTTCCTTCAGCAGAGATTTGCCTTTAATTAGCCAAGGATAAAAGGACAGTGGAAGACAACCCCGCTCCTAAGCGGAAAAGGCTCCGCTCTCAAACGCTGCGCCCTTGGCACTTCTGCGGAGGCAGGGAGCAGGTGCCTGGCAGAAGAGATTTGTTCTGCTTCCCTTGCCCGCCCCAAACCTTCACCTCTCGCTGGGTAAAACCACATCCCTGGGGCCTGACCCTGCTCCCTGCCTGCTGGGGGGCAGGGAGGGCACGGCAGCTGCGGGGGGGCTGTGCCAGGCTGGGCTCATGTGGATGTGAGGAGCAGGATGACCTTGGCAAGCCCAGCTCCCCAGACCCCGGCACAGCTCTTGCCAGGAGCGGGGTTCGGCTGCATTAAAGAAGCAGCAAAACAAACTCTGAGCTGGCGCCAGCCCTGGGGTTCCTCTGCAAAGCCGGGGGCTGCAGCCCCCGTCCCCTTGGGTCTCTGTGCACTCAGCAAAGCATCCTTTAAACCAACAACCTCCTTCGAGTCCCTAAAGCGGCCTTTCAGCTGACATCCAGAGCCTGGGGAAAGGACTTCATTTTCCCTTGCAAAATGGCCTCCATTGGCGGGCACTTGCTCTGGCCGTCATGGTGGCCCAACCGAAAAATTCCCAAACATTGCTGGATTTCTCCAAAACTACAGTGGTCAGAAATTAGGAACCTGTGTGCCCTTTGAGTCCCAAAAGCGGCCTTTGAGCTGACATCCAGAGCCTGGGGAAAGGACTTCGTTTTCCTCTGAGGAACATCATAGAATTCTGGGATGGATCAACGCCTACAGCTCCTGGGCTCACCCAGGGTGGTGAGCGAGCTTTGCACAGCAACAGCAGCCACAGAGAGCAGGAGAGGGGCAAACCTTCTGCTGAGCCTTTGAGAAAAACTTCCCAGATCCCCTGGGCCCAGATTGTCCCACTATTTTTTTAGATGAAAAAGCCGAGGCAGTCTCACTGTGGCTTGTTGGCTCAGGGCACTGAGATGTCCAAGCAGGACCTCGGCACTCCAGGCTGAGGAAGGCACCAAGTGCCATCTCCATGAAATTGTGGTGACATGGGAACAAGGGGCCCCAGCGCTGGGAGAGCTCTAATATTTGGATAGAGCTGGCTTTAGTCCTTGGATCTTATTTGTCTGCTCTAATACTTTGTAGATGTGGGGCCTCAGCAGACTCAATTCTGACTCTGTAAAAGCACAGATTCATATTAAATACACCCAAATATTGCTCTCCCTTGCCTAACGCCCCTTTCTCCCACCCTGGACACTGTGCTGAGGTGCAGATGAGAAAGCTGCTCCCAGGAATAGGTTTTTCAACACCCAGCACAAATGCAAAGGAGGGAGAAGAAGGAGCACGGAGAAAGTGGGAAGGAGAAAGAGAGACCTGGCCTGATTTCCAGAGCTGCAGGATAAATGTTCATCTCGGAGCTCTGCAAGCTCCAAACCTTTGCCTAGAGGTTACCTAAAGATAGATCGTGGGGGCCCCACTTCACACGCCCACCCTTGCAAATGTTTTGTACCCAGCTGCCTGGTTAAGGCTCTTTGGAATCACCAGAACTGCAGCAATGCTGGTTCAACTCAACAGCAGCTCCCACCCAAGCCCCAGCACCCCAGAAAGTCACAAAGCACCACCGGGAGGGCGGCAGCATCCCTGGCTCTGGGATCACTTTCCCTTTCCCACTCTCAGCAGCTCAGTTAATGGCCTCCTCCAGCTCCAGCCCGGGAAGTGCTTTCAGGATCCGAGTGCCCACTTTGCCAAATGGAAGCGGATTTGCTGACAGGCAGTCAGGAGGGCTAAAAATTCCTGCTGGTCCCTGAGGCACACACGATGGGCTGTAATGGGGCTTGAGCATCCCGAGCTTTCCAGGAGAGCAGCAGAGGCAAGGCTCTGTTGGCACTTGAATCCCTCCCCTTCCTCGATGGAAACGAGCAGGATTTGGAGGGCTTGAGCCCCTCGGCAGGGAGAGGAGCCCCTGCAAGTTGTGTGGTGTGGTCCCTGCATGATGGGGAGCATCACCATGCCCACCTCAAGGGTCTCTGTGAGCTCCGGATTGGATCCATGAGAGATTTTGTGGGGTTTTGGCTGCCAGAGAGGCGACACTCGGCAAGGAAAGTGGCAGAAAGTAGGTCAGTGAGCACAGCAGAACCAGCCAGGCTGGGCTCGGCGGGGATCGGCCGCTCGCCACAGCCGGGATCGCGGGCGGGGAGGCGCCGGTGTGGGGGACAAAGAGCTGCCTGCGAGGGGGGAGGTCTCCACCTTGGCTGGGTGATTCTCCCAGCCTCTCCTGGCTCTTTGAACGGTGTAAAAGCCCAGGCAGCTCGGCTGGAGGAGGACGCACACCCCTGATGGCATCTCCTGCATCCTCGGAGCGCGGCGGGGCCGGTGCCGCACGCTGACAGCCCGGCAATTTAAAATAATTACCGTGTCTGCCTCGCAGCCTCGGCTGCCATCGCCTCGAGAGCCCGTGCAGAGCAGCCTCTGCTGCAAACTCCCGGTACCACTTTGTGTTCAGATATTTATGAGCCCACAAGCCAAGAGGACACCGATAAGGGAAGGGTTTGGCATCTGCCAGAGCCAGCTGGAGCCTCTCCGGGGCTCGGAGGTGGGGCTGAGGAGCTCAGAGTGGCCCAGGTTGGGGACTGCTTCCCCTCAGCTCTACAGCAAACCGTGGGGCACTTCCCTCAGGGTGCATTGCTCATAAACACTTCTGTTACTTTTTGTGCACTCCAATGGTTTTCCACGTGAAAATGTTCATAACTGGCTGCTCCTGAACACCTCTTCTGCCCCCAACAAGAGCCATCCATGGGTTCAGCCAGCCATGTCTGCATTTTCACTGTCCTAATATTGAATTAAGGTTTGCAATTTGCTGGGTCCAGCTTAGCAAACTGTGTTACAGACAGGGAAACTGAGGCACAGAATGGGAGATGACATCCCCTTGGTGACACGGTGACACTTGAGCACAAGGCTTGATCTGAGCCCACACCAGGGGCTCCTCCACGAGCAGTACAGGCAGTATGGGGTGGTTGGGAAGGAGGTTTGGCACTAACCCTTGGGTTACCAGGCAGTGCCACGTCCCAGACCCAAGCAGGGCCACCCCATCATGGGAGAAGGAGAATCTCTTTGCTCTCCTTGTGTTTCACCTCCATCCTCTGTGCACAGAGTGGGTTCTGTCCGTGAGAAGGGAAGCCCAGAGCAGCCACACTGCCTGTGAAAGCCACCAAGAAAACAGGCAAACCCCAAACCACAAGAACCAAGTGCCCCCAACACCTTCCCCGCCCTTTGCTGCCCCAAGGTGCTCGAAACAGCAGGAGAAAATATTGTTGCAGATGTTCCCCGGGGATGGGCAAACCAACCTCTGCTCTGCAAGGACAGCTGAAGCCATCCCAGGGATCCCATCCCCATTTCCTCCCAGAGATCCTACCAGGAGACATCTCCATGGATACCACCCCACAGACGATGTGCTACCAGCACCATCCCTGTCTGTTTGCTTCTCCCTCTTCCAAGAGGGATCACTTGCTTTCCAAAACCATCCACTGGGTGCCCACAAGTTCTCCAAGAGCAGGCTGGCCCCCAGCACCACCCAGTCCCTGTTACCTGCGTGGATGTGGCAGGTATCCGAGCTGCAGGAGTGGGGAGCCATGGGGAACGTGAGCCCGACCCAGCTTCCAGCCCCTTCCCCTCTGCTGGTGTCGCTGCTGGAACTTTTTTGGAGCAAATCCCATCGGAATGCTGCACACATCACCGAGACCCATCAGCTCCTCCTCCCAGGGGTTTTTGGGACTCTGCCCCTGCAGCCTGGCTGATGGTGGAGCACAAACTGATTTCCCCTGGTTCAGGCTGTTTCTTTCTCTTCTCACAGAGGGTTTAGTTGTAGAGAAAAACATATAAAAAACATAACTACTTGTCCTTTTCCTCTCCCACCCTCCAGAGAACTGATATCAAAATAACTCCTCAATAATATACATATTTATTTTCTCTTAATTAGTGCCGATATTTACAAAAATTGTGATACTCTGTGAGGAATAAATTATATACACTGATGATAAACCAGACAGCAAATGCTCATTTGGATATGTATGTACACAGCTCTGTATACCTATATACAACGGGCAGCCTTATTGACTCGGGGGCCCCCAGCCCCTTCCCATGCCCCCCTGGCACCCCCAGCTGTCAATAAAGCAGGAATTTCTATAAACACTGTGCAATTCAGATCCAGCTGGTGTCTAAAGTTGTGTCTAGCAAATGCATGGTTAAATGACTTGAAATTCCCACGAGTCCTCCTTTAACAGTTTATAGGCCTCTCTCCATTCCTGGTCCCATTTCTCCCGTAACCATGGAAACAAAAGGTTCAGCTCCAGCATCCTTAGGATGAGTCCTTCTTGGATTTCCTCTTCCTATTGATTTGCTCAAATTAGGCACCACATGCAGGGTTGATCCAATACCCATTTTTTCCCCTTGTGCTTCGGGGATGACATTGGAGGACAAGAGCACAGTCTCAAACAGTGAGGGAGCAAGTGCAAATGGATAATTACATCTTATAGGCAGCAGAAAAAAATAAAAAATAATAATATTCAAAAAACCAAACCCCAGAAGACCAACCCCAAGCTCAGGACAGCCAGGCAGGGCTGGGGAGAGGACATGGTGTGTCCATGTGCATGGACCTGGTGTATTACACGATGTCCAGCAGCTCCTACAAGCCAAACCATCCCCTCTCTGAAGGAAAAACATAAATTAGGGATTTATCTTTAATCATGCATAACTGGGCTGGGGGATCCTGTCCCCAGGTGTAAATCAGTGCTGTGCTCCCAGGGCTGCTTCACCCCTGGGCTGGGCCCTCTCCCCCTGATGGGAGCAGGATGGAGCACCCATTTCTGAGCAGGGGGGTGAATTTTGGGCAGCCAAATGCAGAAACATCACGGGGACACCGAGGCCAGGGGTGCTGACAGGGCTGGGGAAGGGCAGAGCAGTGGCTGGTGCTTGGGGACAACCCTTGTGGGGCTCCTGGCAGGGGCAGCAGCTGGTCCCCAACAGGAAGGACCAAGGGATGTGTCAGGTGGAGGAGGAGGTCAAACCTCCTGCTGCCAGGGGTCTGAGGAAAGAGCCACAGCCTTCATTTGAGTGCAAACCAAAATGGTTTGGGGCTGACTCCTGTCCTCAGCCCACTTCACCCCTGCAGCAGACTGACGGGATCCCATGAGTGACTCCCATGGATGACCTCCCCCAAGGATGTGGACCTTGGGATAAGGTCTCATGGTAAAGATCTTGAGAACAAGTTTCAAGGCCAAACTGGATGGGGCTTGGAGCAACCTGGTCGAGTGGAAGGTGTCCCTGCCCATGGCAGGGGGTGGAACAAGGTGAGCTTTAAGGTCCCTCCAACCCAAACCTTTCCAGGATTCTGTGATAACACCACCCTGGCTCCAGAATAGGAGCCACCACACTGGCACCAAAAGTCACCATAGTTTAAGAGACTTAAAACCCAACCATTACAAACAATAACCCCAAAGCCCACTCCGTGCAGCACAGCACCTGCAGCTCAACCAAATCCCTTCAGCCCTGCTTGGCTTTCCCAGCACAGTCACAGAAATGGTTGTGACTGGCACAAGCTGGGAATTAGGGTTGGGAACAGAGACGTTGCAAAGCTGCTGTTTGCAGGGGGGTGTGAGGAGCTGAATGCCACCAGACCCTCAGGATGCTTCCACTCCCAAGGCAAGATCCAGATCTCCTTCCCTTGGATCCATCCCCAAGATTATTGCAAGCTCTGGAAAAGCTACAAGGCTTTGGCAGCAGTTTCAAGGGCTGACCCAGGAATTATCTAATAACAAAGCAAGGTCCTTCCTGAAATACCTCCTCCTCCTCTGTCTTTTTCTCTCCTTCTGTGTATTTATGCACAAATATGCCCATATTTATACACCCACGTGCCACACTCTCATAACGCCAATCCAGAGATCCTTTTCTTCTTATAGCTCAGTATTCAAATCTGTAGGACTTTGACACAGCCACTGCAGAGATTAATTTTCCCAATAAAACATTGTGCTCCAGAGAGATCATTTTTTCCTAATCACTTGGTAGCATCCAGCTGGTACATGAGCCTCACCCCATTGCCCCCAGCAGATATTCTGGAGGATTTGGAAGGGCTGATGGGCTGCCTGAAGGCTTGGGCACGAGGTTGGGTGTTAGAAGACAACCCGCTCTGCAATCACAGCTTTCCATCTCTCCAGAACTGTGGCACAGTGGCTAAAACTAAAATAGAGGCGCTGCCTCCTCCAGTTGCCAAGCCAGGAGCACCTCCACAGACCAGAGAGCTCCAGTCTTCCATTCCAGGCCTGGAGAGAGGGAAATGGCTCCTCAGGAGGAGGAAAGGAACCAGACTACCTCTGTTTAGGGGCCTGATAAACTCTAGCACAGCTATGGGACCATCCTCTTTCCCAGTCCCTAATTTAGCATCCTCAGTCTGAGCCACTTTGCAGCTCAGTTTTGCACCTTTCAGAGTCAGGAGGAGATTGGGATGCTCAGCATCTCCACAGAAACAGGCCCAGACTCTCTCAAACCACATTCCTTAAGAAAAAAAATAAAAAGAAAAAAGAAAAAAATATCACAGTCTCCTCCTGAAAAACTGGTTCAAGATCACATCAGTGAGTCAGAAGCAAAGCTAGAAATAGCACTCGAGCTCCGACCTGCAGGCACAAATCCCATTAAAAGCTGTAGGGGAACCATTTCTCTGTGCCAGGCAGAAGTCTGGACCCCTCTGCTCTGTGCAGCCACAGATCCCTCACCGACCCTTCCCACCCTGAGCCAAACACCTGAGCCCTGACCCTGAGCATTTTCCTTGTACCCCACACAAGGGCAGCCCAGAGCTGCTCTCCCACCAGGGCTCATTTTCCCCAGGAACTGCCAGGGTCAGGGCAGGAGGTGCCAGATCTGTCCTAAGGAAGGGACTGGCTGTGCTGGCCCTGCCATGGGGACAGCCATCACCTCACGTCAGTGACAACAGGAGTGTGGCCTCTTGCTCTTCATCCCCATTTGCCCCTGCTGTGTGGCTGTGGAGCCTCCCAAGATGGACAGGGCCCCCCAGCTTGGAGATTGGGTTTGGATGTTTGGATCCTGCTCACGGATCTGCTCTCCCCTCCTGCCTGGCCTTGGAGAGCCCACAGGAGCACCATGACCAAAACTCCACCTCCCCAAAGGAAAACCTCACCTTCCTCCTCACCAAACCACCACAACACACACCCAAAGCTTTGGCCAGTGCTCCTCCAAACCACCCCAAGCCCACGGTGGGTGTTCAACAACAGGACACCTCTCAAAGTCTCACCGAGTGCCAGCATTCTCCAAAGAACCTGCAGCAAAACCACCAGAAAAAATACCTCCTCCCTGACCAGGAATGGGATCACCTGGTGCTGAGGGCACCCAGAGGATCTCAGCACATCAGGCAGCTCCCCTGTGCGAGCCCATGTCCCCACAGGGCCACACGAGCCGGGTCCATGGAAGCTGGCCGAGCACCCTGGGAATGGTGCCCGAGCCGGCGACTCGCCAGCCCTGTCCATCCAACAGGATGAGCTTCAGAACTCAGGATTTATTGCTTTTGGTTGTGGTGGCTTTTCTGTGTGTGTGAAGGGGCTTCAGGGTCTCCCATTCCCAGGCTGCCTCAGCAAAGGGGAGTGCAGGACTCCCAATATAACGAGATGCAATTAATGACAGGCTGGGGACCTGAGCATCCCTGAACCCCAGCACGGGGATGCTGCTGGTCCTGTGCCCCACGCAGAAGCAGGGACTGCCATGCACAAACCATGAACACTTGGAATTAATTACAGCCAGGCCTCAATCAATCAATCAATCAATCAATCAATCAATCAAATAAAACCGAAGAGTGATTCCACCTGGCCAAGTGGAGCCCTGTCAGCACAAGATGGATCCTGCTCTGGAGTGGCATTTGGAGCCATTGCTGTGGATACTTTAGCACCAGTTGGATTATTGTCAGGAGCAGGGGTTTCCCCTCTGAGGAAGGAAGGGTCTGGCTGAGCCCTCCCCAAGCTCCTTGTGCTCACCCTTCATGCAGTGTTTCAGGGCTGATCATGCCCCAGTTCAGCCTGAATTCACCCCAGCTGAACCCTGCTCCACAGCCCAGGGAGGCTTTGCTCAACCGTGACCTTGGCAGAGATTTTCCTCCATCTCCCCCGACCTGGAAGAGGAGCAGAGCACCTCTCCCTGAGGATTGTCAGCAATGGGGAAAACACAAGCAAACCCTCATCGGGATGGGGAAAGCAGAGATTCCCCATGGACCAACAGCTCTCAACAATCCCAAATAACACCGGGGATGAAGAAGAGAGAGAACCTCAGGCTCTCTGCACCTTGACCCACCGCTCTTAAACACCCTGGAAGAAGGCAAAGCAAAGGCTCAGAGGTGCCAGCTCAGATCCAGGCCACCTCAGCACCTGCCCACTCCATCATAAAGGAATAAACCCCCCGCCCTGAGGGGGCTGATAAGGAGCTTTCAAGCCCAAAAGGCACCTTGCCCTGGTGACCCCACAGGCTCCAGGGGCAGGCCACCCTGCTCCAGCCCGTGTCCCACCATCCCAGCAGCCCTGAGCTGGGAAGTCCTCGATACCCCAAGAGCTCTGTTTGCTGAGGATTCGGCCCTGTAGTCGCTCTCTAAATATCTATACACACACAGAATTCTACGGGAACGGCTGAAAACTGCTGAACAAACAAGTCAGGAGGGCTGGAACCTGCTATTCCACCTGCTCCCCGTGCCCTCTCCGATCCGCCGTGGTTTCTGCTCCTGACACCACGATTAATGACTAATTACTCGCCCCATAATGAGCGCAGGTGTTTAACTTTCAGCTCACCTTCCCTGGCTTGCATTTGTCAGCTCTTGTGTCTGGATGCTCGGACACTCAGGCTCTGCCTTGTTATCTCTCAGGCTTTGCACTGTTATCTATCCAACTGTTGTCAGCACACGCCTTCCCCATCCGGTTTTTAACAATAATGGAGATTTTTTAATTCCCATGAATCTCCTTCAAGCCACCGGAGAATCTATAAACACTATAAACATGAATACTGTATAGTCTACTAAGAAAATATATATTTGTGTGTGTATTAAATATTCAGATTCATGCAACAAATATCCATGCAGCTGTACTGTATTACTGGTTAAATTTCACTGCAGTATAAATATATTATAGGCCACAGCATAGTTGCTCCAGTTTTATATATAGATATAAAAAAAGATGCTTTTTCCAACTCATTTTCAATGTGTCAGTGGAGGTGTCTTTGGTGATCCTGGAAATATTGATGATGGAAGTGTCATCTAAATAAATAAATAAATTCCAAGCTCTTGATTTATTTACTCGTCCCTCCCGATGCCTCGCATAGAAAATTTAAGACTTAATAAATAATGTGCCGTCACACTAATTATCCCTCCCCTGGGCCTCACACTGGCACACTGCAGTGGCTGAAACTATTGCAGCATGCAGCATTTTCAGTTATGAAACACGAGCCGGGCGCCGCGTTCGCGCTCGGCTTTCCCGGGGCAGGACCCCGAGCCCTCCAGCAGCCCGGCCCCACGCCCGCAGCAGCCCTCCAGGAAGTTCTGCCTGACCTTTCCCAGCTGTTCCCTGTGCCTGGGAGCTGGCTGTCACCCAGGACAGGGACCAGGACTAGTGGCACACCGGGGATGGCCCGGACCTGCCCCTTCCATCCCCATCCCGCTGCTCCAAGCGCCCGTCCCCTCCGTATCTTTGGAAACCCACGAGCCTGGGATGGGAGAAGTGCAACAAAATGGTTTGGATTTGTTGGGTTTTTTTGCACGGACGCTTATTCGGTGCGGAAATCAAAGGTTAAAAGTCACTTACACAGCTATTGCTTCCCATGCAGAACCAAATATACACCGTAGAAAATACTGTATTAACTACAATGCAGAGCAGCACTCAATATCTGCAATTGTTCCACTTCAGCTTTAAATACGGGACTAGATTTTAGCAACTAGACATCGGTTAGCATTTTGGTGATATTCACATAGTTTGTGTTAGCTAGGGTGCAATTGGCTGTCTTCAAGTTCTCCTCCCTAAAATCCTCATTGCTATTGTTTACACCTTCCTGGATCTCCATATAATCAGACTTACTAATAGTAGAGGCACTTCTGCTTTTCTTTAGGTCAGGGGAAGAGGGGATCTTTGGGCAGCTGGTTACTTGCAAATATTGAGCCTGCTCCTCTCCCTCGGTCTCCCGGTGGTAGAAGTAATTGAAGTTAGACACTATGACGGGCACTGGTAAGGCAATCGTTAATACGCCAGCGATGGCACACAAGGAACCCACTATTTTCCCCCCGATGGTCGTGGGGACCATGTCTCCGTAGCCAACAGTCGTCATGGAAACCACAGCCCACCAGAAGGCATCGGGGATGCTCGGGAACTGGGACTCGCTCTCGTCGGCCTCGGCGAAGTAGACGGCGCTGGAGAAGAGGATGACGCCGATGAAGAGGAAAAATATCAAGAGGCCCAGCTCCCGCATGCTGGCCTTGAGAGTCTGCCCCAGGATCTGCAGCCCCTTGGAGTGCCGGGAGAGCTTGAAGATCCTGAAGACCCGCACCAAGCGGATGACTCTGAGGATGGCCAAGGACATGGCTTGCTGGCCCTGCTGGCCATCCTCCGGCTTCTCGGCCAGCTCCGTCCCTAAGGTGATGAAATAGGGAATGATGGCTACGATGTCTATAATGTTCATGATGTTGGTAAAAAAACCAGCCTTGCTGGGGCAGGCGAAAAACCTCACCAAGAACTCGAAGGAGAACCAGATGATGCAAAGTGTCTCCACGATGAAGAAGGGGTCTGTGAAAGAAGTGGACTGCTGGTAGCCCATGCTGCTGTTGGAGTAGGGGGGATGGCTCAGCCCGCTACCGTGCATGTCTTCGTTCTCATCCCGAAAAATGGGCAACGTTTCCAGGCAAAAGCTGACGATGGAGATTAAAATCACCATGACAGAGACAATCGCTATAATCCTGGCAGGGCCTGAGCTCTCGGGGTACTCAAAGAGCAACCACACTTGTCTCTGAAACTCGTTCTCAGGCAGCGGCCTCTCCTCTTCCTTGATGTAGCCTTCATCCTCCCGAAACATCTCCATGGCCTCTTCCCCCAGTTCATAGAAGCGGATCTCTTCGGAGAAGATGTCTAAGGGCACGTTAACCGGCCGCCGCAACCTCCCCCCGGACTGGTAATAGTACAAAATGGCATCGAAGCTGGGTCTGTTCCGGTCAAAGAAATACTCGTTGCGGAGAGGGTCGAAATATCTCATCCTCTTTTTAGGATCCCCTAGCAAGGTCTCTGGAAACTGGGCAAGTGTCTTGAGCTGCGTCTCGAAGCGCAGCCCCGAGATGTTAATGACCACCCTCTCACAGCACTCATGGTCGGTCTCAGGGTTGTACGTGTCCTGCGGGTGACCGGGAAGAGCTGCAGCTTCATCTGCAGGATCTCCAGTAGCAACTGTCATTATTGGGCTTTAAAAGAAATCCTTATGCTAAACTCTTCCCAGCGCCCGGTGGTGGGATCGGGTTCAGGGCAGGGCTACTATCCTGCAGAAGGACAGGTACGTAGGTTTGGAAGAGTCTCATGAAAAGGCGAAGGGATGAGATAAAAAAAGAGGGGGGAAAAAAAAAAAAAAAAAAAAAGAAGAAGAAGAAAGAAAATCGCCCCTGCTGAGAAAGAGAGAGATGGAATAAAGTTGGTGGGAGGAGAGCAGATCCCTTCTCTAGCACGTCTATCCCCTTCCTGGAGGGGTTAATTTGCCTTCCTTGGGACAGAGTTCAACAACTCCCATCTAAACCCATTAGGTGGAACAGAAAAAACACCTGAGGAACCGTCACCTGTTCAAAACCAGCGTGGAAATACTGGCATTGATAAACCAGGGCTTATTTTTTGGCTAAAAATAAAAATTCCAGTTAAAAAAAACAAAGAGGGGGAAGGGAAGAGAAGGGAAGGAAGAAAAATAACCCCATCCAGCCCTGAAGTGGCGAGAGGACCCCGCGGGGTGCCGGGCTCAGCTCATTTCCAGGCATGCAGCTAAGGGTTAATTAACATTTAACCGTGCAATCTCAGGCAATCTACCCTCCAGGAAAGCTCCAGCTCCGCTTTTAAGTTTAACACCTTCCCAATCCTCTTTCCCTGGTGACATGCTGCCCTCCCTGCCTGCAGCCGAGCTCTGCGGCTGCCGGAATGTGGAGCCGGCGGTTCCAGCTGCCCCGCGGACCACCGCAGTCCCCCTCCTCGAGCGCTGGTGTCCCGGCTCCTGTCACTCTCTGCAAACCACCATGGCACACAGAAAACAAATCACATTACCTGGAGAAGCCAAATCTTAGTGTCTCTTAGTAACACCGATTATCTGACCCTGGGGAAATCCTAGAGAGAAATACAGGCTTCCAAGATCCCCATAATTTCCTCTCTCTTCAAAGTTAAAAATAATGGTGAGTCATCGTAGAAAAAGGAGAAGGGGCATAAGAGGGGTTAGATTCCCAGATGGTGGAAGTCAGGTCTTGTAATGGTTTGGACTGGAGAGAGAGAGAAAGAGAGACAGAGAGACAGAGAGACAGAGTCTTCCCGGGAGCTGTTGCAGATCTGCACTTCAGGGCAGATGAGCGTCTGTCTGATGCCTTCGGTAAGACGGCGAAAAGCTGCTAAGCTCAGCAAAACCCGATGTCCCCAGTGTCCTCGGGAGGTGTGGCATCGCCTGGAAAAAACACCGAGAAGGTAGCAAGCCGTGGGGGTTCGCGAGGAGCATCCGCAAAGCCGCGGCTCCTCCGGGCACCCTCTTTCCCCGGCCGGAGCTGCCCGCCCGCTGCCCGCCCGAGCTGCACTGCAACACGAGCGAGAGGAGGGCGAGAGCGCCAGCGCCGAGGCGGAAAAAACCAGAGCCCCGAGTCCCTGCGCTCCGCTCAGCCCGGCGGGGCCCGCTGCCCGCCGAGCCCGTGCCAGGCGGAGGAGCGGGGGGGCAACGACGCAGCCCCCCCGGCAGCCGAGGCTCTGCAAAGCCACGGCAGGTTCCCAGCCCCGCCAGCGCCCGGGAGTCGGTGTCACCCACCGGGCACGGCACCCACGGCCCTTGCGCGGCGCTCCCCGGTGACTCAGGAGGCTCCGGCTTCATCCGCGGGGCGAGCCCCCCGCCGCTCCCTGGCTGTGCCCCCGCCAAGGCCACCAGCTCCCCGCTGGTGGCTCCCAGCACCCACGAGCACCGGGGCCCCGCCGGCCGCGGGACCCACGCCACCCTCACCCACCCTCCCCATCCTCCCGAGAGCCAACCCCCCGGCCGACCCACCCCCGTGGGAATTCGACTCCGTTGGGTGAAATTTCTGGTAGGGATGTTGGGGCTCATGTCCCCGGTGGGCGCCGGGTCCTCAGCATCCCCGCTCCCGACGAGAGCTCCCCTGGATCATCCTGCATTGCCTCGCACCATGGAGATGCTCAGCCCGGAGAGGGCCAACCAACCTCTCATTTTTTTGCCTTTTTTTTTTTTTTTTCCCCCCCCCAAATGAAATAAAAACCC
>VZRH01008315.1:36467-66106 GCA_013397555.1 Urocynchramus pylzowi | reverse complement strand
GCAACCAACCCCTCTTTTTTTTTTTTTTTTTTTTTTTTTTTTTTCCCTCCCAAATGAAATAAAAACCCCTCTAACCTCCCTTCTTCAGCTCCAACTCGACTTGTCTACTTTGAGCCAGGATTACAGAACCGGGCAGGGGAGGCAGGTGGAAAATAACCCCGCGGTCCCAATCTCCTCGGCAAAGATTTCAGCCATCTCCAGGCCATTTACGCCTGTTGGTTCCTCTCTCGATCCCCCGAGGTGCAGATATTGCCGCAGATCCCTCTTTTCTTGGAAATTTCCCTTTTCCGTGCAACCCTCCTCTCCCTTCTCCTTATGCACTAGAAAAAATAGTACAACCCTGACGAGGCTTGCAGCATTCAACCGCTTCTCTTAACCCTTTTCTGCCAGGCCCAGAGGAGAGGAGGTCGCGTTTGTCCCAGTTTTTATCCTTTTCTTGCATTTTCTCCCCACCACTCGCTCCCCAGTGACTCGCCAAGAAGTTCAGCTGGATTTGACCTTCCCTGGCTCCTCTGAGCATCGTGCCAGAACACCACAAACAACATCTTCCTGCTGCTGCAGGAAAGATCTGGCAGCCACAAACCTCCATCTCACCAAAGATCCACCAACCTTCAATGTTTTATTTAATTTCTTTTATAAACACGCCGTTTTCCTCCTGCCCATAAACTCTCTCCTCCCCTTTCTCCCTTCCCCAAACACCCCGGATTTGTTTAACAGCACAGAAATGTACTTTGTTTTTATTTAACATGTTGATTTTTATTTGGCATGGGCTCTGGGCTTCTTCCTCTGACTCCAAATCCGAGCGCTGATGCTCGGTGCTTGGCAGAGAGGGTTTTACGGCATCGTCTCAGTTGACATCACCCATCCCAACACTCAGTTTCTCCTACTTTCTCCCCATCGCTGCTTGTCCTGGCAAACAACCTCCGCCCCCCGCCCCCCCCCAAGCATCTTTAGGGTTAATTCATGCAAATTTGGGGGCTGAAGCGGGGGGTGGAGGAGGTGAAGATTTGCCCAAAGCCCCTCAGTTTGTTCTCCGCCCGCACTGAGCACTGCAGGCGGGAGTCACACGATTTGGGGTCGTGTTTGCGACTAAAGCACGACTCCCTCGCTTTGCACCGTTCCTGGCCAGGCTGTGTTGAAGCAGGGGAGCAGCGGGAAGAGGGGAAGGATGCAGGGATGGGTGGGGGGGAGAGAAAAAGGCACCAACTTACACTCGGCTCTGCAGTCAGGCATGCGGAGAATGCACAAGCAGCTGCTCAGCTCCCGCCGCTGCCGGCACCTCTCACCTACAGCCCCCCAAACTCGGACCCCGGAGTCAACCCCCGAAGGCAGCTCTGCTTCTCCATGAATATGCATAAGATTAATATGAGCGTCTTCCCCCCCTCCCCCCGCAGCCCTCCTCCCAAGCAGGAGACCTAGATTTCAACCACTGGGAAATAATCATATCCCTGGATACACGATGCTGCTTTGCCATGCGGCTCCAATCCATCCCATGCTCCTGGTAACAGCCTGGATCTGCTCAGGGAGACCTGGGGGCTGGAGAACCACCCTGCAGCGCTGGGGAAGGAGATGGGGCAGGACTGGACTTGCAGGAGCTGCCCTTGGCTGGGGTGAGGGTGTGAAAAGCAATAATTTTATATCACTTTGCATTTACTGAGGTCTCTTCATGAGGAGACTTCTCCCATCCCAAAGGAAGGAGATGGCCAAGCTCATACCAACACATAAGACCTGTGGATCAACCCCTGCCTTCAGGCAGGAGGTTTGGAGCACTCTGCCATCCCCCCATGGCCCCACAAGGAGCACCAAGGAAGCAACAAGTCCCACAAGGCTCCTGGCACCCAAGGCACACGTGCTGGAGGAGGCAATGGGAAATATTTCTATTCCCATACACAGCAGTCAGATTGGCATGGAGTTACCAGAGCCACCATCAATCTCTCCAGGGACAGCCTGAGGTGGGATGGAGGGCCTGGAACACCCTGAACACCTGAGAAAATCAGTGCTCAGTGCCCAGTCATCCAGGGGGATGAGGGGACACGATAGGGATAAATCCCAATATTTTAGCTCCCTGAGGTGCCTGGAGCAGGGGGTGGCACAGACAGTGGGTGAGCACTGGGGGATGTGAGCCTGCTGCTCCTCCTGACACCCCTCTTCACCTTGAAACAAAAATTGTATTTTCCCAAGCCCCAGCCAGATCCCAATATTGAAAATTAATGTCGAACCCTACAGGAAAGCTGGGAATCTTTCACGACCAGCCCTTGCACTATGGGTTTCCTTCCCATCCAGCTGGGCAGGAGGATACCCTGCCCGGGGGCTTTTAATGTCAGCTGCACCATTTCAGCCTTTTCTGGAGGCGGATCTGCCATGGCAGGGTGGGTTGGATGCAGAAAATGATTTGCCCCAGGCTGATCCTTATGCAATATGTAGAAACTGAGGCTGGGCATGGAGCAACCCAAGTGGAGCTGAATTTCCAACGCGCTCCTCCTGCTGCCGCCTTGGGAAGGCTCTGCAGAACCAGGGGGATTTGTCATCCCAACAGCACCAGCTCCGTGCAAAGAGCCAAACTCCCGTCTCCAGCAAATCAGGGGAATTTCTGTGAATTGAGTGACGCTCTCTCCTGATTTACTACCCTAATTGTGAGCTATTATTATCGTCTGTGTGTCTGCAGCCGCCTCCCCCAGCCGCGCTGACAGCTCCAGACGGATCCCAGCCTCTCGGAGAACCAGAGGAGCTCAGCTCTGCACCCACTTGGCTCCCTCACAAGGATTTAACAAGATGACGCCTTTGCTCAGTGTTATTATTAAATAATAATTTCCTCCTGAATTATTTCGCTCATCTCAATGGGTTTTATAGACACCCAAACTGGAATTCGTACCCCGTCCGTGGGTGTGGTGCTGGGAAAAGCACTCGGTGGGAGGATGTTCCAGGAACCAGGAGATCCTGTGTCCAGGGTGATGTCTCCTTGTTTCCTTTATTCCCAGGGATGCCCCCAAGGGCTGTTCCGACCCTCTGTGGGTTTGCCACACAAATAGCAAAAAATAACAAAATACAAACAGCCAAAAATGTGCTTTTCACCCCTTTTCCCCCCTTTATCCTGCTGGCAGTGGGTCTGGGAGATGCTCCAAGAAGTGGTGCTGTGGGGGAGGGATGAAAGACACAGGGCAGGGTTATCCCCAGTCCTGGCCTCATCCAGAACAGCTGAATTCAAGCCCCAGAGTCATTGGAGAGCCCAGCCCACTGCTCAGGGCACCCAGGGTGGGCACCTGCGTATGCCAAGCCAGGGAAGGGTGGGACAAGCTCTCCAAAGAGGACAGAGCCTGTGCCACCACCTCCACCCCTCCTGTACAGCCTCAGACAATGGCAACTCTCTGGTGTCCCTCCCGGGGACCCCAGCCCACCTCCTGCAAAGCCAGAGGGACTTTGAGGGCTGGAGCAAGTGCCCACAGCCATTCTGGGAAGGGGATCCAAGCTGGACCAGGCACTGCCCAGCCGAGGGGGGGGCAGGGCGGAGCACTGAGCCCCGTCTCCATCTGAGCCATGGATTTCCAGCTGAAGGTGTTGACATAACTGGGCCTTGTGTCATTTTTGGAGCTGTGAAAGCTGTAAGTGAGTTCCCAGGACTGTGATTCACCCTCCAGGGAAAGCATCCGACCTCCCACCCGCTGCTGACGTCAGGGGATGGAGCTCCTGGACCCTCAGCACCTCCAAACCCCCTCGGTGGGCGGTGGCAGGAGGAGGGGATGCCAGGAGACATCTAAAAATGTCACAGGAACACGGTGACACGGAGCCACAGAGCCAGCTCTGCTCTGCCATGGCAGATGCTGCTGGTGAATCCCAAATTACCCCGGTGAGATGGGCCAGAGAGGCTTCCCCAGTCCTGGGAGATGGGAAAGGGTCGGGCTTTGCCTGGAGTGATGTGGGGAAGGAAGAGCAGAGCAAAAAGAGATGCTGGGCAGGGCTCCTTGTCCCTGGGTGACCCCAGGAGGATCTCCTAAACCCTGGGAGGATCTCCTAAACCCTGGGAGGATCTCCTGGTTTCTGAAGAGATCTCTTGGTCCCTGGGAGATCCTCCTGGGTCCTCTGTGGTTCTCCTGGTCCCTGGAAAGGCACAACTGTTAAAGGGAAAACAGCAAAGATCACCTCTCTTCAAAGTTAACAATAAACACATCCCTCTGTAATTCCTCAAGGTGTTTTTGGTAATAAAATATCTAATTATTTAAAAACAGCTCCTTTGGGCTCCAGTCTGAGTTCTCTTTTGGGCAAGAAAGCTGAGTTGTCACTTTGCCTCCAAAGATGCTCCACCAGCCTGGAGTGCTGGTTTGGAGAGGAGCTGGGCACTTTTTGTTTAAATAGAAGCCTTGTAGCCCAGCCAAAACAAGGCAGAGAGCTTCACTCCTGGGGGTGACTGTGAATATTTCCTGCCAGCTGCCCCTGACAGGCCTGGGCTGGCCTGGAGGGTGTCTCCCACTGGGGCTGCTCCTGCCACTCCGGCTAAAAGGCTCTCAAAGCCGCTTGGTGTCACAAATTCAGGAAGGGAAAAGGAATCAAAAGCCTCCTTCCAGCCAGGGGTGAGGACTTCCAGCTCTGGAAGGAGCCAGGGCTCACAGGCCTATCACCCTGGTAGACCCCCCCAGCATCCCTGGGGCTGGGGCTTTACTGCAGATGTCACCTGAGCTGGTCTGGGCCACCACGTCCTCACTAAGGGGACCCAGCCATGTCCCTCTGTCCTCCCAGTCCTCCTGCTCCAATGGGACCAGGAAGAGAGTGACTTTAGGGCTCCAAATGTGCCCAAACCTTTCCCCATGGTGCCAATTAAACACCTGCTGTGCCAAGCCAGGGCTGGCTGTGGCACCCCAAGACAAAGGGGAGGTGATGAACACCTTGGTTTCTTCTTCCTCAGGTCTGGACCAGCCCATGCCCATCTCCTGATGGGACATTCCCCTTCCTCCAGTTGTGGGGGGCTTTTCTCTCACTCCAGGGGTTGGTGCTCACTGAGGAACGGGGAAATGGGGCCAAAAGTTGAAACCTTCTGGTTGTTGAGATTAGGGAAGAGGGAGGGGAAATGGAAGAAATCTGCAGGGGAGATGACACTGCTGGAAATGGCCAAAATCCCAGCTGGAGATAAGCAGTGTCTGCAGACAGATTTCCTTTGCCTGGGGGAGCTGTAAGTGACCTCAGGGTCCCCTCTGCACTACACAACTCCCTGCAGCCTTCAGCCCTGGGACTGGCTCCCCATGCAGGTGATGGCCAGGGTGGAAACATCTCCCTCACAGCACAGATGGGATGAGCAGCCCTGCAGACGCTGTTTTTAGAGCCTGTGGGTCTCAGCCCGAGTGTCTGGTGGTGCTGGGAGGGGGCCAAGAGCTGCTGAAGGTCAGATCTGAGCCACGGGGTGGGATGAGATGCTCCCATCACCCCAAACTTTCATCCCTCCCCAGGGAGCTGCAGGACTGCAAACAAGCTGGGAGGGAAAGTGCTTTGAGAGGATGATTTCCCTCTTCTCTTCCTCCCACACAGAGCTGCTGCAGGGAGGAGAAGCCAAGGGCTCAGGCTGGGAGTGCCTTCCCCATGGCCTGGGCACGGTGGCACCGTGGGCACGGTGGCACTGGGGCAGTGTCAGACACGGGATGGCCCTGAGTGGGATGGCCACAGAGCTGGCCAAAGTCCTGGGCTCTTACAGGACATGCCAGCCCCGTGGCCATGCCAGATGGGGAGCTGTGCCAAATCATGGAATCACAGGATGGGTTGTGAGGGAGCTTAAAGATCATCCAGTGCCATCCCTGCCATGGCAGGGACACTTTCCACTGTCCCAGGGTGCTCCAAGCCCTGTCCAACCTGGCCCTGGACACTGCCAGGGATCCAGGGGCAACCCCAGCTGCTCTGGGCACCCTGTGCCAGGGCCTGCCCACCCTCCCAGGGAGGAATTTCTTCTTGTATCAAATCTAAATCGAACCCTTTTAGTTAAAATCCTGGGCTATGCCCAGCCTGGCCTGTGCCAGATTCTGAGCCCTGCCAAACCATGAGCTGTGCCAAGCTGTGAGCCACACCCAGCCAAATTGTGGATGGTGCCAGTTTGGGAGCTGTGCCAAATTCCAGGCCAGGCCAGCCCACTCTGCCTGCCCTCAACCTCTCCAGAAGCCCCCAGCTGCCCTCACCCTGTGGCCAAGCCCCCCCATATCTCTGCTGCCCAGCACAGTTCCCTTCCCTGCAGCCTCCCCTGGAAGTGGCCGTGCCATGGTGGAAAATTCCTGGAAGAAAAGAGCCAACATCTGATGGGCATTCCCAAAGCATTTGGAGGAGACTCGTTGTTTATTGTCCCTGCCCAGCTGCCAGGAGCAGCTGGAGATGCCCCGTGGTGGTGGCACTGACCTGGCCCTGGGAAGGTGTCCCCAGCAGCTCTGGGTCTCTGCTCTCTCTGGTGACCTGGGCAGGTGACAGACCCAGGGTGCAGGTGGCACAGGGAGGAGGCAAAGTGACACTTCCAAGGCTGTGTGGGCAGGCAGTGCCAGAGCCACATCTGCTCCCACCGGGGCCCAGAGCCCAGAGCCCCTGCCCAGAACCCATGGGAATGTCACTGGGATCCATGGGAATGTCACTGGGACCCATGGGAATGTCGCTGGGATCCAAAGGAATGCCACTGGGATCCATGGGAATGCCACTGGGATCCTTGGGAATGTCACTGGGATCCATGGGAATGCCACTAGGATCCACAGGAATGTCACTGGGATCCATGGGAATGCCACTGAGATCCTTGGGAATGACACTGGGACCCACGGGAATGCCACTGGAATCCTTAGGAATGCCACTGGGATCCATGGGAATGCCTCTGAGATCCTTGGGAATGTCACTGGGATCCATGGGAATGTCACTGGGATCCACAGGAATGTCACTGGGATCCATGGGAATGCCACTGGGATCTATGGGAATGCCACTGGAATCCTTGGGAATGTCACTGGGATCCATGGGAATGCCACTAGGATCCACAGGAATGTCACTGGGATCCATGGGAATGTCACTGGAATCCATGGAAATGCCACTGGGATCCATGGGAATGTCACTGGGATCCACAGGAATGTCACTGGAATCCATGGAAATGCCACTGGGATCCATGGGAATGTCACTGGAATCCATGGAAATGCCACTGGGATCCATGGGAATGTCACTGGGATCCACAGGAATGTCACTGGAATCCATGGAAATGCCACTGGGATCCATGGGAATGTCACTGGGATCCACAGGAATGCCACAGGGATCCTTGGGAATGTCACTGGGATCCATGGGAATGTCACTGACAGGCAGCATCCTCTTTCCCGTCATTCCTCTGCTGTATTTACTATTTCTTCATCTCCCACCCCCTCTTTTGGGAAGAGACAGACTTCCCCGTTTCCATGGAAACACTCCCCCTCTCCCCTCATTTCTTCAAAGAGGTTTTCATCCCTTTCTCTCAAAAAGAGCTATTTTAAGCCACGGCTTCCCCTTCTCCCCCTCCCCACACTCTGCTCCCAGCTCACGTTTTCCCAGAGAAGCAGCACGGCCCAGGCACCCCGGGAGCCGTGGAATCACCCCCGGGGCCGGAGCCTTGGCCAGGGAAGAGCAGCTCAGATCCACAGTCCAGATCCTGAGGGTTCCCCTGGATTGTGCTCAAACCCCCTGGGGCTGTGGGATATTGGTGTCTGAGGGAAGGTCCTGGGAGCATCCAAAGTCCCTTCACTCTTGGAATGACTGTCCCTGCAGCACCCCCTGTGATTCCACAGCCCTGGGAGCCTGAGGAATATTTCCTTTCCTGCTGTCAGGATAAACCAAGAGGTGACTCTAACACCTGACAGAGCAGGAAATAAAGTCTCTTCCACCCTTCCCAAATATCAACAGGGCAGAAATGCCACCCAAACCCTCAGGACTGGGGCTGCTTGTGGACCAGCATGGTGCAGCACTGGGAGAACAAAATCAAGAATCTATCAATAAATTGAATAATAACAAATGGCCTGGACAAGGTGCTGCTAAGTAAAGGAGAATTCCATAGGGGAAATTTTAACCTTAGCATTCCCATGGATAAAAATGAGAGCAGCACCTGTTGTAGAAGGATGCCAGGCCTGGCTGGAACACAAAGAAGGATCCTTTGGATACCACTATCCACTCAAAAGGTGGGAAGTGAAGTATCCAAGACAAAGGCTCCTTAGCAAGGTGTGGCTTGAGGAGCAGGGAAATACCTGTAGGAACCTGACTCCAAGCTGGAAGAGCCCCTCTGCAGCATCCTGGAAACGTCACAGTTGGAAGATCCAGATGCTCTGGCTTGGAAAGAGGGACAGGACACAGGTCATTAAAATCCTGCACAGTGCTGAGGTGCTGAGCAGGGAATGATGAATCGATATTTCTTCACCATGCAGGCAGCAAATGGCTCCCAGGGAAATTCCCAAGCAGGAAATTCCAAGGCAGCAAGGGGAGGATTTACAGCACAGCTCAGTCGCTGTGCAGGGTTGTGCTGCTGGAGCTGCCACAGCCACCAGTCCTCCCAGGGGATGCCCACACTCTGGCAGAGCAAAGCAGGAGCTAAAAGGCAGCAGAGAGCATCCTTTGCACAGCCAGGTTCCTCCAGAGCCTCATTTAAGCTGAATTTCCCTGTGATGAACCCCAGCAGCACCAGGGCTCGCTCCAGGGGTGGCTCTGAGCACCCAACATCGTGGGACTGCCCCAGGGCCATTTACCCTTTCTAACTCTGGACACACAGCAGGAAACACCCCCCTGGAATCACACCATGCCCCCAGCAGCCTCTGTTCCCTCTAAAATCTGGCAGATACAGCCCAGCTCTGGGCAGAGGAGCTGCTGGCCCTGACCATGCCCTGGGCAGAGGGGCTGCTGACCCTGACCATGCCCTGGGCGGAGGGGCTGCTGGCCCTGACCATGCCCTGGGCAGAGGAGCTGGTGGCACTGACCATGCCCTGGGCAGAGGAGCTGGTGGCCCTGACCATGCCCTGGGCAGAGGGGCTGGTGGCACTGACCATGCCCTGGGCAGAGGGGCTGGTGGCACTGACCATGCCCTGGGCAGAGGAGCTGCTGGCCCTGACCATGCCCTGGGCAGAGGGGCTGCTGGCCCTGACCATGCCCTGGGCAGAGGGGCTGCTGGCACTGACCATGCCCTGGGCAGAGGGGCTGCTGGCCCTGACCATGCCCTGGGCAGAGGGGCTGCTGGCCCTGACCATGCCCTGGGCAGAGGGGCTGCTGGCACTGACCATGCCCTGGGCAGAGGGGCTGCTGGCCCTGACCATGCCCTGGGCAGAGGGGCTGCTGGCCCTGACCATGCCCTGGGCAGAGGGGCTGCTGGCACTGACCATGCCCTGGGCAGAGGGGCTGCTGGCCCTGACCATGCCCTGGGCAGAGGGGCTGCTGGCCCTGACCATGCCCTGGGCAGAGGGGCTGCTGGCACTGACCATGCCCTGGGCAGAGGGGCTGCTGGCCCTGACCATGCCCTGGGCAGAGGGGCTGCTGGCCCTGACCATGCCCTGGGCAGAGGGGCTGCTGGCACTGACCATGCCCTGGGCAGAGGGGCTGCTGGCCCTGACCATGCCCTGGGCAGAGGGGCTGCTGGCCCTGACCATGCCCTGGGCAGAGGGGCTGCTGGCACTGACCATGCCCTGGGCAGAGGGGCTGCTGGCCCTGACCATGCCCTGGGCAGAGGGGCTGCTGGCACTGACCATGCCCTGGGCAGAGGGGCTGGTGGCACTGACCATGCCCTGGGCAGAGGAGCTGCTGGCCCTGACCATGCCCTGGCCCTGTGCAGCCCCATCAGTGCCCTCACTGATCACCCCAGGAGCGGGCTGGGAGCCCTGCAGAGCCCACAGGGGCTGGGGAGGGCCTCAAGCCAAGGTTCCTCCTAGACTGGGAGTGGGATCATTGCCCTCCCCCCACCATTGTGCTGTGGAAGGTGTTCCCCATGGCTCCTTCAGCAGCCCCAGGTGCCAGGCCTGTCCTTTCTGACTGGGCCTGGTTTGGGCTGGTGCCATTCGTGCCCCATCTGCATCTCAGGGTTTGCCACATCCTGCTTCTCCCAGATGTTCAAGCACCCCCCAGGTAACCACACATCAGCCAGAACCTGCAGCTGGAGACACCATGACCCTTAGGGGAGCTGACACAGAGATCAAGGTCACAGCAGAGAATGAAGCAGCAAGAGCTGCTAAAATCCACCCCAAAGAGCCCCTGAACCAGCCCAAAATGTGCCCTGCCACCCACAGCAGCCAGGAGTTACTGTGGGCCCATCCCATTTGGGAGTTTCTGAGCTGGAGCTGACTTTGCTCTCCATGGATCACCTTCCCCCAGCAGAGCTGGTGCCCACAGCAAACCTGGAGAGCAGAGAGAGGTGAAACCACACAGACCAGTTCCAACACTCAGTGCTGCTTTTGTAGGAACTTCTCTGCCCCTATCACAATTCCCAGGGCTGACAGGATCAAGATGTTTTGTAAAGTTTGGGAATTTGAGGTTCTCCATTGCTGCTGAATTCCCCTGGTGTGATCCCATCCAGGGTGGCTGTGGACACACTTGGTGCTGCTCTGCTCCCAGTCCTGAGCCCCCAGCTCAGCACCTGAAGCCTCTTGCAGGATTTCCTCCTGTATTTCAGTCCCAGAATTAGGATTTGCAAAAATAACCAAGCCACTTGGGATACTATTCCGTGCTCCTGGCTCAGTGACCACTAAAATGAAATCCCCCTGCAGCAGTCTGGGACCTCTGGCCCTGGGACACAGCACAGCAGCATTTGTGTGCACAGCTCAAGTCACTTTATCATGGAATCATCAAGCCATGGAATCTTGGAATGGTTTGGGTGGGGAGAGACCTTAAAGCTCATCATGTTTCACCCTCTGCCGTGGGTGAAGCCACCTTCCACCAGCTCAGATTCCTCCAGCCTGGCCTTGGGCACTCCCAGGGATGGGGCAGTCTCAGCTTCTCTGGGCAACACAGGAGAAATAACTCCAATATTTTTAAAGCGACCAAAAACCTAAACCAAAACCTTGACACTCTTTGGCCACACTCACTTTTGGGTGAAGCTCACAGATGTGGTTTGAAGCCAAGAACAAGGTTTTCAAACAAGCTTTTGATCTCCTTTTGCAGGATTCCCACCTGGGATCAGAGTGGGTGGGTCAAACCCCTCCTCCTGCAGTCGTGTGCCCCAGCACCATCGGTGACATCCCTTCTTGTGACACATCATGAAAATTTCAAGGGTTTGCCTGGAGCTTCCTCAGTCCAGGTGGCTGGGAGGGGTGCTGGAAATGTGCTGATTTTACCCCAGGATTTTATTTCTCTAGCAAGGTAAATTCAACTCCTCTGAACAGCATTAAATTTCAGATTATTGAATCCTGAAAAATGAGTTCACATTAGGGGACACTCCTCAAACCTCATCCTCACACCATCCCAACATCTCCTCTCCACCCCCTTCAGAATCAAACACCACACGCTGCGGTTCAGATGTTTTATTGAACTTTGCGTATGAAAGAACAGTTTCAAGTTCTAATGAGAAAAAAAAAATTAAAAAATAAATTCAACATCAGGTAAAAAAATCACGCAACTGAAAAAAAAAATCACTTTTTTAAACCAGAAACTGAACACAAGGCCCACACCATGGTGGAGTCACCAGGACGAGGGGATGCAGCAGCTGGTTTTAGCATCAGATTGGTATAAAAATCCAAGTTTTAAACAGTTGCAACACAGCTCACTGGCAAAACCAGAATTTAAGATGAACTCAGAGTAACAAGACTGCATTAACATCGCCAGTTCAAAATTGCATCGCTCCTGTGGCACTGATTAGTCAAGACTTAGAGACAAGTTCAGATTTACACAGAATTTCCCAATATGTCACTGTTGATAGACCCAGTGCATGTCCCAGGTGAGACAGCCATGGAAACATTTCTGCATTACCCACTTGCACATGTGAAGGAAGGAAAGCAAAATCAAAACTATATCCAGCCGTCTCCATCCTGAGAAGATTCCATGAAAATCAGTTGCATAGTAAAGGATGGGAAATTAAGAAACACGAGCTGCTGCTGTGCTGGAGGAGGATGCAAAGCCTCCCTTCTGCCACATTTTGGGGTCTCAGGTGATGAATTCACAGCCTGTTCTCCTTGCAAGGTGCCAAATTCAGCCATGGAATCCCTGACCTCCAGCAGTGAGGGTGATTTTCCTGCAAGACCTGAGCACTTGGGAAAACCAAGTCTAATTTCAGTGCACCAACGGCAGCACAAGGGACGTGGCACGGTTTTCCATTAAAATTCCAACATTTCAGGCACTTCCTGATTACCACTTAATACCTTTTGATTCACAATTCCAGCTCTATCCATGACTTGTGTGTTGCCAGGCAAATTTTCCTGCTGTGAAATCATCCTCTGGAATAGGAATGATGCATTTAAAACCCAGCAGCAGTGCCTGGCCTTGCAATGGTCAGAGATGTGCTATGGACAGCACCAGTCAGAACAATCTTAGGCCATTCCCTTTACAGGTGCACTGATGACATCATTGTGGACCAAGCAGGAAAAATGGGAAAAAGAAACATAATTTACCTGTGTTAGAGGCTGGTGGAAGATTTGGGGATTCGAATGTGTAATTTAATTCACCCAGAGCTGCTACTTGGCTTTAATCTCAGGTAGAGAGACAGACTTCCAGCTGGATTTGTGCAATGCAGGAGAGTGGGGAACACTCAGAGAAGAAAAACTCCATCTCAGAAATTCCTTAATTTTAAAAGGATTCAGTAGCAATAACAGCATTTGAACAGCTGGCTCAGAAAACACCCAAGTGTGTGAGGTAATGAAGCCTCCAGCATGCTCGAGGCTGGTTTCTGAGATGTCAGTCCTGCAGGGGTTTGCCTGTGGAAAGGGGCTGGAGGCTGGGATGGGACTGCAGGAATCCCAGAATCACAAATTAATGGAATCCCAGAGTGCTTTGGGTTGGAAGGGACAGCTCATCCTGTTTCCATGGGCAGGGACACCTTCCACTATCCCAGACTACTTCAAGCTCCATCCAGCTTGGCCTTGGACACTGACAGGGATGGGGCACCCTGTGCCAGGGCCTCACCAAATCCTGACTTTTCCCCCAGACCCAGCAGGGCAGAGCAGCCTCCCAGTATTCCCTCACTGCCTCCAACAGCCCATTCCAGCCTCACTGCTAAGCCCTGTCCCTGTGCTGTGTCCCCTGAGCCTTCCTTAGTGTCCTGAAACACTTTTGGAGATCTTTTGCTTTCTAATTTTGCTGCCTTCTTAAACCAGCTTAAAACATGTCATTAGAAGGAGCGGCTTTACGTGACCCCACACCAGCCCAGCTCCCCAGATCCTCTTTTCCTGCCTCTCTGCCAGCACAGAGCCAACAGCAGAGCTCTCATCACTTTAATTGCACCCTAAAATTAAAAGGGGAAGGGTTGGTGCGTGTTCAGCGTCTAAAGAGCTCCGTCTGAGCACGACAGCTCCGAGCTGCTCCGGCGTCTCGGAGCACGGCTTTGAAGGGCTATGAATAAAGATGAGCAGCCTGCCTTGGGATGATTATGGGAATCAAAGCACGCTATTTTTTGGATCTTCTCTTGATGTCAGCCATCATTAAATCGCTCTCTTTTTTGTTTTTTTAATCGGCTGGATACATTTTTAATTTGTCTTCCCTTGCCAAGCGCAGCCCTGCGCTCCCGCTGCCATGGCTGTCCCGGCACGATGGTTATCTGCAACACGCACCAGGCTGGGCTCAGAGTGGTGGCAACACAGATTAATACACTGGACTGACAGTTAGAGACTATCAAACTCTCAATTATTGTGGAAAAGCACATTAACACCCAGCTGGCTCAGCGACCAAGCACGAGGAACCCGAGAGCACGGAGCGACGTGGTCAGCGCCAGAACGTACAACACCAAGGAGAGGTGGCATTTGGCAAGATTGTCATCAGTGTGAGATGGTTGAGGGGTGGGGACAGTTTTTCCCACCACTTTAGTAATCAAAACACAGTTTTGAGCCCTAACAGAGAGATGCTGTAACAAGTGGCTACTGAAAACAGACGAGGTATAATTATGTTACACACACACACACACACACACACACACACACACACACCCCATAAAAAAGCTCTCTGTAGCACTGGTGAAAAATAAAAATAACTTTAGTACTGATACATTCTATCCCCCATTTTAAGGGCTACTAGATCATGTTCCAAAAGAAACTAAATATAACACCTTTGGGACCAGGGCTTCCCAAGATCCAGGTCTGTGCTGCAATCCAGAAAATCAATTCTCCTCCTGTTAATGTGCCCTTGCCTGTGTGGGCAGCCTGGGGTCCCCCTCCTTTTATGGGGGTTTGGTTGTTGGCAGCCCAACAAACCCATCAGGGCGGTGGAAAATGGGTTTGGGGTCAGTCTCTCACGATTTCAGAGCTGCTAAAGCTTTGATCATTCTCCCGTACAGGCTCAAGAGCACACTGAGAACCTGTCACGCTGCAGGGAGGCTGCAAACAAATGTGTTTCACAGCTCCTTAGGGGTTTGGGAGGTGAGATGTCCCAAAAAAGGCCAGCTCCATCTCCCCCAGCCTGCCAGCAGCTCCCTCCGTAGCAATGGGAAGAGCATTTGGGAATTCCAGCACTCACCCCAAACACCGGGCACTTTTCCTGCCCTTTTTAAAGGGGTCATTCAAAGTCTCTGAGATTTTATGGCCCGGGCAATAATTCATTTCAGTGCTGGGGTGAGACAGGCAGGGGACACAGCTCCTCTGCGCGGGGACAGGGAGGGACACCCGGAGGGTGCGGGCCCCGCTCGGAGCGCCCCGGCTGCTGCCCCCGCCGCCGGGATTTGCCGGAGGAGCAATTTGCTGGAAGATCCCGTGGAGAAGCTCCCTCTCCCCGCCCCCACCACGGGCTGTCCCCCGGGCAGGGCACGGCCAAACCAAGTTAATGAGAGCCACTGCTCTAATTAGCTCTAATTTGTGCAGGCGGCTTTCGCACCGCATTGATTTCACACCGCGCGTTGTTTCACCTCGGCGATTCGCCGGCATCCCTGCCGAGCCGTGGCACCCCCTGCTCGTCCCCGTGGGCTCAGGGACCCGCTCCGTGGGGTCTTCCAGCACTCCTGGTCCCCGATCCCAATCTCCCTCTGCTGTTAAAGCCGTGGTGAATCCAGGTGCCAGCAGCACCAGCCCCTTCTCCTCCATTTACCCACAGCTTCAGTGGCCACGGGGTTTCTTCCATGCTGGGAATAAATGCAAGAGGAGCAACGTCCTACTGAGAGCCAGATCCGTATTTGCTCTTCATTCTCCAGCTGATTAAATTGACTAAACCTGCTGGGTTTAACACTTTTGCTTCTTTTCGCCCTCTCAGCCCATTCTGCCCAACCTGCACCTGTGCAGAGCCCTGGAGACTTCTGTGTTTGGGCCCCCCAAACCCTTCTGCCATGAACAAAGTCTCCACCACCAGAGGAGCACCTGCCGTGGCAGGAGGAGGAATTCCAGCCAAGAAATGATCCGTGTTTGAAAAACAAACAAAATAAACGCGACCTCACCAAAGCCGAGGCGCTCCTCGTAAGAATCACATCGTTTCCCAGCATTAAGGGAATTTCTCAACCTGAATTTCAGCTGAACTTTTTGTGCAGGGTTCTTGTTTGTCTTCAAAGCTCTTCTGCAAGACAGAAACATGGTGCAGACAGTTGGCTGCTTTGCCTTGTCTATTCCCGAGTTTTCCCATTTCCAGCCTTCCTTCCAGGGGTTGGTTTCGGTGCATCCTCCCTGAGGCCATGCCTCCAGGCATCCCACGTGTGTCTCCTATGGATTTCTGTGTGAAATGCAGGTAAACAGCTCCACTGGGGGAAGGATCCAGGTTTTGGTGCTTCCCTCTGGAAGAGTGGTCCTTGCTCCACCTTCCAGGTACCTGGTGGGGACCTTGAGGCTGGTCCTTGGACACCAAAGGCAATCAGCAGCCTCAGCTCGAGGGTCTGTTTCACACACAATAATTGTGGTTCCTGTTACCTCCCCTTGAGCAGCCTCTGCTACAGAGGAAGCTCCAGCTCACTTGATTCTGTCCAGTCTAAATTAACATTCCCAAACCATTCCCAGGGAATTATTGCAATGCAGACTAAGAGACTCCTGTTCTCATCTGAGTCCCTCCAACATTATTTTCACCCTTCAATCCAGTGCTGTTCCCAGTTTCACTCTGCTCCTCCAATGGAGACTGAGCTGGGAGGGTTTCAGTCCCCAAGCTGGGATGGAGGCAGCATGAGTAGGTGCATGAGGTTGGGGAGGGGGAAAAGGGGGAGCCAGAAGCAGGAGAGACCATCAACCCCTCTGCCATTTGCATTTATCCCTTTGCACATCATTTATCCCTTTGCAGACCATTTATCTCGTGGCACCAGGATAATATTGATCCGTGCAGTCCTAGGAAACACAGTGAGGTTACAGAAAGCCCAGCTTTAAGAGCTTCCCAGCCCAGTATGGGCAACCCACAGCTCTAAATCTGCCACCAAAAACCTCAATGTGCAAAATGAAACAGCAACAGACAAAGGAGGAATGGAATTCCCAATATTACAGAATTAGCAAGGCAACACTATAAAATTCCCACAGGACTGGGGTACTGTGGAAGTGCAGACAAGGGCAGAGAGGCTCTCATGAAAGAGCAGGAGCATGGTCAGCCAAGAATTGGGTTTTTTAGATGTTTTTTACCCTGGAAATTCAATTTTTCCTTAGTTTTTTGTGGAGTGATCCTGATAGCAAGGCACAACTGTTCGACACCCTTCTCCTCAGCACCAGCAGAGATGTTTCTTTCTAAATAAGGACTTAAAGTAAATCACAGCCTTTGGTACAGCACAGAGCTACTTATAAAGGGCATTTCCAGGAAAGTGAGAAAAATGGAACAGGAATGGTTCCCATAGAGCTGAGAACAGCCCGTGGCCTTCGCCAGGGAACAGCGACAGCAACCAAATTCCCCCCCACTCCCTCCCACCCCAAAAAAACACTTGGGCTGAGTTTTAGCAGCTCTGCTTAACATTTCCTTTCTGGTTGCATCATCTTCCAAAAGATTTTTTTTTTTTTAAATAATATTACAAAATACTGAAATAATTTCCAAGTGACTTCCACCTCTCCTCCTCCTTTCTCATGGTTTTGCTCAGTCCTGTTATATTGCACATGAGTTGAAGATAATCTGGCTCCAAAGATGTTCCCTTCTACATAATGCACTTGTTAGAAAACACAGATAAAGTGGGAAATATTCCATATATAAATATATATATGAAATATGGACTGGGTTTAGCTGGGGAGGACAGGCCCTGTGTCAGTCGGGTCCACGGCAGCGTCGGTCACCGTGCTGAGGATGTTTGGGGTGTTTGGGATGTTTGTCCTTTCCTTGGAGATGTTTTATGTCTCAACACAGTCCTGAAGGTCTTCATTTCAAATCTTCTTCTGTGATCTGTTGGGCAAAGCAGAGAACCACTTTTATGCACAGCCTGTTTTGGAAAACAAGAACAGGTTCCTTTTTTTTGCAAGTAAAGTGGAAGAGAAGTTGCACATTGGTCCCACCCTGACAAATTCCCAACTCCATTTCCCACGAATGAAAAATGAAAATTTTCTAATTAAATTCTTTAATGGACTAAATGCCACACAGTCTAAAGTGAGCTAAAGATAGGAAAAAGATTCATTAAATATATTCTTGTTATTAACTGTTATCTCACATTAACAGCAAGTTCCAAACCCAGGATAATTAGTGCCAAGTGGGTTGTCCTCATGTTTTTGTCTTAATCAAGTTGAGTTTGTTGTGAGAGGATGTAATTCATGAGATATTGAGCAACTGGTCGATTTTATAAATCCAGTCCAGGTGATGGGAGGAGCCAGGGCTGATCCCACTCCCAGAGCTTGGACTGTGGAGTTGCTCTCACAGACCACAAACCCAAAATCCCATTTTGATGTGGGGATGGGGGTGTCCAGCAAAGGGCTCAGAAAATCCCCCAATTTCTGCAGTGCCAGAATTGCATCCATAGCTCTACACTCAAGGGACTGACTCCTGGTTTAATACAGGGAGATGCTCTGCTCTGTCTTTGAGACACTGAAATTTCTAGAAATTTCATGCAACTGTTTTTAACCCTCTCATCTTCCAAAAACTCCATGTTCACGCCGTGGCAGCTGGAGCATCCCAGCTGCCCAGGTCATACTGTCTGAGCTGGGTGCTTCATTAGCAGCTGGTGATGAGGGAGAGGTTGGGAGGAGCTGCAGTCACAGCCCAGAGCCTGGCCTGAGGCACCAGGACCTGCCTGGTCCCAGCTCAGCCCCAAAAATCAGCCTGTTTTCCCCAAAGGGAGAGGCAGGATGGAGATATGGCAGGTGGGATCCATGCACTGAGCAGGGAGAGACCCTCTCTCTGGATGCTGCAGGCATCAGGATGTAGGGATGGAGATGTTGCAGAGATGAAGTTGCAGCAGTAATGAGGATGTGGGGATGAAGTTGCAGGGATAACGAGGATGCAGGGATGATGAGGATGCAGGGAAGATGTTGCAGGGATAATGGGGATGCAGGGCTGGTGATGTTGCAGGGCTGGTGATGTTGCAGGGATGATAAGGCTGCAGGGAGAATGATGTTGCAGCTGTAATGAAATTGCAGATGAAGTTACAGGGATGAAGTTGTGGGGATAATGAGGATGCAGGGATGAAGTTGCAGGGTTGATGAGCATGCATTTGCAGGGATGATGAGGATGTAGGGATGGTGATGTTGCAGGGATGATGAGGATGCAGAGAGGATGATGCTGCAGCTATGATGAAATTGCAGAGATGAAGTTGCAGGGTGATGATGATATGGGGATGCTGAGGATGCATCTGCAGGGATGATGAGGATGCAGGGATGTAGGAATGATGCTGCAGGGATGATGATGATATGGGGATGCTGAGGATGCATCTGCATGGATGATGAAGATGTAGGGATGTAGGAATGATGCTACAGGGATGTTAAAATCCAGCAGAGAAAGGAAAGAGACGGGAATTCCTGCCAGGAGCAAAGATCCCCTTGCAAGGCAGTGCAGCATTGGGAGATGAGCTCCCAGAGGGGCTCAGTGCTCCGAGCAAGGATCCCAGCCCAGGCAGTTGTTCAAGCACCAGCTTATCCTGAGGTGCCAGCAGGGCCATTCCTGGGCTTAAAGCTAACAGGGCTTTCTGCTTTATTGGACTGGGCTTGCTGGGGGATTAAACCCCTCCCACCCGCCAGCCGGGAAGGGCTCCAAACTGCCAGGATCCTCAAGGATCACTGGAGCATTACACACCCAGAGAATAAATAAATACACAAATTAGACCCAAACAGAACCTGCAGCCAGGAAATGCCACTGGGTAAGAAGGTGACGGTGGAGTGGTAAATAAGAATTTAAAAAAAATTTTAATTCCCACCAGGCAAATAATCCAGTGCTTTGGGGTACCCTGGAGCCTATCCAAGCTGTATGAAGTGAAGAAAGAAATGCCAAATCCTCAGCCTAACAATGGTGTTATTTCTCTGGATCCAGTGAGTGGGAGTGAGAAGTCAGGAGCATTCAGGAGCTATCACTGCTCCAGCTCCTGAAGGGATCCAGATGTCTTTCTGTTGTACAGGGGTGAGGAAATCCTCTCCATCCCAAGAGAAATAGAGGATATTAAACAGCAGCCATAAAAATTAGATGTTTTTAAATTGGCTGAGCCAAATAACTTCCATCTAAACACTCAGAGCTGGCAAAACAGCTCCTGGGAGTGCAAGTACTGAGCATCTCCTGAGTCCTTCCAGAGGACTGGAAAACAGTTCCTGTTTGGGACAGTTTTTTAAGGGATAAGCAAAGTGACCTGCAAAAACGATGAGTCTGGCCATCTGTCACTGCTCCCAAACAATATGCTGGAATGGCTGAGAGTCTTAATACAGAATTAAGGAGGAAGATTTAATTGATGCCAATCAACACAGGTTTTCTGTTAAGAAAACAGATCTTATCAAAGTAACTGATATATCTGACTGAGTCCCACACTTGGCTGATAAAGGTGCTTGTGTAATGCTCTCCTCCAAGGGAATTGCGTGGCTGTTTGGTCAAGAAAATGGAGCAATAAAGTGAAATCCCCAGGAGATGTCCCAAGTGAGGAACCCAGCTGGACCCAGGTCAAATTCCCCACTCTTTGGGCTCCCTGTGCCTTCTCAGAACATCTTGCAACCAGGATGGGAGGGACATCCCTGAAGATTTCCAGCCCTGGGAGACATCAGCCCAGGCTTGTTTCTGATGCTGCAGAAAGAAGATTTCCTGTCTTAATCCTGATGGATTTAAAGTGTGGAATATCATTCAGGCACCTGCACCTACCAAGACACAGGCAGAGCTAGAGAAGCCCTCAAATCTTCAATGCTACATCCAGTCCACAGCAACTCCTTCCTCATCCCTCCTGCAAACTCCAATTCCCAGCAGCCAGGGCCATTTTTAAGCTCAAATTTCTTATGTCTGGTTTCTGAGCCAGTGCAACAGTGTGAGGTTAAATTGTCATGGAGACACAGTGGCAGCTCCAAGCAGAGACCAGCAAGGAGGGAGAAGAGAGTTCTCAACCCTAAATTCACTGAGATTTCAGGAGAAATGGGGCAGAAGGGTGGGAAAGGGAAGATGCAGAGAGAAGAAATCACAGGAGAGGAGGATATTGATGGGGAGCTGAAGGCAGAGCTGGCAGCTTGGGAAGCTGTGTGAAACCTCAGGCTTCCCTCCAGCCAAGGGAAATAACTGAGGTTATTGGGGTAGCCAGGCCAGGGTCTGCAGGCTTTTCCAGCCTCAAGAAAGCTGAATCCCATAAAACCTTTGATGGAATCCTTGCTTCTTGCTCAGTGTTTCAAAACTGCCTCTTCCTTCCCCAGGAGTTTCAGTGCAAACACCTCCTGAAGCTGCTCAGTGCCATTTGCAGATGGGGAAACTGAGGCACAGAGGAGCCCACCTGCCCAAAGCCAGAGAGCAAATCCCACAGTGCTGTCCCCTCCAGCCCTGGGAGTTGGACACAATTTGGACACATTTCCCTGGAGTACCAGCCCAAACCCCCTGAAGGGCACAGCATCTCTGTGCGCAGCTCCTTCCTTGCACCGAGCCTAGAGCAAACTCAGCCCTCTGCAAAGGCAGCAAACACTTTGCAAAGTGTGTGTTCATCCCTCCCATCCTCCCTCCCAGCCTTTAGCTTCCCCTGGAGCAACACCCCAATCCCAGACCCTGCTGCAAGCCCTGATCCTGCTGCCACCACTGAGCAAACCGTGATAAAACCCCAAAGGATTTTCCTCCTCTATCCGCGGTCGTGCTTTGGAGGAAGCAAAGCAAAGCAGCCGTGCTGGTCAGCCTCAAAATAAACCTGAGTGCACTTTGCAGCCTTGCTGGGGCGAGCAGAGGGGGCGACGGGCTCATCTTCCCCACAAGCCACACGTCCAACCCCAGCCCGCCCAGCCAGGGTGTTCAGAGAGCTAAAAATGAGATGCAACCACTGGAGCAAAGCAACAGAGCTCCAACACGCTCAGAAAAGCATCGGAATCACAAGTCTCAAGGAAATGAATCATTCCTAAACAAACCCAGCAGCGCCTGCTGCCGTCGGTGCGGCTGAGCCGGGGCTCGCAATGAGGGTGCAGAGCCACCAGGGAACGGCTGCTGAGCAGGGAAGAGCAGGGAGCAGGGAGCATTCCAGCTCCTCCTGGCTCCAGTGAGAAGCTGAAGGAGATGGGAGACATGTTCTCATTTATTTCAGCGTGTCTTGGTTCATAAGGAGGAGAAAAGTGACGGTGCCCTGCGGGGATGTTCATGCGGGGAGGTTTCCCTGCCCTGCTGCCGAGCATCCTCAGCACTGACAATTCCGGCTCTGAGCGGTGATGAGGCACAGACAGACCCTGAGCCCTGCGGATGTCAGAGCAGCACGTTAATCGGGGAAGGGAAAGCACAGAGAGGCTCACGGGGTTTATGTTTGTGGTGAATTCAGCCAGAAACGGGGATAGAAGGGCTCCAGCTCTCCCACACACAGGATGGTTTTCAGGAGCACAAACCGGGATTCGCGGAGTGACAAAGAGCAGGAGCCCTACGCCTTCCCAGCAGGGAGCAGCCAACACGCGGGGACAAACACCGCAGGGACAGGGACAGGGACAGGGACAGGGACAGGGACAGGGACAGGGACAGGGATACATCACCCACCGGCCTGCACCAAGCACGGAGTGAAAGCTCTTCACTGCATCCCAGGCTCAACCACAGCGGGGCCAGCAGAGTTTTGCCTGGAGCAAGAGCTGGGAGGGGCTGGGAGATGGGGCTGGGGCTGCCCTGCAGGGTCCCCTGGGCCTGGGACTGCTCTGCAGGGATCCCCTGGGCCTGGGGCTGCCCTGCAGGATCCCCTGGGGCTGGGACTGCTCTGCAGGGATCCCCTGGGGCTGGGGCTGCCCTGCAGGATCCCCTGGGGCTGGGGCTGCTCTGCAGGGATCCCCTGGGCCTGGGGCTGCTCTGCAGGATCCCCTGGGCCTGGGCTGTTCTGTAGGGATCCCCTGGAAGTGAATGTGTCCCTGCCAGGGGATGGCTCTGCCCTAGGGCACAGCTGGGGCTGGACCCTCCTCCTGGTGCCAGTCTTATTTCTGACCTACGAAATCCTCACTCACCGCCCCCTGAAATGGGTAAAACACCCTCCACTGCTGGACAAGTTTCCCAGCTGGGATGAGGCACCTCAGGGCACCCAAAATGTCCCCCAAATGTTCTCCTCAAAGCGGTGGTGGCCACGGCCCCAGGGCTGTTTCCAAGAAAAAGAAGCACACAGCTCCATCCCTCCATGCTCGATGCCCACCTCCCACCTCTGGCACGGGGAGAGGGCTGATCCTGCACCCATCAGGATTGCCTGGACTCAGCCATGCAAACAGCACCCAGGGAAACGGGGAAAGGCACCAACATCCCACCCTTAACACGTCCTCCAGCTGAACAACACCCCAAAGCCGAGCCAAGGGCCCAGTGGTGCTGTGGGTGGGAGCCAGAGCAGGGAGGGGGCAGGGGAGCAGCACCAGCTCCTGAGGAGTGAGAGTTCCAAGGATATGGCCCTGCCCACAGCACCCTGTGACCATGGAATCATCAAATGCTTTGGGTTGGAAGGGACCTTAAAGATAATCTGTGACAAAGATCATATAATATCCTGAAATCCCTTATTTCCCTGCTCCCATATGACAGCCCTTGCACAAGGATGCTGGGACACTGAGCTCTCCTTCCAGGTACACACAGAACTGACACTGAAGGGCAAAATAAGGCACAGTTAAACCCTGTGTGCCTGTTTGCTCTCCCAGGTTTGCAGCTTTGCCCAGAGATCGTTTGCTAAAGCATTTAAAAACAGGGAAAGCCAAGCCTGCTTCCCTCGGGTGGCGGTGGAGCCTCCGTGTGCTCGCACCAAGATATGCATATTTTAAAAGCTTGGCAGGAGAGGGCTCCAAACTACACAATTAAACAGATTTTACACACAATGCTCCTGTACACACCAAGCACTGCCCAACAGCCTTTCCTTGTGCTACATCCCCGCAGGAGAGACCCCTTCGGAGCAATGACCCCGGCTGGCTCCTTCCATTCTGCCGGGGAAAGCACTTGTCTGCCCTTTGCCGCTGCTTAATTGTCCATAAACTGGGGATTAAAAACAAAAACTACTCCTTTTGTCAAGGGATGGAGCAGGAACAATTGCCTGGGAGGAAATTTAACCCTCCTGGAGGAAAGAGATATCTCCAGCCCTTGTCTGTGTCCACACGTGGGGTGGGATGGATACTGCTCTGCTCCGGCCACCCCAGGCACCCGAAGGGCATCTATTGTGCTAGGGAACAACAGAACCTTTTGAAGGAGTTCAGGCATGAAAACACACACACAAAAAAAAAAAAAAAAAAAAAAAAAAGGGCAAGGAAGCAGGAGAAAAAGGTGATGGTGTCAAAGTACCAAGTGGAAGGGCCAGGGCTGTGGCTGCTGCACCCCCCAGCACCAAGGATGTGTTTCAAGGTGGCATCCAGGGCTGAAGCAGGGGAGCAGGTCCTACAATACAGGCAGAGGGAAAGGGAGACTGACAGCAGTCTGTGAACAGAGAAGAGGAGGTACAAGGCTCTACAGCACCCAGTGTCCCTGTGTGGAGGATGGAACAAGATGTTCTTTAAGGTTGTTTTCCTCCCAAACCTTTCTGTGACTCTGTGATAAACTGAAGGCATCCACAGGGGCAGCTCCAGCCTCCCAGGGCTGGGAGCTGCCTCTTCCATCCTCATTCCCATCCCTCAGTGTCACTGTGTCTCTCAGGTGACACAAAGGACAGGGCCGGGGAGGACATTGAAGGGAGACCAGGGATTGCCCAGAGCTGTGGGGACCCCGCTCCCCTGCTCTTGGGGTGCTGGGAAGCACCAGCCAGGAGCCCGTGGTGATGCCCTTTCCTCCCTTTAACGTGACAAGCTGGGTCTGGGCCAGCCCTTTGCCTCCACTGGTGCTAATCCCCCAATGCTGCCCCTCTAAGAACACTGGGGACAGGCAAACCCAGCACAGCCCAGGCTGCTCTGGAACTCCTCAGGGGCTGCTGAAACACTGCCTTGTCCTAGGCAGGAGAGCAGAGCCACTCAAACAACAGCTGGCTGTGGAGAGCCCAGTGTTTCAGGGATGTCTCCAAAGCCTGGCACAACATGTGCAGCAGCCATTTCCAGAGGAGCTGTCAGACCACAGAACAGAAGGCATTTATCAGAGTCACTGAATGGTTTGGGTTGGAATGGATCTTAAAGATCATCCAGTTCCAGCTCCCTGCCGTGGGACACCTTCCACTGGAGCAGGTGGCTCAAGTGGCTCAGTTTCTCTCACTGCATGGTACCCATGAGACAACAGAGAGGGAGGATGCAGAGAGGGCAGAACATACAAAGGATATCCCCAGTTTTCCACTTCCACTTTTGGGGGTGTATCTAAAAGACAGCAGCAGTGAATTTTTGTCTTTCAGTGATACCACTCAGTACTGAAAAGTATTTTTCTGAATGTGAAAAAGGGGAAATTTAGGTCAGATATTGGTTGTCCAGAGCAGCTGTGGCTGCCCCATCCCTGGCAGTGTTCAAGGCCAGGTTGGACAGAGCTTGGAGCAACCTGGGATAGTGGAAGGTGTCCCTGCCCATGGCAGGGGTGGGACTGGATGATCCTTAAGGTCTCTTCCCACCTAAACCATTCTGGAATTTTACCAGAGCCAAACTGCCTTTTACCCCAGTGGGTGAAGTGGTTTCCTTGCCACCTCTCCCATAAAGCATCTTTTACTGTCAATAAATCCCTTTGGAACTACTCTGCTCTTACAAAATCAGGCAGGAAGGAGTCAGGAAAACAAACCAAAAACCTGCAAAGTCTCTGCTTATTTTAGGTGACAGAGAAACTGAAAATTGTTCTGTGCCATTTCCAGAACATGTGGTTTCCCTACCCTGCGCAGCTGCCACGGGGAAATCACCAACCCAGAACTCATCTGCAAACTCTCCTGAGTGCCATGTTTCCACTGCTCTTAAACTCAGACCCTCCTTTTAGGAATAGGCATGTGGGAAAGCTTTAATAACAATAAAAGAGAATAACAATAAAAGAGAATAACAATAAACAGTGAGAGCTTGTAGGCAGAAATGACATTTCAGCCCACTGGCAGCCTGGTGAAAAGGCACACTGAGGTATTCCCAGTTATCCCAAACAAGGAATCCCAGTTATCCTTGACAAGGGATCTCAGGTTTGTAACTTCCCATGATGTTCCAGAGCATCTCTCTAATAAAGATCATCTCTTGGACCCTCAGCTGATGAGAACTCCAGGAGCTCAAATAAGACCATCACACCCCAGCAGCCAAGGAGGGGCTCTGATGTTTTTCTTGGGTTTATTGACTGTGGCTAAGGGAGGGTGCTGCAAACCATCTAGAGCCTTCTGAGTCTGGGAAAAATCCCAGCTAAACTCCAATTTTGGCATGGCCAGCATCTCTCAGGACAAGGCCCTCTCTCCACAGCTTTAGGAAAGGTGTGACTTGCACAGGTCAGGGCCAAATTTCTCTTTCTGTAGGTATTTAACAGCATGCCTGTTCCATGTGCTACCTCAGAGGAATTTGGCTTTTTTTTAAACCAAAATCCAGCAAAACTGAGCAGAGCTGGAGCCAAAACTCTTGAGGCCAAGCTGCTTTTGGCCTGTGTCAGTGGCAGGGGCTGGATGGGAGCACTACACCACTGAAATCACCTTTTTAGCACAGAAGTGAAGCAATCCAGCTGCAGAGAAGCAGCAGGGTTTTCCTCCTCCCACAGCACTAAAAAGCAAATACAATCAGAGGAGTTCTAGGATGTGATCCCACTTTATCTAACATGTATAAAAATACCCGAGAGCGGCAGGATAAGCTGGAGAATAAAAGTAAGCAGTGGAAAGCATGGGGTTTGTCCAAAAAACCCCAACATTATGACTCCATTGAACTCTCCCCCGTGCAAAGCTCACCTGATCCCGTCAGATGTCCCTTGGCCCCTGGCATACACATGAAGATGAAGCCGGTGATTTTTCCCAGCGGGATTTTTGGTTATTTTTAATCCTGTTTTTTTACTGTCCCCCTTGTTTCACAAAGCTGCCGAGCTTCCCCCGCCAAGCTTCCCGGCAGCTGCTCGGTGCCAGTTCCCACTGGGTTTGGGGTCGTTCTTGGTGGAGCAGGATGAGCCTCCATCCCCAGATTTCACTGCCCAGGTGAGGGACAGGTGGACCTGGGGGTGCTTATTGCCTGTGGATGCTTTGTTGGGCACACGGGAGGAGCAGCAGGACACAACCCAGGAATGGGATGCAAAGCCACGATGTCTTGTGGGATGGAGGAGCTGGAACCATCTGGAAAGGCTTTTTGCGGGAAGAGCGAGGACCAAGGGGGATGGGAGAAGGGATGCCATGACAACCTTTGGGGGTTTCCCAGGAAACCATGGTCACCATGGCAACTGCATCACTCCGGTCGGAATTAGTGACTTCCGCTGGAAGGCGTGTTCGCCACTTTAATCTTCGGGTGATAAGCGGCTGCATCTCCTCCAAAGGCATTGCAGAACGAGGAGGAAATATCCCTTTGTCTCCGGCTGGGTGGGCTGGAGGCTCCCAGCCCGTCGTGGATCCTGCTCCGTGCCGACATCGCTCCCTGCGCCGGCGGCTCCCGACAACATTCCAGCCTGCCTCTCCTCTCCCTCCTCCCGCACACACCCCTGCTGCATGGCCACAGACTTGACATTGGAGGAAATAATTCCATCAGGTTACAGGGAAAGGGAGCCCAGAATAGAAAATGAAGGCTTAGGGAATTTTTTTTTTTTTCTATTTAAATCAGCATTCATTGCACTCGGTCTCTGAACAGATTAGAATTTCATAAATGATCTAATGGGGAGAAAAAGGGAATCTGGGATGTGCCCATAATGGCTCATCACATGTTTCAATATTAAGCATCATTTAACGATGTGGTAACAGACTCTCTGCAGAATTAAATGGTTATTTCCTCCCAGCCCCCTCCCAGAACACTCTGCCTCACGTTTTCCTCGTTCCTCCACCCAGTCCGAGTTTGTTAATCCAACAAGTTATCTTATGTGATGGAAGGGAGATTGGCTACACACTGCCCTTAGGGAAAGAGGGGGAAATCTGGGAGCAAAGCAAGAGGTTCCCCAAAAGCCCGAAAAGCAAAGCAGCCCTGCAACACGTTGTAGAACAAACACCTGTTTTGACAGTGAGTGTGGTTTGTCTTCATCTTCCTTCTCTTTACCCTTTAGCTGTCCTCTTCTTCAGAGAATTTTAAATCCTTTTACATTTGGATCTTTAGAAAGGAAGGATCTAAAAAAATAAAGGTATAAAAACGAGGGCACACACAGGACCGACGATGGTGCATGTTCCACACAACACCGACACACAGTCACTTTGCATTATTATTGGTATTATTATTGGTATTGTTTTACCGCATCCTCGGATTTTGTTGCTGTCCGTTTGGTTTGGGTTTGTTTTAAACATCCGTAAAGATCTTTTTGATGTTCACACAGTTGGGATTGTTTGTGGTTGTGCAGTTGCCTGCTTTAAAGGCAGCCTGTTTGAATGCACTGTGATTGATCCCCCCTTCCTCAATCACCATGTACTCGGACTTGCTGAGGGTGGAATTGCTGCGAGCCTTCTTCATCTCCTCGCTGGACGAGAGGTGCTGGCAGCTCCCGACATGCATGTACTGGGCTTGTTCCTCACCTTCCGTCTCCCGGTGGTAGAAATAGTTGAAATTGGAGACGATGACAGGCACGGGGAGGGCGATGGTCAGCACCCCCGCGATGGCGCACAGAGACCCCACGATCTTGCCCCCAATGGTGATGGGGTGCATGTCCCCGTAGCCCACGGTGGTCATGGTGACCACAGCCCACCAGAAGGCATCAGGGATGCTACTGAACCCCGAGCTGGGGTCATCGGCTTCCGCGAAGTAAACGGCGCTGGAGAAGAGGATGACGCCGATGAAGAGGAAGAAGATGAGCAAGCCCAGCTCCCTCATGCTGGCCTTGAGGGTCTGCCCCAGGATCTGCAGCCCCTTGGAGTGCCGGGAGAGCTTGAAGATGCGGAAGACCCTGACGAGGCGGATGACTCTGAGGATGGCCAAGGACATGGCTTGCTGGCCATTGCCCTGCCGCTCAGCCAGCTCCGTGCCCAGCGTGATGAAGTAGGGGATGATGGCCACAATGTCAATGATGTTCATGATGTTCTTGGAGAAGGTGGCCTTGCTGGGGCAGGCAAAGAAACGGACCAGCAGCTCAAAGGAGAACCAGATGATGCACAAAGTCTCTACCACAAAGAAAGGGTCGGTGAAGGATGACACCATGGAAGCAGGCGAGGATGAGGAGTTGGTGAAGACATCAGGCGGGAGAGGGCCACCGCCTGTCCCGAAGGTCCCCCCGGTTCCCTCATAGTCATGGTCATCCCTGAATTCAGGCAGGGTCTCCAGACAGAAGATGACAATAGAGATAAGGATGACCAGGACAGAGACAATGGCAATGCCTCGGGCCGGCCCAGAGCTCTCGGGGTACTCGAAGAGGAGCCACACCTGGCGCTGAAACTCCTTCTCGGGAAGCGGCCGCTGCTCCTCCCGAATGAAACCCTCGTCCTCCCGGAACTTCTCCATGGCCTCCTCCCCCAGCTGGTAGAAGCGGATCTCCTCGGAGAAGATGTCGATGGGGACGTTGACGGGACGCCGGATGCGCCCGCCCGACTGGTAGTAGTAGAGGATGGCGTCGAAGCTGGGACGGTTACGGTCGAAAAAATACTCATTGCGGAGGGGGTCGAAGTAGCGCATCCTCTTCCGGGGGTCCCCCAGCAGCGTCTCGGGGAACTGTGCCAGGGTTTTGAGCTGGGTCTCGAAGCGCAGCCCCGAGATGTTGATCACCACGCGCTCGCAGCACTCGTGCTCCCCAGAGCCCGCGGGCTGCCCGGCGGGCACGGCCGGCGCCGGGGGCTGATCGTAGCGGTCCCCCCCGAGCAGCGCAGGAGGATGCTGGGGCTCCTCCAGCAAAGGGTCTCCGCCGCCGCCGCCTCCCACCACGGTCATGATGCCTTCCTCCCCTTCTTCGCCCTCTTCCTCCTGCTGCTCGGGGCCCGGCTGGGGGGCGGCGGGGGGCAGCTGCTCGGTGTAGCCCAGGTTGTGGTGGCTGCTGGTCGAGCCGCCCCGCGGCTGCCGGCCGGCGGAGGAGGCGGCCGGAGAGTAGAGCAAGCTCCG
>VZRH01008315.1:19122-36415 GCA_013397555.1 Urocynchramus pylzowi | reverse complement strand
TCCGAGAGGCGGCAGCCGAAGCCGCTTCTTCCTCCTCTTCCTCCTCCTCCGGGCGGAGAGGGAGCAACAGCCGCCCAACTCCTCCAGCGGCTGCCGCTGCTCTGAAGAGCTGAGGCTCTTCTCAAAAAATCCGCCCCCAGCCCTGGCACCGCCTCACTCAGTCACCGCTCCCGGAGACACCCACCAGCCCCCCGGCCCTGCCCCGCAGCCCCCCGCCAGCTGCGGGCACCCCCTCCAATGCCCCTGCTGGGGGGAGCCCCATCCATCCCCCAGGCAGCGCCCAGGGGCTGCAGTCTCCTCCCGGGAGCATCCTTTGCTGCTCAGCGGGCTGCAAGCAGGGAGAGGGGTTTTTCCTGGCAGAACTGCTGCCTAGAAAGAGTTTTTCTGCCCTTCCCCAGGTGAAATGCGATTTTGACTCTGAATTTTGGCATTTGCCTGTAGGTTTTCAGCTACGGTTTCACACGGTGGGAGGCTGTGGGCAGTGGAAAGCTGACAGCGTGGCCAGCCCCAACAGTTGTTTTGAATCAGTCTGGGTTAGGCTGGGGATTGTTTTTCTCTGTCTAGGAGAGCGTGTGCATGCGTGTGTGTCCATGAGTGTGGGTGCACACGTGTGCGTGTGCGTGTGCTTCCCCCACCAAAATAAACCCAGAAGCAAAGCTGAGCCAGCCCTCTACCAAGGAGGTTCCAGGCTGAACCCAAACCTGCATTTCAGACTTTCCATCAGGAAAGCCAAAACCCTTCTATTTCTTTTTCTTTCTCTCTCCCTTCAATTGGACTTCTTAAGCAAATAGTTCAATTGTGAGCAAAAGGGACTTTTTCAGGCAGAAACCTCCTCTGCAGGAATGGAGGAAAACACCCTATCCCCAGGAGATGTGCATCAGGGACAATCTCTGATCTCTGCACTCCCAGCTCTTCCCCAGATCCCCATTTTTTCCAACCCCCTGCAGTAGCTGAAACACTTTAACCCCCGGCCAGGTGCCAAGGGGTTTCGGCAATTCAGGGAGCTCCCAGCTTGGGAAACAGTAATGGAATGGTTTGGGTTGAAAGGGACTTTAAAGCTCATTTCATTCCATGCCCCTGCCATGGGCAGGGATACCTTCCACTGCACCAAGAGCTTGACCATGAGGGTTGGGGACAGGAGAGGAGGGAGCCTACGTTCCCTTCCAGAGCCAGACGGGTGGTCCTGCCATGGTGGAGGTTAAAACCCCTCCACCATCCCCACTTGAGCTCATCATCCCAGTTATTTTTAACCAGCACAGCCTCCAGAAGGTAGCGAGAACAACAGATGAAAAGATCAAACTTATTTATATTTAAATCAGAAACAAGCTGTCCAAAATACCCAGATCTGGGGAGGGAACAACAATAAACATTGGTGCAAGAGCTGACTCCAGACTCTGAAGGGCAGATGAACAGTGGGGATGGAGCCTGGGTGAGCTGAGCCCACTGACCTCTTTGCTGACAGAGGGGAAACACCCTCTGCCACCAGAAACCCAGGAGGATTCCCGAGGGAATGGGTCCCAGCAAGGTGTGCATGGAAAGGTGGATGCTCACCCATGCCCCCACAGAAGGAGAGCTGTCTCCAGGCCATGTCACCCCACCCCAGACTTGGACACACAAGTCCTTTGTTGCCACCTCCATCCTTGGCTTTAAGCCCCAATTTTGACACCTGTTTTTCCTGAGGGTGTGGATCTCCTGGGAGGAGGGAGTTGGGAAGTTGCTCCCCCAGCATTCCCGCAGCAGTTCATGGTGCTAGCCAGCACCATGCTCCCAGTGAGAGCATCCACTCCTCCCTCCCAACCCACAGCATCTCCCAGCCATCCCAAAACCCAGACAAGGCAGGAAGCAAAGCCCTGGAGCACCATTAACCTTTCATCTCCCCTTATTGCCTGTAGGTTGGGAAAAAATCCTGTAAGCAACAGTTCACACACAAGTCTGAGGCTTTATTTTTGTGAAAATGAAATAACCATCATCTCTTCACCACATATCTGAATGTAGCAGCTAAAAACTTGTCTGGCTCATCCCTTTTCCCTGCTAGGATTTCTGCCAATAAATCAGTGTTTTCTGGTTTAAGGCAAACAAATGAGGCTGCCTCAAACCATAAACATTTATTGAAGACACAAGGCTCGAGGCACAAGGTGCAACTTCCATAATTGCAATAATTTACTCTGCATCTGTCAGGGGCAAACCCATCAGGAATTACCGAGCGAGCCACAGACCTTTGGGATGCTGCTTGGAAAAGCCTTTCCTTTAAGAGCAGCAGGATTAAGCCCGTACCCCAGAGCTGCAGCACAGCAGCAGACATTAACCCTTGAGTTCCGGCGGCTTCGGTCGGGCGTCGCGCTGGGATTTCTCCCGGAGCTGGCGGCCCCAGTGCGCCGTGGCCTCCTGGCCCTGTTTACTCCTCCGCTGCTTCCCTGTAATCCTATCAAAGCCAATTAGGCTGTGCCAGGCGAGCAGCACGCTGCAGGCAGACAGCAGCCGAGGGGCAGATCCTCCCCAGCCCTTCCCTTCAGCTCCTGCCTTGCCCTGGCTCTCCAGCCGAGCTCTGGGGCAGCATCGGGGATGCAGCAACAGCATCACCTCCCCTGTGAGCCCCCGCCAGCCGCACACACCTTCCCTGCAGGGATTGCATCCAGCAGCTGCACGAGCCCGGCATTTGTCAAGCAGAAACAGAGGTGGTTCTAGGTCAGGCTTCAAAACCTGGAGGTCTGAGCACAAGGGAAGGGGAATAAAAGCCCAGGGGGAGGGACATCTCCTGTCCAGCCTGGCCAAAGCTTTCCCGTAAGCTGGGAGCTCGATGCAGCACCAAATCATCTCCTCCAGGCTGTGGTTTGCTGTCTAATGCGAGATGTCCCAGTGTTCCCTCTGCAAATTTCCTTCTGTTTTTTCATCCATCTCTTCTGCTGCATCTGGTCTCAACAAATTTGATTTTGTTCCTAACGGCCATTTAAGAAATCCCCCTGTGCAATGGTCCACAGGCTGCCCTGGAACAGCACATGCAGTTTCTATGAGGAAGCAGAGCAAGCATTGCTCTTTTCCTCCCTTAATGGCCTTCTCAGGGCACATTTCCAAGCAGAGGGGATGAACAACTTCCCTCTTTCCACAGCCAGACCCAGACCACAAGGGGAATCCCCCCAGCATCCCTCCTCTGGGGGACATGAGCTGCACAAAACACATGGGACCTTCACCCCAACTCTCAGTTATTCTCAGCCATGGGGCCATCCTGGCATCCTTCTTCCCCTTTAATATTTTCCTTCCTTCTTGATGAATCCCAATGCCTCTCAAGCAGCGTTTTGGGGTTGTCCTTTTCCCTCCAAAGCTCCCCTTGGCAGCATCAACAGCCAGGCAGTGTGTACAGAATCCAGCCTGGCTGTGAGCAGGATCTCACCCACCCTCCCCTCCCTCCCCTTTCAATGGGAACTCTGCTTCCATTGATAAATCTGGGACAAATCTGCTCATCTTTACTTTGCAGGATCAGAAACCTCTCAGCGCACACGCCGTTACAATAATACCTTAATGCATTGTCTGTCCTCCCACAGCAAAGCCCCAACTGCTCCAGCCAGGCAGTGCAGCTTTAACTCCCTCCAGGTTTTTCCTCTTGGGAACACAAGCCCTCCTGTGCTGCTGAGAATGGACAAATGTCGTGGAGAAAGGCTCAAGGTTGTCACTCAGGTCACCAGTCACAAGCAGGACTGCAGGGTCTGTTGGCAGCAAACACAGTTCAGCATCAACCCAACCTTCTGAGATGAACTTGGAGCAATCACAGAATCATTCTATGGACTTGTTTTGGTTGGAAAAGCTCTCTAAGGTGATGGAGTCCAACTGTGCACCTAACTGCCGAGGCAACCACTAGACCGTGTCCCCAGGTGCCACATCCATGTGTCTTTTAAATCCCTCCAGGGATGGGGACTCCATCACTGCCCTGGTGAGACTGTGATAGTGCCATATCTTGGGAAAGAAATTTTCCCTGATATCCAACCTGAACCTCACCAGCACAACTTGAGGCCACTTCCCCTTGTCCTGACTCTCAGCAATCAGGGAATAAGTTGAACAATATAACCTCTGGTTCCAGACTGGCCAGTCCTGCCAACCTCACCTTCTCCACTGTGCAGACAGGAGGTGGGAGCTTCCCCACAGTCCGTGAGCTCACACCCTTCCAGAAGAACTGGGATGCTACTCCAAATGTACTCCCAAATGGGGCATCTCATTCCCAGAAATCAGGGATCCCATCTCATCTCCTCACCGAGCCACAAAAGCATCCAGTGAGGGTTCCCTCTCTGGGGTAAGACAAATTCTCCACCAACGCCGTCCAGGGAGACAGTGGGAAGGACGGGAACTGAGTCTTGGTTTCCCAGGATGGATTTAGAGCTCTAACTCTGGAGCACACCATTCCTATTCCTGTCACTGTCTTAGTCAGACTCCAGGTATAGCTCAGCTGTGGAGTGAATCCTTCAATCCCTCCGTGCCTCAGTTTCTCATCTGTACATTGAGGGAGTATTTCTCGCCTCCCACCTGGAGTCTATTTCAATCCTACACCAGAAGCTTTTCACTGCACTCCCAGTTGCAGAGTCGTTCCTCCTTTCTCAGTTGCGAAAGATACTCAAATATGGAAGAGGGAGGAAAATCCAATGTTGTGTAAACCCTGCAGCTTGCTCAGCCCTCGGCACAGGTGGAAAGCATCACTGGGAGCTCCCCAGGGAGCACTGGAGATGCCTCTCTCACACAGGACATTCAGCACCAGGCACAGCAGGAGCCCAAACTCCCTGGGATCCTCGCCGACCGCTGGACGCCTTCAGTGAACAGGCAGGGGGAGGGAGGGGAAGTGAAAACTGAACTGACACCCCAAAATAACCGAGCGTGGACAGCAGCTATTTTTCATGGGTTGTTTCCCACAAAGCTGAGGATTGAGCAAGAGTATTTCTTGGGAAGTGAAGAACAAGTTCCAGTGGCTAAAAAAGATCAGTCACATTACTCAGCATCACTGTCATCTGTCGGCTTTAATGGAGCTAAATCCCATCCAACCTTGGGGGATCCAGGGGTTACAGCTCAGGATGGAGTTAGACCTATTTCAATATCCTAAAAATGTGATTAACAGGGTGGGATTATGATGGCCAAACAATGTTAATGCAAATTCCACTGGAATGAGGATCACATTCCAAGGCCTCCACAATGACAGCAAAACGATACCCAACGACTCCTGTTGCAGGGCATTATTTGGTCATTAAGGTCTAAGATTACATTGACAAAGCAATTGAACCACAAATCCTGGGAGACAACAGTGTTTTCATTACCAGTGTCCGCAGCAGGGGAAGATGAGCTGCATTTCAGACAGGGGAGCAGGAAAATCAGGGACACCTCAGGGACTCAAGGTGATGCTGGAAGAGCACTGGTGCTGAGCCAGATGCAGACTCAGCATAAAGATATGAAACCCCCAATTTCTGGTAGTAAAAAGCATCATGTGGGCCAGGGGGGACTGTTTGGCCCCTGAATAATTTATTCCATGGATGTCACTTCTGGCTGTGATTGGTGGCAGTCACTCAGTGAGGTGACACAAGCCCTCACAGCCTCCCTAAGCAGAGCAATGCCATCCCACAGCAGGGAAAGCTCTTGGTCTCAGCCCCTACAACCAAAACCAGCAACTGATCTCCCTCTAAATCAATGTAGTTGGAAAAATTTTCACTAAAATATGGGCTCAGTCTCTTTCCAACAGTATTTTAAGCTGAATTTTCAGAGGATGTACAAGACATTCTGGGTGATTTGGTGCCTAACTCCAGCTGCACAAACAACTCTGTTTTTAAGGGAAAAGGTTTTGCCTCCCATAGAAAACCCAGGGAATCTGTAAGTCACTGCTGTGCCACAAAGCATCCCTTGTGCAGGCTCAGAAGTTTATTTTTGAAACACACCCTTCTCCACCTTCTCCCCACTCTTTAGACAGTTTTATTCAGAAAAATAAATTGCATCAGAGAAATGAAGCAATTTTTCCTGTGCTGGGCAGCTGAGCTGGAGCCAGCCTTGACCCTCCTCTGCCTGGCACCAAGGCACCAGAGCCTGTGAGCAGTGAGAGCCGTGGGAGCTGGCGAGGAGGAGAGGTTTGGAGGGCACGGAGCTGTCCCAGCCGAGCACAGATCCTGGTGACAGCCACGGGGCCACCTGGCAGCCATCAAGGACCTTCAAACCCTGTTTTGTCTCTTGGATTTTTCCTCTTTTCCGCAATCCTCCCGATTTTTCTGTGACTTTTCCTTTGCTCGTTCAGTGAACATCGTGTTAGAAAGGAGTGAGATGGAATCTGAGGCTGCAGGAGTTGGACTGACACAGCCCAGGAGCAAATAATGAGGGGTGAGGCATTGCCATCATGGTGTGCTCCAGTGGGACGCTTGGTCCCTCAGTCAGGTGTTGATGGAGAAGAGCCACCATTTATTGAATTATAGAATCCCAGAGTAGTTTGGGTGGGAAGGGACCTTAAATCCCACCCCATTCCACCCCCTGCCAGGGGCAGGGACACCTGCCACTATCCCAAGTTGCTCCAAGCACCATCCAACCTGGCCTGGGTGGGGCAGCCACAGCTTCTGTGGGCAACCTGTGCATCAACACCTTGAGCCAGGGGATGAACCAGCCCTTGGGGAGCAAGGCTTGCTCTCCAGAGCATCCCAGATCTCAAACAGGGTTGGGCTGCCCAACTCAGCTCTGGGTACCCCAAGCCCCCCTGCAACTATGAAATCCAAAAAACCAAACTGAGTGACCTCTGCCTTCACCAAAATCACACACCAGGTTTTGCATGATGTGAAACTGCTGTTGGTTAAAGCAGGAAACACACAGGGAGAGGAAACCAAGAAGGGAGAGAAAATCCTCTTTTGTAGTTCACATTTTTATTCCTTCTAACACACACAGGAGCAAGGTCACTGTGGTAGACTTACCCTGAAGCCATCAGACTTCCATTAGAGTTTGATGAAATCATGGGAAGAAACAGAGTGACTCTGCCTGGCTGCAATGAGAAAGCCACAACAGAGACCAGGATGCTCCCGAGGGCTGGATCCCCCATGAACTCTGTCCTTGGGCTTTTGGTCTCAAAGGAAGCAACTAATCAGAAAATGACAACCTGCACAGGTCACCAGGCCAAATACATTAGTGCAGCCCCAGCTTCCTGGCCTCTGTTCATTAGTTAATATTTGAGCAGTGATTTGAGAGAAAAAAACACACCCTGAACACAGGTCTAATATTGTCATCATTCCCCTTCCAGCTGGAAATCCAGAGGAAATTCTCTTCTGCCTCAGAATCCTTCTGTCTGTCCTCCCCATCTTCAGGGCCAGTTTAACCCTCGATCACCAGAGCTGGAAACTGGTTTTTTTATAAAAACCCCTCCCTCAGCTGTAAGGTTGTTATTGAAGGGTCATTTTGTGCAGGAGAGATGAATTCATTTGCAAACACAAGTGAGGACTTTAGCTTTAGCTGCAACATCTGGATGCTGGTAGAGCTGCATTTAGCTGTAACATCTGGATGCTGGTAGAGCTGCAGAGCCTGCAGGTAAAGCTGGAGCTCCCAAATGCTCCCCAGCCATTGGCAGAGGCTTCACTTCTAGCCGGGAAACCCAAACCAGAAAAAATTTGGAGCAAAGGAATTTGTCTGCAAAGGGCTCAGAGACCCAAGCTCTGCAGCTCAACCCTGTGATTTATTTTTAATCAGATTTCCTGCTTGTCAGCTGCAGCACTTCTGGGGAAAACCCCTGAAGCTCCACTCTGAAATCTCCTGTTTGCAAGGCTGAAAATGGGGTGAGGAGGAGCAGATGAGTCATTTTTTGCCTTTTTCATCATCCTGTCGGGACTGGGGTGTGATGGGTGACAGTCCAGGCGGGAGGTGACCCATGGGTGCCACAGGTCGGGTTCGCTTTGCTGATCCACATCCTTTCCAACAAGAGCCAGCAATAATAAATTAATTCTGGAACAATTACCCCAAGATTCTCCCAAATTATTTTTCTTACACAATCTCCAAAACCCCCATGTTCCTTTTTTCCCTTTTCTCTAAATGACAATATAACCAGTATGGGGGTGGGTTTTTGGGGGGCAGAATGGGGGATTTCTGCAGCCTGCCTTGTGGTTTTGCTTTGATATATTCAGAAAAACATGTCCTGGCTGGGCTTGGGGACACCGGAAAGGCTGATTCGCTCTGTCACCTGTGACAGTCACCCCAGCAACAGCTCGGCTGCCAGCAGAGGCAGGAGAGGATGCTGACTCACTGCCTGCTTCGCTTGTGCAGCTCACCCTTCACAGAAAGCATTGCTGAAGTCTTGCTCTTCCTTTCCTTTCACCCCTGCCCTTAAAAAATGAATTAAGAAAGCTTAATTATAAATGGACACACAAGGAAAAAGAAGTAGCAGCCACTAGCAAAGAGAAGAGTTTTTCCACTATGAAATTGGGTTGGGTTCCAAAGGCAGTGCCCACCGTTAATTCACAGGAGCCATTGCACACAGAAACTACTCTGAGATGGAAGGGTTTGCTGCAAATATAAATCATTGAATGATTAACAGCCTAGAGGCAGCAAGGGAGGGGAGAAAACTTGAGGGGCCTTCTTAAAACAGGAAGTCTCCCCAAAACAACCAAGTCTCCTCTTCCCTTTAACCCAGTTTCTGTCTGCTGCTTGCTTTCCTTTTCAGTGTAAATCTGGTGATTTCTCTGCTGCTTTGTTCCCCTTCTTCTCTTGGGGAAGCACAAAATGAGATCCAGAACAGCCTAGAGAAGCGAAAATCACTTGACTTTGCCTTTTTCTCACAGCTTTTCCTCCTGGTAAAGCCATTTTGGCCGGTGAGTGATGGGAGCAGAGTGGAGGCAGAGGATGGAGATGCCGGCGGGAGCAGAACCGAGGATGGCTGGGAGAGGGGATGTCATGGAAGTCCCCACCAGGACATGCTTCTGCAGCTTCCTTCTGGCCTGCAAAGCTCTATGACACCCCTCCTAACCTCAACTGGGAGATGCTTTTTTAATTGCCAGGATTTATTTCTGCATTTGATTCCTCCATGTGGTCCCTCCTGAGGAGCATCCAGGTACCCCAGACACACGATAATGCTGCCCTTGCCAGATGTGGCCAAGTGTGAGCTGGGTTCCCTCTGTGCTGCCCCCACCTCCTGTCACCCAGCAGGGATGGAAGAATTTCTCTTTCACTCAGAGGGTGAATTCCCAGCCCTCATGCAGCACAGAGCCAGAGAAAACCCTGCACAAGATATTATCATTATTAATATCTTCCAAACCCTCAGGAGGTGCCTGAAGATGCCAGGGAGGGGGAGAAGCAGAGGATGAGTTGTGACTCACAGCTGGGAAATGCACGAGGGTGGCAGAGCCTATTAGAGAAAATGAACCCAAAAATCCCTCCTTGCTCAACAGTTGTCATGAGCCAGAATTCAACAGGGAAACCCTGCTAAATCCTGCTGCTCCTACACCACACAGAAGCACCTTTGGCACTGTGGGAATGCATCAGTGCCAGAGCCCAGGGCATGGGGATAATGTAGGGCTGGGGATATGCTGGGGTACTGAGGAAGCTCTGCTGCCCAGAGAGACCCTACACACACCCTACACACACCTTTCTTCCCAATTCACCCCCTTTCAGTTGACAATCACCACCTATAGACAAACCTCCCCAGAAGCCCCTGTGCCAAAAGGCCAAGTGCCTCCATTGGAACCCCCCTGTCATCCCAGACTCACCCTGAAGCTGCCCTTGTCACCAGCCCAGAGCACTGAGAGCCACGTCCAGACATTCACTGAACACTCCAGGGATGGTGTGGGCACTCCAACCCTCCCTGGGCAGCCCCTCACAAGGTCTGAGCACCCTTTCCATGAGAAATTCCCCCCAATGTCCACCCTGCCCCTCCCCTGGCCCAGCCTGAGGCCGGTTCCTCTCCTCCTGTCCCTGTTCCCTGGAGCACAGCCCGACCCCCCCGGCTGTCCCCTCCTGTCAGGAGCTGTGCAGAGCCACAAGGTCCCCCCTGAGCCTCCTTTGCTCCAGGCTGAGCCCCTTCCCAGCTCCCTCAGCCCCTCCTGGTGCTCCAGACCCTTCCCCAGCTCCATTCCCTGCCCTGGACAGGCTCCAGCCCCTCATTGTCCTTCTTGTCATGAGAAACCCAAAACTGCCCCAGGACTGGAGGTGGGGCCTCAGCAGTGCCAAGAGCAGAGGGACAATCGCTGCCCTGGGCCTGCTGGACACCCTGTTCCTGACCCAAGCCAGGTGCCACTGGCCTTGTTGCATTTTATTAGAAATGAATGTGCTCCAGTGATGTTCTTTAGTATCACAGAATCCCAGAATCACTGAGGTTGGAAAAAACCCACAAGGTCAACAACTCCAACCTGTGCCTGATTTCCACCTTGTCACCCAGCCCAGAGGACTCAGTGCCACATGCAGCCATTTCTTGGTCACCTCCAGGGATGGGACTCCACCAGCTCACTGGGCAGCTCCTTCTAATGCCCAAACACCCTTTCCATGAAGAAATTCCTCCTGATGTCCAGCCTGAGCCTTCCCTAGCACAGCTTGAGGCTGTGTGGTGCTCTCATCTTGTCGCTCACTGCCTGGAAGAAGCAGCCAACTCCCATCTTGCTACAACCTCTTTTCAGGTGGAGAAATCATCTCCTTTCAGACTGAGATGCTGCTGGCAGATCCACCTCCTGCTCCTGCTCCTGGCACAGGGAATGACTCAGAGAATGTGTTTTTCACCCGCTGCCTCCTGCACAGGGCTGCAGCTGTACCTGCCTGTGCCCATGTCTGCTGCTGGCCTTCCAGGGGAACTTTTAATAGCTCTGCCATGGCAGCAAAGAGGGTGAGAAGCGTTGCTGCAGCTGAACTGGAAATGCCTTTTAACGAAGATGATTCAGGGTAGCTCCCAGCCCTGGTGTCAGCCCCGGCACCGCGGACACGGCGCTGCCTCGCGCTGACATTTCATCACCAGCAGCTCGGCAGAAAAGCTCCCAGCTGCTGGAGTCTGCAGCATGGAGGAGACAGGGAACTGGATCTGAGGCTGATGTCTGCTCATCTGAATCCAAAACAAAGAGGTATTGGATGGGTTGAGCCCCAAATTTTGCCGGAATGGCCCAGAATTGATGTGAGCAATAATGCAACCGCTTCTTCCACCCGCCCAACTCAAGGACAGGGATAAAGCCACAGAGCGGGGACAGGAGAAGTCCTGGACCTGGATTTTGGAGGCTGCTTCACCATTTAAAGATATCTGAATTGCAAATCAGGGTCAGGGAAAAGCCAGGAGGCTCGACCCAGATTGCCCAGAGCAGCTGTGGCTGCCCCATGCCTGGCAGTGTCCAGGGCCAGGCTGGATGGGGCTCCTTGGTCTGGTGGAAGGTGTCCCTGCCCACGGCAGGGGTGGAAGGAGATGGGCTTTAAGGTCCCTTCCAGCCCAACCCAATCCATGATTCCATGAGTCAGTGCCCACATCTGGTCTAGCCCATCATTCCAGTACAGGAAACAGATTCATTCAACAGTCCATGAAACCATTCCTGAGTCCATGAAACAGATAACTGGGACTGCTTCCCAAGGTCATGCAGAAAATTTGGGGGGAAAAGGACTAAACCCCATGCTCCCCCATCCCTGCCACCAAGGCCCTGCAATGCCCTGTGGTGCCTCAGTCTCCCCATCTATTTTTAAAGGGTTGCACTATTGATATTCCTTCCTGGAGTACCCCGAAATCTAGGAAANCTGCCCACGGCAGGGATGGAAGGAGATGGGCTTTAAGGTCCCTTCCAGCCCAACCCAATCCATGATTCCATGAGTCAGTGCCCACATCTGGTCTAGCCCATCATTCCAGTACAGGAAACAGATTCATTCAACAGTCCATGAAACCATTCCTGAGTCCATGAAACAGATAACTGGGACTGCTTCCCAAGGTCATGCAGAAAATTTGGGGGGAAAAGGACTAAACCACATGTTCCCCCATCGCCCTGCAATGCCCTGTGGTGCCTCAGTCTCCCCATCTATTTTTAAAGGGTTGCACTATTGACTGGAGTACCCCGAAATCTAGGAAAGATGTGATTAGGGGTGGCAATTATAATTATTCACACCCTCCTAATGGATCTTTACAGCCCATCAGGGCTGTGTCCGGATTCTAACATTTGTTAGAAAGAGATAAAAGCTTTCTTTGCTGATGGTGTGAAGACTTTCGGGCTCTCTTTGATGTCTGTGGCTTAATAGCCCCTTCGTTTGATTAATTTTCATTTCTGCCGCCGGTCTTTAAGAGCTGCCACACAGACTTTGTGAATGGATTGGAGGAGACGGAGCAGCGATTCCCCCCGCCCGAGCTGCTCCCATTCTCATTAATACCAATCCCTGCAGGGCGAACTCCCAGCCCGGCGCTCGTGTGCGAGGCGGCCGAAAATAGCAGCTTTTATAATAACAATAAATAACGGGGCAGGCGCTCGGAACCATGAAATGCCTCCGACGGATCTGGGGCGGGAGGGGCTGGGGTGTGGATGTGTTCGGGAAGGTCCCAAAACGCAAGTGACAGCAATAACCGAGGCTTTTGTCAGAGTGTGAGTGCTCACAATAATTGAATCGCTGCCTTGTTACATACGGACCGATTTAGACCCTCATTACGTGTTTGGCAAGTACTTGGCATAACGAATCAATTTAAAACGGCACATGAGACTCAAGTAATTCATAACGAAACTCCAAATCAAGATTACAAGGCAAGACTAAGCCTCCTCAGTAGAAATTACCGGGGATGAGCAGGGGTGGGAGGGGGCGGGAGGAAGCCTCTGCCACGGCCCCCGCACGGCTTTGGGTCCAGCATTTCCCTCTCCCGGGAGCTCTGCACCCCAGAATTGCACACGTGGTGTTCCTTCTGCAAGAAGTATTTTACTCTCCTTTCACAGCCGGGGGAGGTGAGGTCTGGTCTGTGGTCACTGCTGGTGTCCCTGGCTCCATCACACCTGCATCTTTCTGCTGAAGAAACAGCCCCAAATTCTACCAGCTCTCCTCCTCAGTACTCCCATAAAAGCCCCTGTTCCACACGGCCTAGGAGCTCTGTCATCCCCCTCTGCTGATCCCAAATATTTCTCCACCCCTCAAAAATGCAAAATCACAGTTTCTACTGTGAGAAAAATCACAGTTTTTACTGTTCTACTGCTTACAACAGTGAGGTGGGGAAAGACATATCAGGGAGTTATGTGGGAGGGATGAGCTACCCACAGCACGATTGGGGTGTAAATGAAGCCCAGAAAGGCTTCAAAACATCCCAAAATCATAAATCCATTAGAAAGGACAGGGAAGTAGTCCAAGAGACTTGGAGCAGGGCAGAGCCTGGCATAAACTGTGCTCAAACCCAGCTTCATATGCCCGAGGCAAGCAAGGAATGAACCAGCACATTCTCAGAGCATCCGTCTGCTCAGGATTTACCTCTGTGCATTTTAGGAATTATCCATCTGGGATTAAAAATGCCTCCCACCCCTTATTATTTAAATACAGGTTTTCAGGCTAACAGGGAAAAAAATAGTAAGAAAGAAAGACAGAGACAAGGCTTTGCTCAAGTAGAGCTGAATAATTAGGGATGACTAATACGGTGTCCTGTGGGAAAGCGCAGAGGAGACTCCTGCCAGGACGCAGGCCCTGGCTGATAAAACCTGCTGCCTCTACAGGGTGGGTCACCTGGGGTTTCTGGGACACTGCTGCCTCGAGCTGACAGCCTCTATCTTCTGAGGTCCAACCAGGCTGCTCTGCTGCCAGCCCTGAGGAGCTGCTGAGCCCAGGGGACTGTGCTGGGCTGGCTCTGCCGTTTGCTCCTGCTCCTCTGGAGAGGTCCCAAACAAACAGAATCGTGGAATCATCATGGAATCATCCCATGGAATCATGGGTTGGGCTGAAAGGGACCTTAAAGCTCATCCCATCCTACTCCCAGCCACAGGCAGGGACACCTTCCACTATCCCAGGTTGCTCCAAGCCCCATTCAAACTGGAAATACACACCAGAGCCAAGTGAGTGCTGGGAGCACTGGGAACTCCAGCTTGGCTGAGACACTTGAGTTACTCAGGCTCATCCCAGCAGATTTACACCCAAGTGATGCTCCCCACAGTAATTCCTGGTTAGAGGAATTAGAGCTGCTCTTGTAGGGTGACAAAAGGATGTTGCTAAGCTCTTGAAAGGCAAGTGCAATCCTTAATCTGTATTATAATGTAAATCAGACTATGAAAAATATTTGGGATCCTCTGATATTCCCATTGCTGCTGAAGCTGCTACCCAGTGTTGGTATTAGGGATGTGCAGCAGCAGATTCCAATTTTTTTTTTTTTTTTTCCCCAGATCTCAGGAAAAAAAAAAAAGAGAGAGCTTTGTGTGTCCAGAGCATTCAATACAAGAGATTGAAAGAACAGTATCACATCCACTGTCATTGTGGAATAATTTTGGCTGAAAGGCATTTCTGGAGGGATGCTGTGCACAGGAACACTTAAAACAGGCAAGAATTGTACAGAAATATTCATGGAGACTTGCATGCTGTGATAAATCATACTTATTGCTTTAAGTTTCATTAGACAGATTTATTTTTTAAATTAATGCTGAGGTTCTTAGAGGTTCAGAATTTATTCTGCAAAGTGCAGGGGTGAAGTTACAAGATCCTTTACAAAGTTATTTTACTTATTTTCCAACATAAACACCTAAATATTGCCTGCTCAGTATTACATCAACAGTGCCATGGCCTATACAGATGTAGTTTGGACAATAGAAAATTTTGGTGGGATGGGCTGTCCCTGAAGTCACAGCAACCTCCCAGGATTTTGGCAAAATTAAGGCTTCTCCTGCCCGGGTCCTGCTTACATCTCCCAGCTGGAACCATAAGGTTCTATACATCAAATGTGCACAATCAGCTCTTTCCTGTCTTCACATTTTCCCCAAATTATTCTTTTTATGCTGAAAACACTTTGCTACATTTCTGTGCTCAAGGCAGGCTTTTTCTGCTTTTTCTAAAATCTGCTACAACTCAACAGAAGATGAGAGAAATTCATTCCCAAAAATGTGTTCATAATTCTTCTACCCAAAACACTTCTTTGGACTCAAAGCCAGAATGAAGTATTCCAATTTTATCCAAGTTTGCCAATTCTTATAGATTTATTTAGAAAGCTGCAATTCCCAGGAAACCGATAGAAAACTGGGGAAGAAAAAAAATCAAAAGGGGGAATCATAAGAAATGTCAAACTTGGGTCATGTCCTGCTCTAAGGGAACTATTGCAAATATGGAGTCTGTCTAAAAGGCAGAGCATCTCTGGTGAGACTGGAGAGTTGGGATAGAAAACGGGGAGTTTGGTTATCTGAGCCAGCAAGGGAATGTGTGTGTGCACCCACATGTGTTCACAGGGATAACTGGGACATGGCAAAGTGTGAACTGTAGGTTTTACCAGAAATTAACGTGCTCTGGTGATGTTCTTCATTAATATCACAGGATCCCATGATGATTTAGGTTGGGAAAGACCTTTGGGATCACCGAGGCCAACCTGTGCCCAATCCCTACCTCATCACCAGCCCAGAGCACTGAGAGCCACGTCCAGACATTCACTGAACACTCCAGGGATGGTGTGGGCACTCCAAACTCAGCCCCTGCCAAGGCCTGAGCACCCTTTCCATGAGAAATTCCCCCCAATGTCCACCCTGCCCCTCCCCTGGCCCAGCCTGAGGCCGTTCCCTCTCCTCCTGTCCCTGTTCCCTGGAGCACAGCCCGACCCCCCCGGCTGTCCCCTCCTGGCAGGAGCTGTGCAGAGCCACAAGGTCCCCCCTGAGCCTCCTTTGCTCCAGGCTGAGCCCCTTCCCAGCTCCCTCAGCCCCTCCTGGTGCTCCAGACCCTTCCCCAGCTCCATTCCCTGCCCTGGACACGCTCCAGCCCCTCACTGTCCTTCTTGTCATGAGAAACCCAAAACTGCCCCAGGACTGGAGGTGGGGCCTCAGCAGTGCCAGGAGCAGAGGGACAATCGCTGCCCTGGGCCTGCTGGACACCCTGTTCCTGACCCAAGCCAGGTGCCACTGGCCTCTTGGCCCCCTGGGCACACCTGGGCTCGTGTCCAGCAGCTGTCCCCAGCACCCCCAGGTTCTTTTCCAGCTTTCCAGTCGCTCTGGCTCTGGCCTGGGGTGTTCCAAGGGGCTGTTGTCACCAGACTGCGAGCTGCTTGCTGTGACCATTCTGGACGCGGCACCCAGGGGACACCACTGTCCCAAATGCCAGGAGCTGGGTCCTCCACGGACACAGAGCTGGTTCCAGGGCCATGGAGCCAACACCAGGTGAAAGCCAAGGCCAGGCAGCATGGGGTGGGTGCCTCTGTGGCTGCAGCCTGAGTCACCCAGAGGGGGAGCAGGTTTATGGGCTGTCACGTAACCTCCTCCTGCCACTCCATGGCTATGTAGGACACAGAGCCCCCGGGGAGGCTCCAGTGCTGATAAAGCGTTCCTGATTTACTGAGTGCTGAGCTGCAACGTGTTCCTTGGCAGATGGATAATCTGGGCCAAATCCTGCACTCGGGGATACCCAGCACACCTCTACATGACTTCACTGAGCCTCTGGATCTTGCTGAGCCAGGCAGGCAGCGTGGCCATGGAGCCAGTGCACACTGGAACGGGCTCCTGTGTGTCCCAGGTGTCTGTGACAAGCTGTTCCAGCACACACACAGGGCATGGGGACAGTGGGCAGGGGGGTGCAGCCACCACTGCACCCCCTCCTTGTGACAAGAAGTGGGTGGCCATGCTAGCACTGGGAAAGGCACAAGGAAAAGGATGAGGGAAGGGTTCAGCAGCTCCCCAGTGCGTGGATTTGGGGTTTTTAAGTTCAAGATTGGCTGTTCGAGGCAGATTTCAGCTCCTGCTTGTGGTACTGAGCATTTACAGTGAATCCTCCCCAAATCCCTGTCCTTGAGGGAAGCCACTCCCAGCTGCACGTGTTCAGTGCAAATGAAGTGCAAATGATTAAAAACCCTTTTCTAAGGAATCAGAGAATCATTAGGGTTGGAAAAGAACCAAGATCATGGAGTCCAACTGTTAAAGGAGATCCTCCCCTTCCATCCCCCCACCATCTGCACCAATCAATGTCCTCTCCCTTGCTGGGGAAAGGAACTGACCTTATTTCCCAGTTCTCCCTCCTGCAGAGCAAGGAGAGAAGGTGACACAGTTTGGAGATCCAGCTGGGGCACACAGCAGTGCCTTGGGCATTGTTAGAGCATCCTGGAAGATGCTCTAAACTGGAAGGGGTGACATTTTTGGCACTGTGTTCTGCAATGAGCTGCTCTAAAAATATGACTTGCTACTAAAACAATGAAAAAAACCTAAAAAAACCTAAAAAA
>VZRH01008315.1:0-19015 GCA_013397555.1 Urocynchramus pylzowi | reverse complement strand
AAAAAAAAAAAAAAAGCTTCATGCTACAAAAATTTCCTGCCCCTGGTAAAAGACTGCTCTGAAACACCAAGAGCCTTGGCTTTGCCATTTTTTGGGAAATGTCCCCCAAACTGTGACCACTAAGCACGGACTAAATCCATTCTCATTTGACAAAGAGTTTAAGGAAGTGTTCTGGGCTTCCCCGTCTGGTTGGGTGTTGGTACAACACAGATTTACCAGGAATGTTTCCCTTTGTGTTTAATATAAAAAAGCTTCTTGCCCTGTAATTCCCACATCAAGCCTGGCTTGCAGCAGAGCTGGAGGAGCCTTTCAATGTTACACCTCATCTCAGTGCAAAATTTCCATTACTTTTTCCATTCTCTCTTTATTCCATGGCTGAGTTTATTTCCCTACATCTTACAAACACTCCCATAGAGAGACAGTCTTTGAACTGCAAATTTTAGGGCCTCAGCTCAAAACATGATGGAAACAGAGCCACAATTTAAAGGAGAGAAGAGGAGGAGCATCTCCCTGCCAAGTATTTCAGCACTTGAGCCTCCTGGATACAGACACACAGCTTAGCCCAGCTTTGTATTAATTCTTTTAGAGATGCAGAGTTTGACTGAAAAATGCAATTTTGCTTAAGAAGAAAACTTTATCTCCATGAGCCAGTAAGGGAAAGGTTGTACCAGAGCCATTGGCACGTCCTGGAGCAGACACAGCCATTCATCTCAGCCACCTGAGGACAAGGAGCTTGTCTTTTATCCTGTTTTAACACCAGCTGGGCCCAAGTGGCAGAAAGACAGAACAAAGCTGTTGATTTAATTTCTACTTGTCTCCTTCAGTTTTGCTGGATGCTGAGCCCATTACTTTGGATACATCCCATGAAGCTGCTGCTGCTCTTCTTGGGAACAGCTTCTGTGCATTATCCAAGCAGAGCAAGCTCAGCAGTGACCAAATCCTTTCTGGTTCTTTCACTAATCCCCCCAATCTCTCAATTTTACCTAATAATCTCTATGTTCCCCTATTTATACTGCTCTGCTGACCTCCAGCTAGACAGAATCTCCTGCTCTCCCCATCTAGGAAAGCAGGGATTAGGTTATGAATTTTTCAGTTGTGCAGGTGAGGTGTAAAAGAAACTGGCTTCACATTCACAATCTCATCTTTTCCTTTCTTTTGTTCCTGTTTTTGGAGACTGATAGTTGTGTGAGCTGTGAGGTCTGGGGCCAAAACTGTCCCCTCAGCTCCCAGTCCCATGGGCAGAGTGATGCCAGGGATGAAGAGCTCAGGAAACCCTGGGTGACCATTTTGCTCCTCATCTCAGCCTGACCCAACCATAAATATATGTGGATCAAATAATAAGGAAAAAAAGACTGGTTTTAGCCATTGCTGGAGGGTGGGAAGGTTCACATCTGAGGATTGAAGAGCAATCTTTGCAGGTCCCTGGAGCTCAGCCAAGCATCACAAGCTCAGCCAGAAAACCTGCTGCTCTTGGTTATTAGCTCTGCTGTAATACAGATGCTGCAGGATCCAGCTCTGCCTCACTGATCGGGAATTCTGTCCCTGGGGAGGCTGGGAAGGCACACAGCCACCCAGCCTCCTCCCTTCACCTGCACTTCACACACCCACACACAACCCCTCCTCCTCCTCCTCCTGTGCCACATCCAGAGCCCCCCACCACTCAGCTCCTGCTCATGACAAGCATGGAGGTGTTTTCCACAGGGCAGAAAACCTCCCAGGTTTCACCAAGTCTTCCCCCAGACACCTTCAGCTGCCAGCCAGACTCTCACAGAGCTGCGTGTATTAAAATCAGATGCAAATCTCTCCACTGCAGAAATATTCGACAGATACAAGCCTTTGTTCTTTCCCAGGCATAATTGCAATTTGAGGAGTGCTCTCATCTAAGAGAAATGTCTATTTAACCTCTGTGCTATCTAGAGCTGGTTAAACTCCACATGTCCATCTGCAGCAGCTGATAGGGAAACACTGAAGGAAGCTGATAGCATCTTTCATTTCTCCTCAGTAACCCCACGGCCAGCCTGCTGCCAGCCAGCTCATTTGCCATTGTACAAGCACCAGCTGCATCCTTCCAAGCCCTAACAACCCACTTTTCTATCTATTCAAAGCCTGTCATTTCCACCAACATCATTAACAACAAGATTTAGGACAAAATGTTTTGCACCTTGGTTTTTTCGTTCATTTTATAGTCACAGCTGGGAGAAGGAGGTTTGTTTTTTGCTTTGCAAAGGAAGCTGCTAGGAGAATGACAAGCCTTTGTTCTTCCTAGGGTGCTTGGAGAATTGGCACTTCCAGAATTTAAGTCCTTAGGAGGCCATTCAGACTCGGGGCTGTTAAGAAAATTGATTAGAAATTCCATTAAGCAAGTTGAATGAACTGAATCTGGCACCGTTGATTACCAGCCCTGCTTGCCTCAAACTGACATTCCCAAAAGCCTGACAGATCCAGGCTCGGGTTTTTTTGGTTTTTTTTTTTTTTGTGGGGTTTTTTTTTTTTTTGTGGGGTTTTTTTTTTTTTTGTGGGGTTTTTTTTTTTTTTGTGGGGTTTTTTTTTTTTTTGTGGGGTTTTTTTTTTTTTTGTGGGGTTTTTTTTTTTTTTGTGGTGGTGTTTTTTTTTGTTTTGTTTTGTTTTTTTGAGAAAAACCCTTTCTGCAACGTTCAGCATTGCAGCTGAAGAGCCCTGACACAGAAACCCAGGGCTGAGCCTCAGATCTGCTCCCCACAGCTGCGATGTGTCGGTGACACTCAGGCAACGTCAGGCTCTGGCTGTGGCAGAGCCTCCACCCAAACCCAATCACCCCTTCCCAGACTCACAGAACATCCTGCAAACTCTCCAGAAAGTGCTGGAAACGGAAGAGCAGCAAACAAACAAACCAACCCACCCTGCAACCCTCAGCAGAGTCTGGCACCGGGATGGAGATGGGCCCTGAAGGGCACAAACTGACTCCAGCAGATATCTCAAGCTCCTGCCATGGATCCCACACCAAGGAGAGGCTGTCCCTCCTTGCCATGGGTCCTGCTGAGCACAAGAGGTGCTCATAACTGCTGGAAGCTTCCCTGGAGAGCCTGGAATGCACTGCATCACTCCAGTATCCAACATGTGTCCCTGAGGAGACACCTGTGGGCCCTTCATCAGTCCTGCATACAATGGGACAAATCTGTGGGGTGATGCTGGTAACCCCTGCCAGGAGAGCATCCCCTACTCAACACTCAAAAGCCCACCAGGCTCTGCCACCTCCTGTGTCAGGTCCTGCCTACACACCTACTGAAAGGCCACTTTTGCTCCAAAAAGCTCCAGCTGGAAGTGCTGACCTTGCTGCAGACATGGGAAATGGAGGCACAGGGTTTCCTGCAGCTCAGGAACTATAACCAGATCTCCCACATCTGACCTCAGTGTCTCTCAATCACCACTAAACCACAGCCCCTCCCAGCCCCACATGGCACACACAGCTGCTGGGACCTGACCCCCAACTCATTGCAGTTTCCTCAGCACAGGGATGATGGAATTCTCCCCGTTTCCATCGCTCATCCTGCCGCAGGATCTATTCCCAATTCCCAATGCCAGGCCGACACCTCGCACCAGGTGAGAGGCGATGAGGGATGTGTGACTTCTATTTTAAGGTGCTGCTGTGAGACTGCTGTTTCTCTGTTTCTCCAGAAGCTCAGTGGTGTGAATGCAGTGTCAAGGAGAAGGTGGGGATGGTTCCTCCAGCCACGCCCTCGGCTGTGCTGTCAGAGCAGTGCTCACATCTTCAGCTGAGTCACCACTGACATGGGGAGAAAGCAGCCTTCCCTTCCCATCCACCCCAACCCTCTTATCCCATCCCATTCCATCCCATCCATTCCATCCCATCCCATTCTGTCTCCTTCCTCCCTTCCTATCTCTTCCATCCTATCCCTTCCCACCTCATCCTATTCTATTCCTTCCTTCCTTCCTTCCTTCCTTCCTTCCTTCCTTCCTTCCTTCCTTCCTTCCTTCCTTCCTTCCTTCCCATCCCATCCCATCCCATCCCATCCCATCCCATCCCATCCCATCATGCCCATGGTGTGGAGGAGAGGTTGGGATGGGGGAGCTGATGATGTCCCAGGGCTGAGACATTTGAGTGCCCAGTAGGGAGCCCACCTCCATCCCCTCTCCATGTCACCAGTGCCTGGTGACAGCGAATTCCAGCACTCCCATGTGCCCGCCTGAGAGCACCACGTGTCAGGCTGGAGCAGATCCTGGCACCCAGTGCAGAGGTGACAGCTCCCAGCCCCATTCCAGTCTGCCTTCCTGCCCACCCTTCCCAGTTCCACACGCAGAGGTGCAGCTGGAGGAGGGGAGCGATGCGCCCCCGCCAGCCTGCCATGAACAGACACATTGTGCCCAGCTCCTCCTGGCTGGCAGATATTTGTCTCTGGCCTTTGGGAGGGTTATTGGTACAGAGGCAAAGCTAAGCAGACAATAAACCTTCAGTGCTGCTTCAGGAAACTCCAAAATCCCGTCCACAGGGACTTGAGCCCAGTGGTGGCTGATGCCGGGCTGTTAAGCAGGCTTGTATTTACTTTTAATAACAATTCCTCCATTAAACCTGCAGTGATTTTTGAGGTTCCAGAGACAGGGAAGTGAAAAAAGGGGATATTGAACCTGCAAGGCCAGGCAGCCATCTCCACTGTTTTCCTAACCCTCATCAAAATAATCCTGAAAACAAGGAAAAGCTTGTCTTCCTGACAGGGAGTGTTCTACAAATGCTTTGGCCCAGTACAGCAGTGGAGAAAGCCCTGAACACTGACCTGCCCCTGACTGCCAGGTAAAACCACATTTATGGGATTAGATCAACTAATCCCTGATAAATGCAGTTTTGCTGCACCATGTTTGGATTGAGAAAACAACCACGCATAAAAACCTGGACAAAAAGCAGAGTTGAGGATATTTGAATCCCAACAGGGAGGGGAGGGAATGGTAAACACAAAAATCCAGCAATTGATGGAAACAGAAAAACTGAGCCCAAGGGAGAATTCATGGTAGATGGAGGCAGTTGAGGGAAGGTTCCAGGGTTCCTGCTTTTACATTGGCTGTGATTTAATGCTCAACTCCCTGACACCCTCCTAGGGAAAGAGAAAAGGGTCTGAGAGCTTTGTTTTAGCTCAGGCTGGCCCCAAATCCTACCAGAAATATGTTCAGATAAGCCTGTGGCATATAGCAAGGGGTTTCCCCACCCCTACATGGAAAACCTGGATGGGGACACCCAGCAGTACTTAGTACCTGCTGCTGGTGAGAAGGAATTCATTAACTTGTCCAATGCACCAGATACCCCAGGGATGTCTCCAGTCCCCTCCATCACCTCCTACTTTCTGCCATATCCCAACCTGTGCTTCCCCCACAGGGAAACCCACAGCCAGGGACGTTCCTTCCCATCAGAACGCTGCAACTCTCAAACTGGAAAGAGCCTGACACCACCCAGCACTGCCACAGCCACATGGAGAACACAAATCCCTTCTGCAGGCACAGCTGGATGTGTGTCAAACCCCACGAGACCTCACCAGAGAGTGCTTTCCTCTCAGCCCTGCAGCAGCTGATTCTCTTGCTTTAATGGGACTTGACAGGGTTATTTCTTTCCCCAGGTACACTGTTTTGTCTTTTCTGCTCTCTTCCTGCTTTTTGATGGCTGTGATGCTGTCAGCCTCATCCCATTTCACAGCAGGGGTTGATGTTTGGAAGAGATGCCCTGCAATACCAGGAACCAGGGGGAGGGGAGGGGTCAGGAATTATATATGAGATGCTGATTTCTTCCTTATAATTGCAAAAGGGGGATCAGGCCCTGGCTCCCACCTTTCCCATAGGGCCAGTTCTTCATGAGGACTATGTATTTCCACAGATCCTTGCATAAGGACATCACGAATCACAATTACATCCACCAAAAAACCCAGACCCTCCAGGTTTTAATGCAAACCAGGGTGCTGGGTGGCTGCAGGGGACCATGTGACACTCACTATTGTCACTGCAGAGGTGCAGGGTTACACACAGCAACCCAAGACCTGCACGGTTTGAGATTTACTTTGAGCAGAAACACCTCTCCCAGCTCCCATCCCCTTCTGCACATCCCTTCTGAGCAGCAGCAGCCTGGTGAGCTCAGGCTGAGTGTGCCAGATGGAGGACCTTCAGGCGAGCAAGCACGGTTGGATTTAATGTGCTGAACAATCCCAGAGAAATCCTGGGCCCAGATCCTACATCTGCTCCCACAGCCCAGCAGCGCCCGGAGCCGGAGCCTCCGCGGGGTTCCCTGCGTGTGGGGAATCCCAGCCTGACACCGATACCCAGGGTGGCGAGAGGAAACAGGAAATCACACAATTCCTGTAGGACCACCTTGGGAACGTACTCTGCTAGCCTTGGAGGTGATGTAAGTGACATGTGGAGCCACCAGCCAATGTCAAGGCCATAAAACAGGGCTGGGCTGCCGCTCCCTGCTGGCAGAGGCTCCGTGTCACGCAGGGGACACAGCTGGGCTCAGGTACGGCTGTGCAGCCTTACCCCACCTCACAGCAGCATCTGCAGACCCCAAACCACATGTGCAGTGCCAGGAGCACCCGAGGCACCCCCCTTTCCACGCTCTGTGTGTTTTCTAGTCCACTGCAGCAGGGCAGGGAAGTCCCAGGAACTCCGGGTCTGGCGTCCTTCCAGCGCGCCGGGGGACCGGTCACAGAGGAAGGGAGATGGCTGCTGTGGATGCAGAGCCTGGCAGGATCCTTGATGCAAACCCCAGCATGCTATCTTTAGAAGGAGCACATGCTCTGCTCAATTCCTTCTGCTCTATTTGCCACGTGAAGCCCTTCCCAGTGCACACTCACAGGACGTGGAGGGAGGAGGGGGCTCCCCATGTCCCGCAGCCAGTGCTGACTAGTCTGGGAGCACCAAGCAGGTTGGCATTTAAGCTTTGACACCATAATGCATCTCCTCCTGCTAGGGACTTCATTGTCACACATCAAGAGGCACAGGAGAAGGGAGAAGGTCACTCCAGTGGGGTGTGGAACGGAGCCATGTTCTGCACAGCGACTCTCACCACTTATGGTCAGCTCCAGGAAGGCTGGTGGAAGCCCTGGTGCAACAAGTGTCATGGAATCATGGAATGGTTTGAGTAAGAAGGGACTTAAAGGTCATCCAGTCCCACCCCCTGATATGGGCAAGGACACTTTCCACTGTCCCAGGTGGCTCCAAGCCCCATCCAACCCTTGGAACATTTCCAAGGATGGGGCAGCCACAGCTTCTCTGGAAGACCTGTGCCAGGGCCTCGTCATCCTCACATGGAAAAATTTTTTCCTAATATCTAATCTTACCCTACTCACTGTCAGTTTGAAGCCATCCCCCTTGTCCTGTCACCTTTAAATAGTCTCCATCCATGTTTCTTGTAGGCTCCCTTTAGGTACTGAAAAGTCACCATTAGGTCACCCCAAAGCCTTTTCTTCTCCAGGATTAATATATAGGATTTATCCTCAAATTCATGGTCTAGCATCCAGACTCATCCATGTCTAGGAACTGAGGGTTTCCATCTTTTACATACTCACATTTGTCAACCTTTTAGTAACAGCTACACAAGTGTTCCCTGTGGAAGTCTATAGGGTCCCTGGAGGTAAGAACTACCTGGAAAAGCACCTCATCTTGCTTGGGATGGATGCTGTTATAAGTGAGGTTCTTCCAGCAAGTTTCCCCATCCTTAACAGAGATAAAGTTCAATACCCTTGGGCTGGGGTCCAACCTCCACTTCCTGATGGGTGGTTTTCACTGTTAGACTCGGCTATAAATAGGTCAAAAAGGTATTGCCTGACTAGAGTCTGCAGGAAAAGAGCTGATGGGTTTTGTGGGCTTTGGGTGTGATCTCAGCCTTCTACCTCACAGTCCTCCTGTGCCTCAGACAGTGCCTGGGTTTGCAAACCCGGAAGAAATCATTGCAACAGAGAATCTCTGAGTTCAGACCAGCCAAAGGAGCATCATTATTCCCCCTAGATTTCAGGAACTGCCCACTTTATGGAAATCTGACCCCAAACCCCCTGTCAGGAGTAAATAGCAATCATTTGCACCACTTGGGAAGAGGGACAGGGAAAGGAAATTCCTCTCTGGAGGGCCAAATTAAACCTTAGTGCAGCCACAAATGAGAAACGGGAGTGAAAAGACACCCAGACTGTCCCCACATGCTCCCATCTCTGAAAGCATTCTCAGTCTGCCCCCACCTCTGGGGTTACAGTCCAGCCAAACCACGTGAAGCAGAAAGAGAAATGTTTGGCAAGGAGTCGAGGCTGCTCTTCTGGGCTGCCAAACCCCATCAGAGCTGCCTGCAGGCAAAGCAGGGCTCTGCCACCTCCGCACAGCACTGAGCACAGTCACCCACCAGCCTCACCGTGCCTCCAGGGCAGCAGGAAAATATGCTGCCAGCCGAGGTGAGGAGAAACTGCCGGATACTGCTGGCTTTGGGAGCCAGGAGGCTCTCCCAAGGCAGGATTTTGAACAGCAACACCATTCTCCGTATTAAAACACCCCACCCTAAATAGAGAGATGGTTCATTTATAGTTTCAGTGAATTTAAGTGCAACCGATACTGTGCTAGTGCGTGATTTCTCAGAGGGGTGACAAGGCTGTCACCCGTAATAACCTTGCCTGCTGTATGTGACAGTCACCCAAGGCAGGAGAGCAGGGCCAGCCCTGCTTGGCAGGGCTGGCGAGACAGCTCCAGCTCTGAGCCATTGCATCAGCACAGGGATGCAATCACGGAGCTCAGTGCTGCTCAGTGCTGCCCAGTGCTGCTCAGTGCTGCTCTGTGTTCCTCATTGCTCCTCAGTGCTCTTCATTGCTGCTCTGTGCTCATCATTGCTCCTCAGTGCTGCTCAGTGCTGCTCTATGCTCCTCATCGCTCCTCATTGCTCCTCAGTGCTCCTCAGTGCTGCTCTGTGCTCATCATTGCTCCTCAGTGCTCCTCATTGCTGCTCTATGCTCCTCAGTGCTCCTCATTGCTGCTCTATGCTCCTCATCGCTCCTCATTGCTCCTCAGTGCTCCTCAGTGCTGCTCTGTGCTCATCATTGCTCCTCAGTGCTCCTCATTGCTCCTCTGTGCTCCTCATTGCTCCTCATTGCTCCTCATTGCTCCTCATTGCTCCTCATTGCTCCTCAGTGCTCCTCAGTGCTCCTCATTGCTCCTCAGTGCTCCTCAGTGCTCCTCAGTGCACCAAGAGATGCCTGGCAGAGTCCAACTCCCTCTTCTGCAAGACTCTGCTCCCTGCAAGGCGCCAGCCCCTGTTTGTTCTGCGGGGTTAAGCAAGGGGAGATGGGGATCCTACGGGAGGAAGCAGCATCCATCCTCAGAGCTGGCAAAAGGGGAATTTGTGTCCTCTGCTCCCCCAAGTTGCACAGAGAATGAGTGCAGGGAGATGAGTTGTTCTCCAGGTCTCTGGGCATAAAACTGATACACCGCATTTCTCACTGGGAGGGATGGGGGAAAGCAGAGGGCTCTTTTCAGACATTTATTTTTTACTTCCAAGAGGAAGAAGAACAAAAGAGCCCCAGCAGGCCCCAGCAGCAGCCAGCCAGCAGAGCCACTGGCCAGGCAGGCAATTAACACATTGTCACTGAAGCAGGAGAACAGCCCTGATGGCTGGGACTGCCAGCAGCCTCTGGCTTCTTCTCTTTTGTTTGGGAGCCAAAGGAAAACAGAGGAAGGAGCTGCCATCCCGTTGGCCAAGGGTCTGATTCCGCTTGGATCAGCACCCAGCAGCCCAGTGCCCCCCGAGTGCCAGGCTGCTGCGGATGTCAGGTGGCAGAGGCCAGGCTGCCAAGGGCTGAAGGAAAGCGAGGAGCTCTCCTCCGCCTCTGCTTTGCCAGGGGATCTTAGAAAAGGCCACTGTCATTCCAAAATGTCCAGATGTGCCTCCAGCCAAGCGGGGTTGCCCTGACATTTCTTGTGGTTTCCTCCACCCACCACCAGAAATCCAAAGGGATAAAAATCAAAGTCTGGAGGAAGGAAGAGAAGAATTGTTTCTCGAGGCATTTCTGCTAAAAATTGTTTAGGGAGTGCTGGTTTCCAATCTCTCCTGGCATTGAAAAGAGCAGCAGATCTGGGGTTCACCCAGTGCCAGCTGACCCTCTTCTTGTAGAAGGCATCTGAACCCACTTTTTTTGTTGGCCTTAGTGCCACAATCCTGCTCCAACTGATACAGAAACTCAGGCTGGGAATGGGATTTCAAACTGTTATTTTCAGTCTCTGCAGGAATAAAGAGATTTTGGACAGTCTCACAGTGCCTGAACACCATGTGGAGGCAGCATCAGGAGCAGGATGGGGGAATTCTCACACCAGACTGGGAGCTCTGACACTTTGCACAATGGCAGTAATAAAAATCAAAGAATTAAGAGCCACTGAGGGAAGTGTGAAGCCCCTGAGACAGGGGAGGTCACGAGTCAAGGCTGTTTTTTCAGATGGCACAGCAGTGAGTTTGGCTCCTTCTGCCCAGAGGCCCATTTGAACTTGGCTGAACCAAGCAGGAAAAATTGAACGGGGGGGAAGGGGATGCTTCATTAAATATTCATAGAAAAATGCATTTTTCTCCCTCATAAATAACAAAAATGTGTTCCTCCTCAATTAATATGCATCACTACTAACTTGTCTAATGAAGCCAAGCTCTGTCTGAGGAACTCAACGCTAATGCTTTCTGTCAGTTACATGCACCAGCACTCACAGATTATTTTTCACTCATTTTTTTCCTGATTTTCCTCCCAAGGTGGGAGTTCCCAGCTTGTGTCTGCCCTGAAAAACGTGAGCCAAGGATCTAGAGACACAATAAGTAAGAAAGAGCATCACACTAGAGATACAATTGAGCTGTACCAGGCAGTGCAACCCAGCCCTGGTGGGTTGGGGTTTTTCCTTAATTAGAAATATAAGCAATCCCTCTTGCAGGCCTATATTTGGACTAGGATATTTAAAGAATTCCTCTTATGAAAAGAGGAAGACACAGAAATCCCCTGCAGAAGGAGGCTGACACCAGAAAATACAAAGATTATGGGGGGGTAACATGTACTTCATATTTCCCATTTTGTCAGCCATGGGGTGGATGATGAGAGGAGGAGGATGGTGAAGTCCAGGTGCAAATCACACCAAGGCAGAGCTAAGATCCACCTTGCACCACTTAAGATCTTCCAAGAGAGGGACCCAGGACACCAGACCTGAATGCAGATGGATTATGTGGATTATAGGGCTGTTTTCCTGTAGGGAGTCTTCAATAAAGATGGAGAAAAACATTTTACAAGGACATGTATGTAATGACAGACCAAGAGGGAAAGGTTTCAAACTGAAAGAAAGTAGATCCAGATCAGATGTTAGAAAGAAATTCTTCCCTGGGAGGGTGGTAAGGCACTGGCACAGGTCTTACAGAGAAGCTGTGGCTTCCCATGCCTGGAAGTGTCCAAGGCCAGACTGGAGCAACCTGTTCTAGTGGAAGGTGTCCCTGCCCAGTTAGGGGCTGGAATTGGATGATCTTTAAGGTTCCTTCCAACCCAAACCATTCTGGGATTACAGGATTCCATGATTCTATCTCTGATTCAGCTGTGACTCCACATCTCACTACAGGTCCTTCAGAAAGGTCTTTGAATCCTTGCTCTGCATCTTCCACATGAGCTCCCCTGTCTCTCCTGGAGTCTTTTCTGACTGTCTGGACCTGTCTTGTCACAAAAGGCCAGCTGTCACTGCCGCCTCTCGCCTCCTGAACGCTGCATGTCACCGCCTGGCTCCAGTCACTGTCACCCCAGCTCGTGCTGCCGGGCCCGGCTGTGAGCCCCGGCAGCAGGGTGCAGACACGTGCGAGCACTGAGCTGTCCCTCCTGCTGGGACAGTCACCTCCAGGCAGCTGGGAAGGTAACTCCTGCCAGAGCAACACTCAGCAGAGCTGGGCTGTCAAAGGCATTAAGCCCTGGAGATTCAGCTGCTCCACACAGGGCCACTGATGACTCCTCAAAGCACCCCAAAACCTCCACGAGAGCAATGTGCAGGGACAGCTGCAGCATCTGTCCTCTCCTGCTGGACCACAGGGAGTGAGTGCACTTTGACAGAGATCCAGTTGGCTGGCCATGCTCACCAGCATATCACCAGGGCCACTGCTCTCCCCTCCCATTGCTGCTCCACCCTCTCCAGCAGCCCCAAAGTGGTTGAGATGGGATTTTAACGACATCTTGTTTGCCCTTCTCTGTACCCAGCTGCAGGCAAGAGGCAGAGAGCAAACTGCCAGCATCAGTTTCTTCCAAAGAGGAAATCAGGGGCCTTTGTAGTCAAAAAGAAGATGATGGACCACACACAGCCTGAAGCCCATGAGCAACTTCTGGAAATGCCATGCTGGTACCACCCTCCTCCTGTCTCCACTCCAGCCCCAGGGAGGAGAGTCATAAAAGGGGAGCAGAGAAAAGCAGGAGCCAGCCCAGCACACAGCACCTCTGGAGATGAATATTTGAGTTAGTTTCCCCATTTTTTGTTCAGGATGGAGAAAAGATGGCTTTGGGGATATCCCGTTGCAGCCTTCCAGAGCCTGCAGGGCTTACAAAAAGGAGAGAGAATTTTTATATGGGCAGATAGTGACAGGACAAGGGACAATGGTTTTAAACTGAGAGGACAGGGTTAGATTAGATATTATGAAGAAATTCTTTATTTGGAGGGTGGTGAGACTCTGGCACAGGTTGCCCAGAGAAGCTGTGGATGCCCCATCCCTGGAAGTGTTCAAGGCCAGGTTGGATGGGGCTTGGAGCACCCTGGGATAGTGGAAGGTGTCCCTGCCCATGGCAGGGGGGGCTGAAACTGGATGAGTCTTAAGGTCCTTTCCAACCCAAACCAATCTGGAATTTAACCCCTCAAAACCAGGCTTACACAGCAAAAGAGTGAAGTATAAATATAATTCCCACCATCAGTTCAGAGTACACAATTTTCGCAACACCACAGTGCCAGAGACTGACAAATCAACAAAAAATAAAAAAAATCGCCTTACACAGGTCCCTCTCAGGATGACCTAGAATTGATGGATCACAAATTTTCTTTCACCAGCCCAGCCAAAACCTTGTATCTGCTTGAAAGAGCAGGCGATGCTACACAGGAGGAGAGCCAAGAGCAATACTTCTAATCCCGCGTTAACAAACATGACTCACCCACTTATTTTCACTGGTATGTTCATGGTTATTTTAAGCTTTGTCTAAAGAATGCCAGCTACTGTATAATAACTGCAATGAAAGATGGCAGTGTTTTTATTTTGCTTTACAACTAAAGATTTATTTTTAGTTCCTTTTAAATAATGCAAAGCGAAACTGGTTTGTAAATTATTTTAAAGACCTTGGCACCAGTTACCTAAAGCAGATCCACATGATCAAGTCCCACCTCCAGACCAGAGTCCCCATGAGGGAAGACTGGTGGCCCAGGTGCCACAGGCTCTGCACTTCTCCGGGAGTCAGCCTGGCTGCCAGGACACCCCAGGAAAATTCACAGAGGTGAATCACCCTCACAGGTGAGGGTCTTTAAGAGGCAAGACTTTGCTTTGCAGGATGTTTAGTTCCAGTCTGAATCTAAACTGCTGCTGTTTTTTCCCAGGCTGTTCCCTGCACTTAGGCGGTGTAAGATTAATTCTTGGTGTGTTGGATCCATCCTTGCCCTGCTCCCTGTTGTGCTGGTTTGCAACCTGGAGCATTCCAGGGGGTCCTGTGGGGTTACACCATAAGCTCTCATCAGGCATCCATCTGCTCTGTGCTTCTCCATCTGCTCCCACTGTGAGGGGCTGGGTGTTGTCTGGGGGTTGCAGGAGGCAGGGAGGATGCAAGTCTGGACTACTGGGCTCTGCTCCTACAGACAAATCAATGGAGGAGAGAAAAAAAAATATCCACAACCCAAGGCTGTCCTCCCTCTGTTAGAAATGGGGGGAAAGGAAAACAACATCTAACACCTATTCCAGCCCTGGAGAAACTTGGTACTGAGTAGTCAGAGTCCAAGGTTCAAAGAGCTTGTTAGGAAAAGGGGGAAATCAGCACTTCCAGCTTCCTTCTCCTTGTCAAGATACAAAGACACTCACTTGACTCTCCATGCTGGGAGAAGGGCTGCCCGGGGCTCAGCTGTGGAAAAGGACAAGCTGGGCCTGCTGGCTGCTCCTGCCTGTGGTGCCAGACATGTGGCATATCTCCAAAGCCCCTGGGTACAGGAGCTGGGGAAGCGGGGGTTAAGTGCCTGTTCGCATGGGTGATGACTTTAATTTCACACATACAAATCCCTCTTATGGATTCCTTGGAGCTGGCAAACTCAGAGCTCCCCGGGGCCATGGCTGGTTGCTTTGACGTGGCCATAGCAGGGTTTTCCCTAGGCTGGGTCTAAGCAAGGCATACTCAGGGTGATGGGTCTCTCTGGACACCACCATGCACAGCCAATGGTTTGTCTGTCCCAGGGAGAGCTCCCTTCTCCCTCCAGCAAACCAATTTCCAGAGGTAAACCCCAATTCCTGTTTGGGAAACAGGAGAAGCATCTTTGAGACAAGAGGGGCTGAACTTCAGCTGAGCAAGGGAATAACCACATCCAACCACCCCTTCTCAAACCTCCCACAACCCTGAGTAAACACCATTCCATAGCTTCATTTCTCCTTCCTGCTCTCCCCACAGCAAAAATCCCCTTTGCCATCACTAGGAGACAGAGGGATGGGGAAGGCTGTGACTGCTCATACGAAATGCAGAGCTGCTCACACAGGGTGCTCTCAGCAGGGATGCTCCTCTTGGCTTTGCTCTCTGCTCCATGTTTATGCCAGCTCTGCTGGCAAATCCTCAACATGCTTCTGCCTCCAAGCAGACCCGAGCTTCCCTAAGAATTTTCCATCAGAAAGTCACTGTCAGGCTCCCAGAGCCATTCGCTTTTCTGCAGCTGTTTTCTGCCCTCTTGTGAAGCTCTGCAGAAATCCACAGCTACAGCTCTGCAGAAATCCACGACTCTGCTGAGCCACATTCCCTCATTTCCCAGGCAGAGACGTGAAGAGATGGTGACTGTCCCCAGCTCATACCACTAAGGATTTCCTGAGTGTGAACAAGGGCTTTGAGGACCATCACCTCTCCCAAAGATGTGCATTGCTCCCACTTCAGCCACAACCCACACTGGGCTCAACCCTGTCTGAGCTGCAATCACTACATTGCAAAGCCCTGAGCAGATCCCCCCTTGCACTACTGCCCTTGGCAGAGACAAAGCTCTCGCTCTCTCCATCCAGCCCAGCGCTTCCCCAGGATCCTGTGGGAATAAAGGCTCAACAATCTATGGATTTTAAAAGGCTGAGCATCTCCACAGGCTCTTCCTACCAACAGCTCCTCATGTGCACAGGCCAGTGCGTTGCAGGGTTTATCCCTCTGTCCACTTTTCCTGACCTTAATTCGGGAATTACTTCCATGGGACACTGGACTTGGTGGTGTGTCCCAGGGGACAAGGCTGGGAAAGGACAGGGATGCAGTAAGCAGCCTGAGGCTCAAAGTGTTCCTACCCACCAAAGACAACAGTTATTTGTCCAGGAGGAGCCATTGGCTCTGATCCACATTTGGTGCCAGCATGGGCTATACCAGCATGGCCCAAATTTCTATTTCAATCCCGTATCTCCCCTCTTGTGGCTCCACAGAGGGACAGACGGGATGTGACTCATGCAGACACTGAGACAGAGCAGAGACAGAAGAGGAAGTCGTGCCTTGCTGTGCATGTTGCCCTCCAAGCACAACCCCTCCATCTGAACCCCACCATCTGATCAACAAGTCATCTCCTTGTCCAGGGAAAGCAGGACAGCTTGGACCAACACAGCCCAGCCAGCCAGGTCCCTCCATAAATCCATAGCTGCAACTCCCTTTGCCTAAAACCTGCAGTAGTGCCCCCTTAAAGCAGCAGAACTGAGGCACAACAGGGGCTGTGACTCAAAAACCCCCAGCCCTGTTAGGGACCAGCAGATTCACCCACACGTCTTGGCTACAAAAGCCCTCCAAGTCAAACCCCACACAGCGTTCTGTGTTCTCCTCCTCCTCCAAAGTGCCAGTGACAGATGCCAAGGGCTCTCTGGGGTCCCCTTCATCTTGCCCAGGCATGTGATGCTCCCACACAGATTGTGACTGTTCCCATCAATTCCTTGACTCGTGCAGAATGACGTGGTACAAAGCACCGGCTGCACAGCCCCCTGGCTCCTAAACGCCAGGGACAGAAGGAAAACAAACTCCATTTGGTCTGCTCCAGTCACTTGTCACAGCCATTGCAGGACTGCTCCTTAAACGCAGCTTTTATTCCCGATTATGATTGTATCCAACAGCACAACACCACCACACTGAGCCATTTTTCCTTCCAAGAGCTGCTTTTCAACGCTCGGGCTCTGAACCCCACAGGTGCTGCCAGGGATCTGCTTGTGTCGATGCCAGATCCATTCCCAAAGCTGACAGTTGGATCCAGCACGTCCAGAGCCACTTGCCAGATGGCACGGCCACCCCGCTCCGCTCCCAGACAAACACTCAGCCACACGCAGCCCAAGCCGCTCCGACAAGTGAGCCAGGAGGAAGGTCAAACCATCTGTTTGCCGAGGGCTCACTGCTGCATTTAAGGACAGAGTGTTTAAAGACTGGAAATCAGATCTTAGATTTGCCCATTACACAAGTGCTTTAGTCTTGTTTCTGCACAGTCTCAATGAGCTTGGAGTCCTTTGGGTGCTAAAGCTGATCAGAAATAGGAAAGCACCCAACAGGTACAGGAGCAGCACAGTTGTCCTCAAACCGATGCTCCCTCTTGTGCCAAGTGACAGTCAGACCCAACTGTATTCCCACAACAGGAAAAAATATTCAGTTTTTTTTACAAGGTAGGTTTCTGAAGCTCTTACTGCTAAAATATTCTGAATATTTTCAAATATTCAGTTGACATCAGTTTCCATCCCTTCCCAGACCAGCAGCTGGTGCCTCTCATCGCAGGGAGCTGGATTTCATGAGACTGTAATTATTGCCAAGAGTTTGGGGAGCTCTGAGACACATAGGCACATCCACTCACACTTATTAATTCCTTCTCCAATGAAGGAGACCTTTATTTTTCCTTGAAACATCTCACTTCTACGCAGCTAAACCATATTTTGAGTGCCCCAGTTTGAACTCCCAGTGCACAGTGCTTTGAATTGGAGAGCTGGACTACAAAACCTCCTTCTGTGCTCTCTCAAGCTGAGTTTTCATAAGTTTCTCCAAGTACTCCAGCCACACTGGAGTTCCCAGCACTCCCAGCTGTGCCTGCATCCCACAGGGCTCCTGCTTGGCTCTGCTGTGTATTTATTTCAAGGCCAGGTTGGACAGGGCTTGGAGCAACCTAGGATAGTGAAGGTGTCCCTGCCATGGCAGGGGTGGAACAGGATGAGCTTTGAAGTCTCTTCCAACCCAAACCATTCTGGGATTCTGTGATCTACTATCAAAGTGTCTTTCAGGTATAACAGGGTGATCCTAAGTGTTATAAATAACTATGTAGCTCTTGGCTTTCGCTATTATATATTGGCTTTTACAAATTATTTTGATATAGTACAGTTTTGTAATGCCTTTTTAACTCCTTTTAATATAGTATAAATTGTCAGCCTTTTATAGTTAATACACTAATTCCTGAATAGATTCTATATTTTAGTGTGATAAATATATATTATAGTTCAGCTTTTGCAAAATATTAAAATAGAGGCTATGTGCTGTGTATTACAACATTAACTTTTGCAGAAGTAATTGTAGTTGTGAAATAACAACTAATGCCTTTATTTTTGTAACTAACTGACAATAGTGAAATAGCTAATATTGATTGAAAGTACTTGCAAAAATAGCTAAAATGTCTGTATGGTAAGATAACATTGAAAAGAACCAGGCAAATAACATTGAAAGAGCAAAGAGGAATCTACCACTAACCCTTCAGCTATTAATAATTATCAAACCACAGACCAGGGAGCATTGTGAAGAAATAAAATACAAAATCACATCTACATTGTGGCTACCTACTCTAAGAAGATGAGGTCAAGGGTTGAACCAAGCTAAAGAATTCCCAGAACATATAAACTCAAAAGAATATTTGAATAGGTATAATCTTCACAAATATGCATTTTTACCAATGCAATGAAAAAATACAGAAGAGTTGTTATAGTTAACTGTGTGCATCTAGCTATGCACCCAGTGCAGTTACATTTGCTTTATCCCTTATTATCCCTTATTACGCTTCTAAAAACATTAAAGAGGGAGCCTCACTTCTCACATAAGGCTAAGGAATCTCTTCTAGTCTGAAATGAAGTTGTGCCTGCCCAAACATCTTCCAGATGAAGGTGATCTGGTCAAACATCTCCTTATTGTCAGAAATGACTCACTTCAAAATTTCAAAGGTTTATTAAACCCCAACAACACAACAAAGGGACTGAATAAGGGAAAAGGGACAGTACTGGGTGCTTAGCTGAAGCCAGAGGCACGACCACTAAATGGTGGCTCCATCTTTTATACCCCTGGTGGTGCATCAGGCAAATACATATTCATAAGTCATTATGCATATTCAAACATTTTCATCATCTATCCATGGCCTCTCCCAGAGTCTGCCAGTGGACTCTTCCTTGCCATCCATTTGGTGGAGACCTTCCCACAGTCTGATTGGAAGTGAGGTGCTGTCATGACAAGCCCCGCCAGCAACAAACTTCCCGCACTCCCAACTGCCCCGTGCAAGGGGCACAAGGACATGCCCTCCCTCCACATGCCCCTGGCAACCAGGGTTGCCTGATGGCAACAACACAGAGAGAGAAAAAGGGAACCATAAGGAAAAGAGAGGGATCCAAAAACAACCTACAATAACAAAGTTACACATTAACATCACTTCAAATCTCAACAAAACTTTCCTTAACACACACAATATTCATCCTTTAATTGCAAGAGCCAATCATCATTTTATCTATCTTGACCATTATCTTCACACTTTAGCAAGAAGTGGAAGGAGATGAGCATTAAGGCCCCTTCACACCTAAACCAGTCTGGGATTCTCCAAATCCTCCATG
>VZRH01008314.1:15724-68825 GCA_013397555.1 Urocynchramus pylzowi | reverse complement strand
GGCAATGTCATCCTCCAATCCACTGTCACTTTTGGAATTCTATAAATGTTGAGGTCTGAAACATAAAGTTCTCTTTTCCTGTTCCTGTTCGGCTGCTGGAACATCATGTGTGAGTTGTGTTATTCTTGTGACGCAGCTGTCACACACTTCCAGGGTTGATGATTCCACCACTTGGGCAGCCTGTTCTGATGCCCGACCACCCTTTCCATGAAGAAATTTCTCCTAACATCCAATATAAAGCTCCCCTGGCGCAACTTGAGGATATTTCCTTTCATTTCCTCTCATCCTGTCACTTGCTTACCTGGGAGAAGAGATTGATCCCCCACCTCTCTACAAACTCCTTCCATGTAGTTGTAGAGAGCAATAGGGTCTCTCCTAAGCCTCTTTTTTTCAAGGCTAAACATCCCCAGCTCTGCAGTGATCCCACAGGGACATGAGATGATGCAGTGAGGCATGACCCTGAGCATCAGATCAGACACTCTCTTAAACTTTTCTCTCTTCAAGGCTAATGCAGTGTATTGATGTAGTGGATGGTGGTAAAAGCACAACTAATGCAAGCCCCTCCTGAAACAGCCTTCCTACTTTTCCAGGGTGGTTCTCTTTGTTTCCAAGAAGTTCTTTTGCTGTTCCTTCCTTTTTGGTGCAGAGCAGTGCTTATGCTGCCTGCATGAACTTCAGGGAAATAAACCAGAGCACCAAGTTTCACATCCCACAGTGTTACTAATGGACAAACTTGATAGTATTTATTTTCTTCCCCCAGGCCTGGCCCCTAAGCAGGTCTGTGTTTCAGGGTCCTGTGCAGCGTGAGCTGGGAGCGCAGTGTCAGCCACCAGAGGGCACCAGGGAAGAAGGATGCTGAGAGCTTCACTTGTTTCTCTGCTTCACAGTTCAGCACATGAAGGAAGAACAGTTCTTCAGCACTGCTCTGCTGCTGCTGCTGTTGTTTGTCCACAGGCAATTTCCCCATGACAAAACATTTCTGCTCTGGCACAAGATCACAAAAATTTAGCAGTGAGAAGGAAACACCTCAGTCAGTGGTACGTAGTGGAACAACAATGAATGGATGTAAAAACTTTGAGGGTATCTCTCAAGTTGTCCTTGCCCCTTGTTTGTGTTCAGGACATTTCACAGAGGGTGCAGTGCTTGCCATTGGGGTGCTTCGACTCCCTCCTTGGGACTTGCTGTCTCAAAGGAATCAGAGAGCTGGGAAGGAAAACATGACTGCAGACATGGAAAGGTGTTAGAAGAATCTAGTGTTAGCAGCTTAAGAGACTGTTGTGTTCACTGAGAGGAAACAGAGGTCTTAGATATTTCCCAGATATGTTAATTCTCAACTAAGCCAGGTTTTGGCCTGCTAAGTGAGGTGAAGTCAAAACACCTGTAAGACAAAGCAAGGTTGTGAAGGATTATAGCTCTAAGCCTAAATTCAGGAGGTTGAAACACATCAGTAAAATGCAGCTCACTCTGAGCAGCAGGGAACCTGCTAGGAAATCTCCCACTCAATTAAAAAATGTGATGTTAACATCACAATAATTTAACTGGTACTTTTCTGGGGCACAGTTTAAGTAATTTGTTATGGGAATGTTAAACTTACAAGGGAAAGGCCCATCATGTTATTTCCAGGGCTAATCAGACAGACCAAATGACTCCTGAGAGGTTTGACACCAAGCTGGAAATACTGCACAGCATCATGCCAGCCTGATCTGCAGCTCAGGAGAATTCCTGGTGAGCATCATATTGATCAACATTAGATTCAATGTCTACATCCCTTCCTTGAGGTTCATCGCCTTGAGTCTTTCAATAGCAATTACTCATACAAGATGTGTTTTCTTCTCCTTGTAATAAAATTTTATCATGTTTTTAAACATTGCCTCCCAGTGCTGAGGTGAAAGTTCAGAGCTTCATTCAACTCCAAACAAAGAAGGGGCACAGCTCAGGACACACCTTGGCTGGTGTTGCTGCTGTGCAGATTTCACTTTTTATTTTGGTTAATGGACAGCTGGTGGTGACCTTCTGCCAGATTTAATATTTAAACAGAACATGCAAGCTGCTTGGAAGGACTGTCTGATAAGGTGATACCTCACTTATGATGTGTTTAACATCTCAGGGTTTATGTGTTGTGAACTGACCAAAGCTCAGCTGCATGTTATGGGTGTGCCTGACATGTGACCAAGCACAAAACAGAAGTGTGAAAGGTTGAACTCCATATTTAATCAGTTGCTAACATTAAGTAATCCTGCGATACACTACAGGTTTGCCCAAAGATAGATGAGGAAAAATTTATGAGCACTTTTTGTGCATTATCTGACAAATAAGCACCTGTGGCAGGCATGGCCTTGGAAACAGTAAGATAGAAAAAGATTTATTAGGGTAGAATACATTACTGAGTTTTGCACTCCTGAGGGCACAGGTTTCAAGCCCTGCAGCAGTACATGAACCTTGATCCCTGAAGGAGCCCTGCAGCAGCAAAGCCGATGAGATGCTAAAGTGTGCACTGTCTCTCCCTCATGAAATATGTAATTTTATCTCTGAGGAATCATGTTCCTACAATGCATTTATTTTATTGCTTATTTGAATGTGAATGGCTCTGTACTATCTTTATACAGGACCTTTAAACATCCTAGCAGCTACCAGAGTTGATAACACAGTCCCTTCAGACTGTCTAAACATGTGTCCTATATATGTGTCTAAGAGAAAAAACTTCCCAGTGAAGTTAAATTGCTCCTGGCCAGCTCCCGAAACTGCAGAAAGGCTGAATTCCTTTCACTCAATGTTTCAGACTCTAATGCAAGCATCAGATAGGGTTTTCCTTCAGACAGTCTGCTCCATGCCTGAAGACAGGAATAACTGTGAATTGACGCATTCAGAAACAATCTCAAGGATACCTGTGCCCACAATTAAGAAAAAACCCAATTCATATTGTCTCTTAAAAGTAGAGCAAATATCTGTGCAAACAAAATAACCACAGTTTTTCATCTCCTTTTGTTGTTGTTGTTGGTTGGTTGGTTGAAGCTGGAGCACTAGTCGTGCTGAGAACAACAGTCACCTCTCTCTGCATCCTGTGCAATTGCTCTGTTTTTTCCAAACTCATGGAAGAATATCCTGAGTTGGAAGGCACCCAAGAAGGATCATTAAGTCCAACTCCTGGCCCGGCATAGGACAGTCACAAGAACCACATCATGTACCCAAGGGTATTGTCCAAAATCTTTTTGAACCCTGTCAGGCTTGGAGCTGTGAGCACTTCCCTGGGGAGCCTGTTCCGGTGCCCAACCACCCTCTGGGTGAAGAAACTTTTTTCTAATATCCAACCTAAACCCCCCGTGACACAACTTCAGGCCACTCCCTAGGTCCTGTCACTGTCACCACAGAGAAGAGGTCAGTGTCTGCCCCTCCTCTTCCCCTCACAACGAAGCTATAACTGCAATGGGGTCTCCCCTCAGTTTCCTCTTCTCCAGGCTGAACAGACCAAGTGACCTCAGCCACTCCTGGTATGGCTGCCCCTCAAGGCCCTTCACCATCTTTGTTGCCCTCCTTTGGATGCTCTCTATAGTTCATACTTTCTTATATATTGGCACCCCAAACTGCCCCCAGCACTTGAGGTGAGGCTGCCCCAGCACAGAGCAGAGTAGGACAATCCCCTCCCTTGCCCAGCTGGCCATGCTGTGCCTGATGCCCCCCAGGACACAGTTGCCCTCCTGGCTGCCAGGGCACTGACTCACATTCAACTTTCTATTAACCAGGACCCCCAGGTCCTTTTGCACAGCGCTGCTCTCCAGCCTCTCATTGCCCAGTCTGTTCGTACATCCAGGGTTGCCCCATCCAAGGTGAAAAATAGAGCACTTGTCTTTGTTTAAAGTTCATGTGGTTGGTGATTTCCCAGCCCTCCAACTTGTCAAGGTCTCTCTGCAGGGCCTGCAAGGGAGTCAACAGCTCATCCCAATGTAGCAACTTATTACACCTTTGAGTTCTGCATCCAAACTGCCTGGGGATAAGCCACATCTGATACTACAAATTGTCTGCTGAGGTTTCCAGCCCAGGCTGCAGATACACTCTGCCTGAACAAGATAACGGTATTTCTGCACCTCTTCAGTCACGTGTGCACCTTCTCAAATGTCACTGGGACTATGCAATGATTTTCACTAGCTGGTGGCATGCTTCTAGGTCTCATATAAATACAGTAGAGAGTTAATTATTATAAAATCATTGATAAAGGAAAGAACAAAGTCTCAGGAGCATGGTTCATGAACAATAATATACTTACCTAACCCAGGTTACAGCTACATAAAAAAATCTGGCCCAGCGGTGTTTGGTCCAGGAGAGCTCTTACAGGTAGCTTTGATGTTTAATAATTAGTGATGAGTCTTGCTAAGAAAAAGAGATGATTAAGAAAATTATGATTTTAAATGGAAACCATTCATAATGTGTACTCTTTTGCATCATCTCCCAAGGAGAAAGATTGTGACTCCATGGGCTCATGCATTTGTCAAAGCTCTGGCAGAGCCCTCACGTGGCATGGTGCCAACAGAACTGAAGGAGTTCCTTCAGCATTCTCCAGAGTTTGCCCAACCTCATCTTTGGGGTTATTGGAAGCTACATCTGTTCTGAAAAGCAAAACTGCATCAGGGAGCACATAGGAGAAGAGACATACCTGTCATTGATCCTGCTCCCAGTTAGCACAGCTCCTGGAAAGCTGTGGCTGATGCTGCCCAGTAACCACAGTTGGGGACCAGTGCTCCTAATTTGTATAACAAAGGCTGCCTTACCTTTGGTTCTTTCCACAGCATCAATGTCATACCCACACACTGTCCTGTGAAAACCCCACTCTGATGGCCTTTGCATTTCTGCAGGTATTTGTAACTGAAATAAAACATACCCATCTCCAGGACACTGGGGGAGAAGATATCACAGCCAGCTGAGCCTTGTCTGACATGCTGTGCTGGGATTCATCCCACCCTGCCAGTTTTGCCAGCCCTGTTCATGGCTTCAAGCCTCAGGCAGGTGGAGATGCTCTTCTTCACTCATAGTGTCACCACTGCCGGTGTGGCTGGGTTGTGACAGCTTACAAGTTGTTCAACTAAAAGGAGAAAAGTTGAAAGCAGCGGCTCGCCCTGGTCCTGCCCTCCCCACAAAGGGAGGGTGGAGACTCCCCGGGGTGACGGAGCACAGGGTACCCAGCTGCCAGCTCGTCCTGCAGCAGATGTGAGATCTGGGTGGCACTGCCCGGCCCTGCAAGCTGAGCAAGCAGTCAGAGCTGTGCTCCTACACACCACACTCGTCTCTTTCCTAGATCTTGCATCCCTCCCGGGACCTCTGCCACCTCCTCAGCAGCCCTGCAGCACCGACCTGGACCTGTTGCTGGTGAGTGACTCCGTAGCAGCAGTTCAGCCCTTATACTCAGACAGATTTATCTTGGTGTAGTGGCTTGCTCCCTCATCCATGAATTGCTTGCACTGCCATTGCTATGGAATGATATTCAGCAGCTGTTTTTCTCCAACAGCCAAGGAAACCACAGCAAAACGCTCACCTGCTTTCTCCCAGCTTTTCAAGGGATTTTATTGGGAAGGCAAGAAATCAATAAAAATATGCTTTATAAAAGGTGGGGGTGGGGAAGCTTCAAAGCATAAATTAAAACCAATAAAAAGGTGAAAAATGGGAAAATTTTGTGGGAGCTGCCATTCTCAGTGCTCCCTCATGCATGTTAACATGCATTCAAATGCCTGAATGCACCTGTGTGCTGCTTGCTCGGTCCCCATAACACACAGGGCTCTTTTCATGGAAGGTAGATTACAAATCCACGGTAAATAGGCTGGCAATTAACTTACAGATTGCCTGAATCGCATTATCCTCATTTACTGAAACGGTTTTTGTTTCCTGCACGTGTTCCTGAGAAAGAGGAGTGTATGGTCCTGGCCCCTTTGCATCCCCACAGCCATTCTCTGGTCAGTCTACATACCCGGAAATGGCTAAAGAAGGGGAGCAGAAAAGGTTCTGTGAATTTATATATATTGAAAGTTTACAGCTTCTGTGAGTTTATATATATATCAAAAGTCCAAAACGCACATACAGTACTGTTTCAGCTTCCAGGCTGCAAGACTTAACTTTGTACCCACTAAAAATAGGAGAAATAATAGCACACTTAACTGTGGTTTCTCTGGCATGTTCAAGTGTCCAGAAAAAAAGAAAAAGACTGGTTTTAAGAAGGGTTTAGGGCAGCTTCCTTTAGAAAATCATGCTGAAAGCTGCTTCTGTCTCTAAAACTTCCTCCTTAAGTAACTTCAATGCTTATTCTCTATAGAGATTAAATCTATTGAGTAACTGCCTGGATTTTCAAAAATGCACGTCTGAATTTTGCTATTTGTAATTTTACTACCCCTCTTATAGAATTGTTCTTTATTTTGGGTTTTTTTGATTTGAACTGCAAATCCCTCAGGTGCCAAAAGCTTTGCAGGAAGATTGACAGGAATAAATGCTCCTTAGCTTTTTATATAGACAATGTATCGTAAAGGACATAAATACATTTACTGAAACTGTTTGAAAGACTCCACTTTGTTGTGGCTCAGGCATGTTTGAATCAAGTGAACTTTGTAGCACATTTTGTTGTTGTTTGATGCTTTTCTTTGGTTCCCTTATGTGTGTGTAGGAAAAATGAGACTTTGTACTTTACAAGTCTCAGAGGAATACACAGGAAAATGACTGTACTGAGACCTTCATTTTATCTGCATTGAAACAGTGGGCAAAGAGATTTCTTGGTTGTTTTAAAGAAAGTAGTTTCATTTTGCCACTAATAAAAGGTTAAATCTCTAGATCCAGTACTTTGTCTCCTGGCAAAATTTTCTGAGACTACATCTCTCTGAAGAAAATTATTTTCTATTAGACCTGAGCTGAAATTATGCTGAAATCAGTGGCAATAGAAATTTTTCAAAACTATTTGGCAACACAAACAAAATTTGCAAAATTTTCAGAGAGTTTATAAATTTTTTTATTCTGCTGATGCTAAGTGTACTATACTCAGGGCTGATATGATGAGAATATGAAACACTTGATTGAGATTAACAAATACTTCTGAACACAGTAGGAAGTACATGTTGTTATAGAATCTCCTGCTCATTTCTGATCTAAAGTAGATATTTGTAAGCCATTGGCAATGAAATCTGAGAAACTTAATTTAAAATTTGCATAGAAATGGATTTGATTAACATTCATATTGGTTGTTTCTTTGTCCCACACAAGCTCTGACTTAAAATGTTTCATAGCTGTATGTCACATTAAAATTAAAGAATTATTTTTAAATAGATAGAATCTGGAATATTTTAAAAATTCAGTTTCTGAGGAGCAATTGCAAACAACTGACAATTAAATTAGCTGTGAAGGAGCAGGACCCTCTGTTCCTCTGGTGAAGTTTATTGCTAGATCAGAAATGGGAAGGTTGTTTTGTAAAATACTAAACTGATTATCTCGCTGCAACTTTTTACACCACAGCAAAAAAGAGGTGTCCAAAAAAGCAAAGTAAATCAAATGCCTAATTTTAGCATGTGTGCATAATTTCTACTGTTTGCACTTCATCTTCTCCCAGCACACTGTTAGCTGAGATCCAAAAGGCCACTCTCAGAGGCTTCCATGGATCACCCAGGCAAAGCCACAGCTGACCCAGTCTTGTGTTGGTGCCTGACATGCTCTGAGGGAGAAACAGGAATCTGGGACTTCCCCAAGCCCTTTCCCACCAGCATGTCCAGTTCCCTGTAATTCTGCCAGCTCAAGGAGTTGCTGTGGTGGAGACCTTGCAGTTGTTATGTCCCTTTCAGAAGAGAGCAGCCAACACAGATTTTATACATCAGAAATAACCACACCAGCTCTAAGTGAATGAGCATTCTGCAATTTCTTTCTGCAATAAATTCTAGTAGCTCTGAAAGTGTGAAATGCTATTTTCAGTATTAATGTAACATTTGAAATAGATGGGTTTTTTTACTTCAATAAATGGCATGTCCCCACCAATACACTTTTTTTTTTTTTTTTTTTCTGAAGGGAGGAACAGAACACAGGTAAATCCATATACCAGGCGTTCCACCTGCTACACCCCATCCTCTCCCTGCAAGTGGCACAAACACCCTGCAGCCAGGAAGGGCTGTGACAACTTAAACCAGAGGTCCAGTGAGACCTGAATCCAGCCTCTGCTCACAGCTCCCAGTAGTTAATGCTTTCCAAAGGGACATTAGCAAAGAATGCTATTTTTCTCTGGAAATTTGGGTTATCAAGCCTTCCTGAACTGGACAGGAAGTACAACTGACAGCTGTATTAAATAGCCATTGAGAGACTGTTTGCTATGGATGTATGTAATTCTTCCCATACCTGATTTAATTATATAGCTTCTACACACATTTTTGCAAGGAAGTGTACAATCTCATCCTATCTTGATTGATAGATTAAATTTGACTATGACAGACTGTCTGCTCTTAGGAACAACACTGTAAAAGCAGTATGATCTTTACTTGTGAAAACAGTTTCTAATTCTCTGCTTATTGTCTACCTGTCTAGTTCAGTCTGGAAAAATTAATTTCTTTAATTCCTAAAAAAAAAAAAAATGTTTATTTCCTGAAGAGCATTTCAGAAATTTCAGTGCAAGTGCTGAGCTATGTTTTTATGCTGGTCTTTGGAAAAAAAGACCAAAAACCCAACAAAATCAAATTAAACAAAGAAAAATGTAACCATTCTGTTGATTATGTCTGAGGTCAAGCTCTACCTCATTTTTTTTTCTCATTTGCTCATAATGTTGCATCTGTAATACTGAAATATTAAGGTGAGAAAAAAATGTGATCAAGCAAACTACTGATCCAAATAGCTTATATATGTAGTGATACATCAAGGTCATAGTCACACTGTCTCCTGACTTCTGCACTCACTTTGTGCTGCTTCGTTATCCAACAGCTCAAGGGATTTTCTAAGGCCTACATATGGTGTTGCCCCTGTGGTTGAGTATTTGGTAGCTAGCTCAGCAAATATCTGCTCAGCACTTGGTGAGACTAAGTGACAAGTTCCCACTGCAGTTCTAAATGCACATCTCTAATTTACCAAAGCATCCTTTCAAAAGGCAGTGATTGATGTCCAGACAGATTAAACCAGAAACTGCAGGAAAAAAAGCCATATAAAATTACCTGTCCTCCTCCAGACAGGTAAATCTTCTCTGGCACCAGTGAGAGTGTATGCAGGTTATCAGTAAAAGGCCTCTATATTTTAAATGTTGCACATTTTATTGATGTTCAACTTATTCAAAATGCATTTTAGCTAAAATTAAAGCTAGATGCATTGAAATTACATTTCAAACATGGTTTCTTTGCACTGGGCCAAGATTACTGGCTACTAAAACATTAAGACCTTACATTTTTGTCAGCACAGAAGACTGCAGCTTTCTCAGAAGAGGCAGTCTTGGGCTACATTTGGGGTAGCATCACTGGGAGACAGATGAACCAGCCTTTATGTGGAGATAGGCCGGTTACTGAATGTTGAGCTTCCAGAGGTTTCACTGTGCTGATAGCCACCAAGGAGAGCTCAGCTGTCTATCAAACACCCTTAGCAAACTGACAAGGTAAGGGCTTGGGTTTGGGTTTTTATGTGACCATATGAGCCTGTTAGATTAAATGGCTATTTTTTTTTCAAGGCTTCTTTTACTTACAGCTCTCAAATTCATTCAGCCTGAAACTGTGTCATAATTTGCCTTCTTTCTTGCTGTAAGCAGTGTAACTGTGCCGAGGTAGGGGACTGGTCACCCCAGAGCTCGCAGCTGATCATCTACCATCTTGATTCCCATGAACATTGCATTGCTGACATTTCCCATAGTGATATTTAAAGTAACTAGACTCTGATGAGTCAGCATGTTATATAGAGAGGCCAGACCCTACCTCTCCCCCAGATGGCCCTTAAGGCAGCACAAAGGGAATAAAGGTCTGCGTGCACAGAGACAGCCAGGGATGTCCCACTGTGCAGGTGGATGGTTCACAGGCAGAAGCCTGGTTGATGAGGGAGGTGAGATAACTTTAATTATTCCACAACTACCTTCTAGTTTTCACATGGAAATCAAACCCAAGGAAGAGAATTACTTGGCAGCATGGTCAGTTTCCATGTTGCTATATCCTTTGGAAAATTATTTAGATTAATAGAACAGTTGCTGCCTGTGGCCAGGTGCTGCTACTGAGGGTAGTTGGAGGGAGAGGATTGCATGGGAAAGGATTCTGGGGCAGACACAGCCACTTCCAGCTGCTGAGGCAAAGTTGAGTGTGTCAGTGATGCTGATAAAGCTTCTCTGGAAACGTGTAAGAAAGGGCAAAATATATTGTTCAGCAACTGTGAGAGAGGAGTGAGAAAATGTGGGAGAAATGGACCCTAGAGAAGGAAGTCCAGGTGCCAGAGTAGATATTCACCTCAGAGGGCAGCTGGGTGGGCAACTGTGGTCTCCTAAGGTCAGCCCACCCCAGCAGAGCATCAGGGTGGAGGGAAAATCTTCTATCTCCCTGCCTCTGGCAGACTCTCATCAGCTTCATGTCATCTCCAGGTCTGAGCCCACAGGTCCCAACCTTCCTATACAAAAGAGACACTCCCAGATGGGCCTCTTCCAGGCCCACCATGGACCCCATGCCAAACACCAAGCCCAAAAGACACATCTTTCTTCTTCATACCTAATAAAATCTTCTCTTTTCTGTGTTTCATGTCCAGAAGAAAGATGGCAGAAGACCAGCCACACCTATGCATTCAGATGTCAGAATCCGGTACAAATGGCATTCCCAGTAGAATGCAGTCCTTGCCAGACTTGGCTGGCAGGGTAGGAAGCGTGCTCACTTTCCACAACATCTGCTACCATGTGAAGACAAAGACTGGGTTCCTGTGTTTCCGAAAAAACACAGAAAAAGAAGTTTTGAGAGATGTCAAGTACGTATTTAAACATCTCTTTAGAGTACATGTAAGTTTTATTTCTGTCCAGAGAGTTGACTTCACTCATGTCACTGAGCCATTCAGCACAATATGTGGACCAAGATTTAGAAAAATTATTTGTATGTGTGGTTGCTTCGTATTTGCTGTCAGCTGTGCTTAAGCCCAGGTCCTCAGTCCCTAGGCTAAGCCTGTGCATCAGAGAGCACGCTTCCCTTGGCCCTGGGGGTACAGTCCTCCTGGCTGCTATCAGGACTAGGCACACCAACCAGCTCTACTTGCTCTACACTCCCTGGCACTCCTTCCACTGTGCCAGGGTGTTTAGCTAAGATACCAGCAGCCTGTCCTTCTTGGTTGTCTCCCTCCCTTAGGTGGCCTTGGGAAAGGTTAATTTTTTGGGGAGTTTAACTTAAAAGGTTTAACACATTAATATAAGTGAGGGTTAGGTTAACTTTGAAGAGATACAAAGGTTACTGGAGTTTTGGCATTTTTTGTTGAGTTGTTTTGTGTTTATTTCCCCAACAGTGAGCACTACTGCAGTAAAGCAGTCATGTCACTATGGCCTTTGTTCAATAATCAGTGAATAAAACTCGCCCATTCACAGTTCAGTAGTTAAACTCAGTGGCAAGGCATTGGCATACAATATGCCATTCCAAGTCATCCATGACTTTCAGGTCTCTAACTCCAATTTCTATTATAAATATTCACCCTTTTGTGTAGCTCTGTCTATCCTACTCTTTGCCCAGGGAATTTCCACACCTGCTAAACATGAGCTCTTAAAGGCTTTATTGCTTTCCTCAAAAGCCATGTGTTGTGGTATCTCAGTTGACTCACATGGGTAATTTGTGACATTTTCCATCTGGCTTTTGAGTTTCATGGGGCTTTAATGTAAGATACAGAGAAACTATCAGTTGCATTTTAAGTGCAGACAAATCCCTAGTTTATTCTGCCTACAGGGACTATTATTCCCTCTGTTGAGAGAATACCTTTAGAACTGAGTATGGTTAAAGCAAGTGCATGCTTCTCTTGTAGAGATCCATGTGGTAAAAATACATGTACAGATTTTGCTACATTTTAGCCATGTTTCTGTTCTGTCTTCATTATATGATTATTAGTTTTTCTTGAATTAGGAATAAAAAGTTAAGGTGAAGTCTGATCTTAAATACTGCTTGTGATTCATTCGTTAGCAGCTTCATTAATTCCAAAATTAATAGCATGCAGGAAGTAGTTGTACAGATAAGTTACACTGGCCTACCAGTTGAAACAGACAAAGAAATAACCCCACACTAACCATTTGGTAAAACTTATCCATTTTGTCTTACAGCGGCATCATGAAACCAGGACTGAATGCAATTTTGGGACCCACTGGCAGTGGTAAATCTTCGTAAGTGATCCCTTTGCCCTCCACAAAAATTACCAAGGGGAAAATAAAATTGTACACAGTTAGCTGTAATGGACTTCTCTTTCAGAGAAAGATTGAGTTTTTATTTAGGACTGTGCAAGTCTCACTGTTTTCTGAGAAATACTTGAATTCCAAAAGACAACCAGATTATATGAGAAAGGTGAAATACAGTTTTAGTCCACATTTTACTGTGACAGTCACTCCTTACGCACCATTCTGCTAATGTGTAACCAATTTGAGGGTAAACTCAAATTATTGAAAAAATGGACATGGACCTGCACAGACCTCATTTCCTTAGGAAACAAGGACAAAAGAAACTCAGTCCTTGAAAGTTGCTTGGGGTTTTCTAGATTGCAGACATTTAATGTGATCTGCTTTTATGTAGCTGTTCATTCCATGAGCTGGGTTTGTGGTTCAGAGAGCTTTGGCTCCTGCATGTTCATCTGACAAAGTAACCAACTTTTCCTTTAGGCTACTGGACATTTTGGCTGCAAGGAAGGATCCCCATGGGCTCTCTGGTGACATTTTGATCAATGGAGTTCCTCAGCCTGCCAACTTTAAATGTACCTCTGGGTACGTAGTACAGGTAAGTAATTTTTATCACTGTGGATTCTGTTGTAAGAAGTTGCTGCTGTGTTGCAAATACCTTGCCTTGATTCAAGAATCGAGGAAAACTCCTTAAAATTACTGTCAGCATGTTACAGAAATGTGGTCTCTCAAACCACGTGTAAATCTCAACTTCCCACAACTGACAGATTCCCTTTGCAAGAGACAAGCAGATGGTATCTAAAAACCTCCCCTCCTTCCTCCTTTGACAAAACAAATTGGGAACACCATCACCCTAACCCACATGGACCCAGCCTCTCTACCTTCTTCTTCTCTCACTGTTCTCACCTGCGATGGGCTGAGGCTGCACAGGCAAACACACTGTGATAATGACCTGAGCTGTAGCTGCTCCTTAGGTCCCTTCAGCCCTTTAGTCTCTCCCTCAAAACCTCCAAAAAACTGAATAAGGTAAGAATACATAAGGGACTGTTTTTAATACTTTGCTGTTTATATATTTTGGATGTATGATGGAGGCTGTTCCTATGTGGCGTTGCTTTATGAATTAAGGCAAATATAATTATGTGTGTGAAATCCAAACTCTTCTATGACACAGGCATTGAAAATGCACCTTACTGCATGTTCTGGCTGCTGCTACTGTCCCTCTGCATGCAAGGACAGCATAAAACATAGGTAGATATGGTTCTCAGAGGAATAAATAGAAACTGCTGAGCAACCACCAAGCATCTACCCTTTTTTTAAATGAAGGATGATGTGGTCATGGGAACCCTGACTGTAAGAGAAAATCTGAAGTTTTCAGCAGCACTCCGCTTGCCAAAGTCAGTGAAGGAACAGGAAAAAAATGAACGAGTGAATCAAATCATCAAGGAACTGGGTTTGAGCAAAGTGGCAGATTCCAAGGTAAGGCCTGTAAACATGTTATTTAAAACATAGTAAGTGGTTTATTAATTAACCAAATGACTTATCATGGCAGATTAAAAAAAAAGTAAATTTCAACAGGATGTTTCAGTAATACAATAATTAGTGTCATTTCTATATGGAGACCCGTACAGACTGTGCTGATGCTGCCGTATGGTACTACATTGCAGGGAAAAAGAAAGGGAAAGGCAAAGGTGAAAGGGAAAGTTAGTGGTTGGAGAAAAAGACAAGACCTCAAAGTAGTATTAACATTAAGAACAAGGCTGTGTGTGAGATAACATTTACATCTGCTTCTGAGAGTAGGGCCAGAATTCCTTACAACTCTCCCCAAATACCACCATGTGGGTACGATACTGCTTGCTCAAGGATTTTTCTTTGGACCAAACAAGACAAGTTTCTGGGTTTTTTTATTAGGTTGGTACCCAGTTCTCTCGTGGGGTTTCTGGAGGAGAGCGGAAAAGGACCAATATTGGGATGGAGCTCATCACGGATCCTGCCATCTTGTTTTTGGATGAACCAACCACAGGACTTGATGCCAGCACTGCTAATGCTGTCCTACTGCTACTGAAAAGGTGGTGGCCTTAGAAGCAGCTTCCTGTTTCAGCACTCCACTCTGCTAGACTTCAGTTGTATTTGACTTGAATTACAGTTCGAATAAGCAAACTGGGAATTCAGACATGTAATTATTTAAAAGTGAGCCAAGGATGCAAGTGGGGTAGGAAATAAACTGAATGAATTCTCTCACTCCGAAGTGAGAATTCTTCTCTCACACAGACACTGTAAATATGACCTAAATATTTTATTTTTCTTTGTTTTCCCTTTCTTCTCCCTTCTCTGGCATACCAAGTTAATCAGACTTCACCAAGACTTAACTGAACTTTCAAATGCTCTTCTAAACACTGAATCAACTTGCAAAGCTGACATCTCTGTCATTCTTCACATACAGGATGTCAAAACAAGGAAGGACAATCATCTTCTCCATCCACCAGCCTCGGTACTCCATATTCCGACTGTTTGACAACCTGACACTGCTGGCTGCAGGGAGAGTGCTGTACCATGGGCCAGCCCAGCATGCCATCGAGTACTTTCAGTCCATTGGTGAGCTCTACTTCCAGCAGGGCCAACCTTTGGTTTGCACTAATTCAAGTGAAATGCCAATAGCTCTGGGCCAGAATTGGACATGATGTGTCCAAGCAAGCCCAGCATTTTAACAGACTGAGCATTTCTCTGGGTGTTTCTCCTCTTGACCATCATGTGGATTTGGGGGAGGTGTTCCTGGTACACCTTAATTAGAGAAAGCCTGGGCTAGGGCTGGGAAGAGCATGCTGCCAGCTATCACCTCACTTTTGCTGACAGTGCTGCCCAGCAGTGCCACTCGTCCCTCAAGAAAGTATGGACTTTCCAAAGGCTGCCATGCCTTTGATGCAGGCCACTTCATGGGCAGGATGTGTGGCTGTGCTCCTGACAGCCAAGCACAGCCCTTGGCCAGTCACACAACCCCACCCAGGGCTCACAACACTGTCACCACAGTGTCACTGTCACCACAGGCTACCAGTGCGAGCCCTACAACAACCCCGCCGATTTTTTCCTGGATGTCATCAATGGAGACTCCACCGCCGTGGCAATGAACAAGGCTGATGAAAGTAACGCAGGTATGAAACCCAGAGCTGAGTCAAGTTATCCTAACATGTGTGGGAATGGGAATTTAAGAAACTGTTTTGGTAACTCTCAGTACACAAAAAGAGCTTCTTTCATCTTCAAGGCAAACCAGCTGAAATCCTGCAGAAGCAGAGATGATGATAAACCAGGGTAATTGTTCTTGTTAAGGACATAATTTGATTATGTCAAATCAGTTATGACTTGACTATTTTACCTAACGTAACAATTTTTCTGTTAGGAAATTACTGTTTTCCTTCCTCTGAGCAGGGTGGGAAGGGGTAGACATAGGGTACCACTGCTCATCTGATGTTTCCCTGAAGTTGTGCTAAGGCAGAAATTATCCCCAAACTAATGAATCATCTTTCACCTATTTTTTGGAGCATGCTTTCTCATACTTTTCTGCTGCCACTCAGTAATAGCTTACTGTCTTTTCACAGGAGTGAAAAGGCAAATGAAGTAATGAATATGCTGAGTGCCCGAACACAGTTTCACTATACCTTTACCAAAGGAGCAGCCATCATTTTACAAAAATGCTCTGATCAGGGTCTAGCAAATATTATAGCTGGCAGATATGACACATCATATCTGTCATTGCAAAAGTTCACACTGTACCATAGTTAAGAAAAAAGGAGGTCTAGCTGAAATTTATATATGACCAAAGTAGACACATGCAGGATTACCTGGATCTAAAAGTCTGGGAAGTCCAGGATTATGTCATTATCTGTGAAACAGATCACTTACAGAAACCTTTGGGGGCAAAGGGGATGTAAAAATCACTTTTTGATTAAATCCATGTTGCTGCCAAGTTGCAACTCCCTGGGCAGACAAGGGTTTGCCGGGTCAGAGAGCTGAGAGGCTGCTGCCTGTGGGACCGGCTGCACAGACAAACACAGATTTTTTGTCTTGTTTATACCAACTCTTTTGAACTGTCTGCTATGGGACTGAGTGCAGTGAATCAGTGGAACTATGTGCACATCTTAATTCTTCTGGTTTTTTAATCTTTCCAGCAGAGAGCACTGAAGAATGCCCTGAATATAATAAGACCTTGGCTGAGCAATTAGCAGAAAAATTCTCCAACTCTGCCTACTACAGAGAAACAAAAGCACATTTAGAGAGCCTTTCTTCAGGAAATAAAATGAAAACCAAAGGACTTTTCTGGCAAATCACATATGCCAATTCCTTCCTCCACCAGCTGAAATGGGTGTCCAGGCGCACATTTAAAAACCTGATAGGAAACCCTCAGGCTTCCATAGCTCAGGTAAGGCTATTTGTATCTATAGCTTTGTGGTATATGTTGAATTTATTTGGCTCCTGGATTATCAGATAAGTCATTGGGATGGTTTTATCTCTTGATATTTTGACTGCAGTAAGCATCTGAAGAAAGAGTGCTCAAGGTCTAGGAATCTGGGGATAGCAGGTGTCCTGAATGCTCCCAAATGTGGGACTGTTCAGTAATTAATTTTGGACTATTGAAAGACTTTAGGAGGCAAGACCTGTCCCAGCAGGGTATTCTGCTGCTCCCAGCCAGAAGCACATTATGTCCCAAGTAGTTTCACACATTTGCTCAAGAACATTCTTCAGATTTGACTCTAATTGTCCAGGCTTGGCACTGTGGGGTTTGGCCTCAAATCCTCTCCCCCACCAGGAAAAGTTAACAGACTACATTTGCATACTTCATTAAACTTCAGCACAAAATGAAGTGCTGGCAGTTGGCTCAAGTGCAAAAATATTTTTGCAGTCTCATAATGTGTGTGCTGTTTGGTTATTTGACTGTTTGTATTGGTGATGATATCTCCTGGATAAGGTGTCATGAAGTCCACAATGGGGTTTAGCACCTACCATGAAAGATAATCACTGGCTCTGTTAGTGCTGCTTTTTCTGAAGGATCAGAACCAAAAGTGTTGACTCCTTCAGAGCTGCACATTGATTTCAAAAATGAAGAATGTTCGGCTGGCCTCTGCAGAGTGACTAATCCTTCAGTATTCCCTAATTCATGGGCCAAACTCTGCAGCCACAGCACCACCAAAAATCCCACTGCAATTCTCAGCAATTCTGGAGAGGCCAATAGAAAAGTCAGCCTGTAGCCAGGGGTATAAATTATCTTCATCATGTTTTATATAATGAGTGAATAAATGGCTGGTGTGGAGGAAAAACAAGTCCAGAATCCCTGAGGTGAAAAGGCTTTGAGTACATGTCTATGCCTGTATGTTGATACTATGGAGATCCTTAATAATTGCTTTGTAAAAGCTTGACCTTGTGACAAGAATTAGGCTCTCAAGAACCTCCTTCATAGTCCAAGATTAATGGTCTTTACTCATTCTCACAATCTTTTTTATCTCCCCACCCTCATTAGGGGTGGATTTGTCCAGCATTCTTTTAGGGGTCCATGGCTCATTAAGCCTTTTTTTCATTAATCTGCTCCAAATTGGTCTTGAAATGATCCCTGCTTTCCACTGCAACTGGCTCAGGAGATGAATTATCCTTGACATTTGCTCCTTTCGGCAGGATCTTAGTGAGAAGGTACCAAGGATTAAGTAGTTTATGGTGTTAAGACTCAAGCATTGCTTGGGCTTAAAAATTGCAGAACTGCCTGATATTATTGTTTTCCTGAGATTTTATGTCATTTTCGTTTAGCATTAAAAAGTGTGATGCACACATTTCAGTCTTTTAAGTGACATCCTTGCGGCAGATGTTATCTCTGCTATTTAAATAGTTACAGACTGCAAATATCATCATATCTGTAGCCCTGTTGTAGCATCTCATTGAAAACAATCCCATGAGTAAGATGTATGATAGAGCCTAGTAATTAAACACTGTGGGGCATGAGAATAAACTGTCATCCTCATCCTGGCAGTTAGGAAAACCTTTGAAGCAATGAGAATGATACTTTCCCTCCTCTTTTCTCTTTTTCCCATTTAGCTTTGTATTACAGCTTTTCTGGGACTGATTGTAGGCGCCATCTACTTTGGACTCGAAGAGAACTCTGCTGGACTACAGAACAGGTCAGTCAGTCTAGGTAATGGACATCCAAAAATTTGATAAAGCTCCCTTTAAAGGAGCTTAATACCTCTTTAAAGCAAGTGCTTCCCTTCACATCAGTAAGGCCTTTTGTGACTTGGAAGTGAGGACGCGATTATGTTCCTCTAGCAGGGTCCCTGCAGAACTCAGAGCGTTAATGTACAGACTTGTGGTTACATAAACCTAGGTAACTAAAGTTGTAATCTTGCAACTGTTTCTATTCACACACTTGAATTTACCAGCAGGAAGAGATTTTCAAATTGTGCTGCTCTATGTATCATTTTGACAGCTGTATCCACCTGATCTGACACATGAGTTTGCCACTATGAAACCTCTGGGTTCTTAATCCTGAAAGACTTTATAGCATTTGTTTAAAAACAGTCCAGTTTTAAATTGAGTAGGAAGTGCCTTAAATTTTTGTGGAAAAGGTGAAAACTACTTCTCACACTGTTTATTTGGTTCCTCTCAGTTTGCAGCAGACAAATGCCTCACCATCTGAGAATCTTTAACATGTCAGGAAATTACATTAAGAAAAAAACCAAACCACAGCCCCTCAAAAAAACCCATCAGTTGATTTTCTATATTTTGACTACATCAGAGAATGTGCTATCATTGCATGCCAAAACCAAATAATGACTGTACCACATCTATGTCAGGCTTGTTACAGACTCAGACTCATAGCCAAGACTTTTCCCATGGATTTGGGGATGGGAGGTCAAACACTGCTAAATTTCAGGCACTGCAAGTGGATTTATGTACTCTGTTGTGGAAACACTACATTTACATCCCATTTTAAATAACAGCTCACTGTTTTGCTATTTTGCAGAGTGGGTGCAATGTTCTTTCTGACCACCAACCAGTGTTTCAGCAGCATCTCAGCTCTTGAACTCTTTGTTGTGGAAAAGAAAATATTTATGTAAGTAAAACATACAAAAAAGTCATCAGACTCTGCCATTAGACTGATTTGTCTGACATTCTGTAAACGTCATTTAAGTACAGTTAGTGCAGAATTTTCAAATTATTTCAGTGATAGTGCTCATTGCAAATGTACTCTGTTAGTCTGCTAGTGAGTTGTCTGCAAACCCCCCAAAAGGTACCTATGATTACAGCTGGCTCAGAGTTTAATATTATTGACACAGTAGGTAAAAAACCCTTGAATACTCAATTTTGGCATTGATTAATAAGTTTGTGACTTTCTTGTGAGGGCAATGAATATAATCTAACTGGATTATGTAAAGCTATATATTATTATATTATTAAAGCTATATTATATATTATTAAAGCATATTATGCTGTATAAAATATGAAAATTATTCAAACTTTATGCTCTCTGTCTCAATGACATGACACATATATTTACTAAAAATTATGTGCACAAATACCCATGTTCACTTGCATATGAGAATGTCACCAGTTCTATAGTGTACAGGCATTCTGGACAGTTGCATTGTAGCCTAAGTATGAAAGATTTTCTTCCAGTTTGAGCTAGAATTCATTTGTCAAGAGGTGAAAATCAAACCGGTTTTTAGTGGTTAAATTTATAATGTGCTGTACCTATCTCTGTGTTCCAGGCATGAGTATATCAGTGGGTACTACAGAACATCTGTATACTTCATAGCAAAGCTAATGGCTGATTTAATACCCATAAGGACTATGCCCAGCATCATCTTCACCTGCATAGTTTACTTCATGCTAGGCAAGTATGGTCTCCTACAGTCTAATTCCAACCCTCCCAGTAAATCATGGCACATGCATCTTATAGATATGTATGCGTACATGGATATTTATATAAGATAAATCCCTACACTGGTGTGGCATTGGCTATTGAGCTTACTTTTAGCACACCATGTTGTTTTCTACAGAAAAGACACAAAGATTAAAGCATTCATCAGAGAATCTGTGACATATCTCATCTCCATTGTCCATAGTAGGAAGCCATAACCTTTACTAAATAGTTTTGATTTATTCCTTTTCATCTGTGGCCTTCTGGGCTTCTGATGACTTTTACAAGATACTTTCCTGATCCTTGCAAGAACACCTAAAAGAAAAGGTTTTGTTTTAAGATCTTAATACTGTGTGAATTAATACCAGCTTATTGGCTTTGGTCTGAGGTTTTACCCTAAGGAATAAGAAACAAGGCCACATCAGCAAGAGGCTGTCAAACTGTGAACTGGAGTGAAACAGACCTTGCTACTGAAGCCATAACCACCTCAAGGCTGCTAGGTTCTTTAGGAGAGCTCTCTGCTGGAAACTAGTGAAATGCTGTACAGCTGCTGCTCATGGAAGTGCACTAGAAGTTTCTCCTTTGATGGATAACTTGCAGCCACTTTGGATGTGTGAAGTACAGCACTTCTACACATTCTACATTTCAGTCTTACTGCAGTTTTGGGCATTCTACTAATTCATCCTCTCTTCCACTGTCAAGACAGACACATAAGGGCTATCACAAGCACCACAGCAATCTTGGGTCTCAGTGACACAGCCTGTGATGGCAGACAAGGTGTAATTTGTAAGTAGGACACACTAGGAAAGTCAGGATAGTGTTCAGGTTATGGCAGAGCTTTCAGCAAGATCATTCTGAAACCCTTCTTGTTCTGATCTTTAAGGTTTGAAACCAACAGTAGAAGCCTTCTTTACAATGATGTTCACTCTTATGATGGTGTCCTACACAGCCACTTCCATGGCACTTGCCATTGCAGCAGGACAGAGCGTGGTCGCTATAGCAAACCTACTCATGACTGTTGCATTTGTTTTTATGATTGTGAGTAACACTTTTCAGTTCTCTAGTCTGGATCATGAAATCCCAGAAATGCTGTAATCCAGAAATCCTACTAGCATGGAGTTCAGCTGAATTCTGCAAAAAGTCTGTTGGGGTCAACATATCCTGATTTGTCTGATTTGAATATCCTGGTGCTGTGGGGTGGAATATTATGATTTGTCCTTTGAAAGAACAAGAAGTGAAGGGCTGGAGAGTTGTGTGTGAGGAGGAGAGTGGTTCCTCTGACTTCTCTGTGGCTCTAGCAGACAGAAAACTGCCTGGAAAGTAGGAAAGCTACTTAGGGCTACATATCATTCTCTCTCCCTTAACTTTGTGAAAGGCAAATGTGTCTGGCTGAGAACATGACCTGCAGCCCTCTCTTTTCTGAGACCACTAGCCCAGCTGTCCTCCTCAGCTGCAGAGCCCACCTTGGGCATGTTAAACTGGGCAACACACAGCCACAGTCAGCAGACAGGCACTTTAGATGAGGCAGAGCTGAACCTACAGCCAAAATCCACGTTGCCTCAGACTCAGGGCACATAGGCAAAACCCAGAGCAGTCCCACACTGAGGAGCAGCAGAGAGTTCATGTGAACCCATGTGGGACCCCCTAGACAGGAAGCACGTGGGTTTACTGCACAGGGGAAAGCATTTCTTGTTACTTGTTTTGGGGGAAGGACCTGAGGTTATGGCCCAAAGCTCAATAACATATAAATCCTTCAATTTTGTTCTTCTGCTGGAAGAGTTTCTTCCTCTAGGAATGCTTTCCCATTCCTTTTTATCTGAAGAAGCAAAGTCAAGAACTAGAGAAGGACACATGATGAAAACATGTAATTTGTAATCTGTTTTTGTTNTTTTTTTTTTTTTTGTAAACATTGCCTCTAGATTTTCTCTGGGTTGCTGGTCAATCTCACAAGCATCATGTCCTGGCTCTCCTGGCTCAAATACTTTAGCATCCCTCGATATGGAATGACAGTAAGTGTTCTGATTTCCTGTGTACAAACCTGGAATTGGTATGCTAGAAAGGAATATCTTTAATCATGATAATGAAATCTTCACACTTGGTGGCCTAATGAGCAAAAGGAAAGCTAATTAAGTACAACAGCCTTGGAGTGTTGTGCAGTATCTTGAAACAAGAAGGGCTTCTCTTCAACTAGCACCAACTGCTGTTTAGAAGAGTTCATTTCTGTAATTAGGAAACACCTCATATGAGAGACACAACTACTACATTCACTGGACTTCAGCTGGACAGAAACGTTTCAAAGTAAAGAACAATGTTATCCCCACCCAAAGAAGTAAAAATATTCTATTTGTCTTTTCCATCAATCAAACAAAATCTTGTCAGGCTAAAGCTTTTCTCCTAATTTGTGAAAATTTAAGTCAGAATGATGCAGAGAAATTTGGGCTTTACTGTGCTTGTGCAGAAATAGTCTGGCCTGGGGGAAGTGGTAAAGCCTGTTGTGGTGCATGCTTTACCAGGTATGTACAGGCTATATACATTCCTCTCTTAAAAGAAAAAAAGAACTTGGCTACTCTGCTGAAAAATGGGGATTTGGCAAATATAGTAGTGATACCAGCACATTTTTAGAATGAATGTTAATTGGATTATATCTCATCTTGTTAATGTATCACTCCTTTACCTACTAATTTCTGTTGTCATTGTTTCTTTTATTTTAAAAGGCTTTACAGATCAATGAGTTGACTGGTCTGAACTTCTGTGGCAGCAGTAACAACACAGTTTTAAGCAGTGACAGTAGATGTCGACAGACAGGCCAGATGTAAGTATTTTGGTACACTGAAATGAATCCCACCATCAGCAGCTTTAGAAGTCCTAGAACATCAGTCTGAGTATCAGAGATACTCACTGATGACCAGAGAATCTGTGAGTGTTTACATGGAAAAGGAACCTTTGACTGGGTTTTTGCATTCTGACTGCATGGAACATTCTGCTTGTTGTCATATTTAGTATTTATAACACTATAAATATCTGGCATTATGCTTCTTACTTTTCTTCATACTGTATTTAGTAAGAGCTATGCACACGCACACAATTGTACAGCCTCACAAAATCCATTTCAGCTTCCTACGTGAAACTGGAGCTACAAGAAAAGCAAATTTACAAATGGAAAATTAACCACTGACATATAGCTGGTGTTTGCCCAGCCTACTACAGACATGCAACCACATTACAACTTCTAGAGATCTTCCTAGATCCTGCTGAGTGGTTTATTAAGTGACTAAGCTTATTAATGTGTATTTATCTGTAGGCCATGTAGTGGAGAGGAGTATCTGAAGAATCAAGGCATCGATGCGAGCACCTGGGGCCTGTGGCAGAACCACCTGGCTCTGGCCTGCATGACACTAATCTTCCTTACCATCGCCTACCTCAAACTGCACTTCATGAAGAAGTTCACTTAAAACCAGAGGGAAAGATGCAATTCCTACTGTTCAGTAGTTTGCTGATTGTGCATCTGACTTGATTATTTTTAAGGAGACATTTCTTTGTACCTTTATTATTACCCAAGTCAACAACATGAACGCCATCCTTGTATATTAAATACTTGCTGTTAATTTACTCTGCCAAAATGTCTACCATGGCTCACTCCTCTTTGCCACAAAAAAGTGTACAGCTGTTCATTTCTTCAAGAGACTATTCAGTCTTTCTGCATGTTCTAGCTATGATTTTGTCAAACACTATATCTAATATTTAATGGTTTAACCAGAAATAAATAGTGGTTCCATACTTTAATTAGCACCTACCTTCACCAGGAAGCAATTCAGTGTAAAGTGGTGCTTATCCCACCAACACAACAAAGCAGCATCTCAGCTGCTTATATGGTCACAGGATATGTGAGACAGGGACAAAAATCCCTTCCATCCCAGTGCCCTTTTCTATTTGGGAATCATTACTACTCTAGAATGCTCTTATTGATGCCATCAAGCCTTTCTTGCCACAGTCAAGTGGTAGAAGCACTGTGTTTTTAAATAAAGGTGTTCTGTACAGTGCCAGTTCCTATAATCCTTGTCCTGACATTTGTATTTCCTCTGCATAACTGCAAGTCATCTTCAGTGTCCCATTAGTGCTGCTATCATGAGTAATTTTTAGTAATTTTTATGGTGACCAATTTCAAGTGCATGACTAGACAGGACCATAGCACCTTTGTAAAAGTCCATAGATTAGAGCAATCCCTTCCTGGCAGGCCAGCTTTTCCCTGGCCATGTGCAGCAATGCCAGCTCATCTCTTTTTTATCTGCAGAGTTATGCATAGTAAATACATAAAAATGCATAGAAGACAACTTTACAGCTCTTTCTTGGGTTGTTACTGTTCATGTTGTTGCTCCTGCAGTGTTTGCCCTGGCTTGCGTAGGTCACAAAAAAATCTTACAGGACCTTATTTCTGTAAGAGATTTAGAAACATAGAATATCCCAAACTGCAAGGGACCCACAAGGATCATCAAGTCCAACTCCTGGTCCTGCACAGGACATCCCCAACAGTCACACCCTGTGTCTGAGAGCATTGTCCAAACACTTCTTGAACTGTGTTGGGCTTGGTGCTGTGACCACTTCCCTGGGGAGCCTATTCCAGTGCCCAAACATCCTGTGGGTGAAGAACCTTTTCCGACTATCCAGTCTAAAACTTCCCTGACATAGCTTCAGGCCATTCCCTCCAGGTTCTGTCACTGTCTCCACAGAGAAGAGATCAGTGCCTGCCCCTCCTCTTTCTCTCATGCAAAAGTTGTGGACTCCCCTCAGTCTCCTCTTTTCCAGGCTGAACAGACCAAATTACCTCAGCCACTCCTCACATGCTTCCCCTCCAGATCCTCCACATTCTCAAGGCCTCTCTGCCTTCACTTACACCACTCCTCAAGAATGGGCAGCTTACATAAGTTGTAAATTTAACATCTTCGTACATATGACATTAGGATTCATGTTGATCTGATCACTAATTATTGTATTGTTTTGTTGGTAAGATGTCATGATGCTGGGGAAAATAAAAGCTTCAGAGCACAAAAAAATGGCAGAGAGTGTTCTGTACCTTTAGCTTAGCCTTTTTTAAGCAGAAGGAAACACTGAGGAGATAACAGTTATGTGGTTATTTCAAAAAAATTGACAGGAGCTCCAGGTCCTGGTACTACAAAGAAATGGAAGTGGTAGTATGAGGACAAAAAAGAAAATCATCCCAGATTTTAAAATGTAGAAATCTACAGCCATCGAATTGCAGCTGGTCCTTGAAATTTCAACAAGTTATAAACATGATCACACAGACTGTGTTCCAGTCATAAAATAAAATATTTTCAGTGTATAGCAGTGGTTTCTGAGAAAGGAAATAATCAAACTAAGTTGAATTACTCACATTTTGAACAAGCTTTGACACCATATTGCACAGATAATATTTACCATAAAACTCCTAAACCTTTCTTGCTTTCTACTACTTATTTCAGCAGCTGGTCATCTATAAGAATGTATTTAAGTAAAAGAAATGTTTCTTCCAGTACTGTCCAACACTTTACTCTGTAAACTTGTAAAATTCTTTACCTCAGTTGCATGGGCAGAAATTACAGTAGTAGTCATGTCAGACTTCTCTGTCACACTATAGGCTTTAAATTAAGATTTTTTTCCCCTTTTTGTCCAGCACTGCACATTACGTGTTCTAGTGTGTCCCTGCCCATGGCAGGGGGTTGGCAATAGGCAATCTTTAAAGTCTCTTATAACCCCAAAATTCTATTATTCTATGATACATCTGGTTCTCCCCTTTAGTTTGGGGCAGATTAGTACAACTACAATTTCTTGCAAAAGCCAGAAGACACATCATTCCTACAATACCTCGAACATGTATTTTACAAGCAGTGCAAGCAGGGGGGAAAAGACAATTAAGAAAAGGGAAATGAGTCCAGAGTCCCCAAGGTGAAAAGGCTTTGAGTACATGTCTATGCCTGTATGTTGATACTATGGAGATCCTTAATAATTGCTTTGTAAAAGCTTGACCTTGTGACAAGAATTAGGCTCTCAAGAACCTCCTTCATAGTCCAAGATTAATGGTCCTTACTCATTTCTCACAATCTTTTTTATCTCCCCACCCTCATTAGGGGTGGATTTGTCCAGCATTCTTTTAGGGGTCCATGGCTCATTAAGCCTTTTTTTCATTAATCTGCTCCAAATTGGTCTTGAAATGATCCCTGCTTTCCACTGCAACTGGCTCAGGAGATGAATTATCCTTGACATTTGCTCCTTTCAGCAGGATCTTAGCGAGAGGGTAACAGGATTAAGTAGTTTATGGTGTTAAGACTCAAGCATTGCTTGGGCTTAAAAATTGCAGAACTGCCTGATATTATTGTTTTCCTGAGATTTTATGTCATTTTCGTTTAGCATTAAAAAGTGTGATGTACTTCTGTTTATATACTAACTCAACTGAAAATGTGTTTTCATGTATGAAAATTCCCCTTTAGTTTGCTTACACTTTGACAGCAAGTGATTTAATCTGGACTCTTGGAGACTATAAAAGACTTACTTTTATTTAGGTTTTTGAGTATTCAATCTAGTTGAAGATTTTTCTTTACATCCTCCATCTGAATGACTTCATATTAAAATAAATCACAAGCTGAGGGTTTATACTTTCTAAAGAGTTATTAAACTCATTTAATTCAATTAGTTTGAATGAAACTTTTTATGATAATAATCTTAAAAGATACCACTTTTAAATTTTATTGCTTTCAATACAGAAACTAAGGTTTTGATATATTCTGTGCCAGTAACTGAAAGTAATTGCTTTTTCCTTGTAGTGAATGCTCACAAAGGCAAGAACAGATAGCAAACGGGCTAGATACAGCTAATATATCACCCAGTTGAAGTTGTCGTGTCCTAGGAAGAATATTTAAAACTTACACAGGTTTGGAATGCCATAATTTAGAAGAGCCTGAAAAAGCTCTATATTTATTTATTAAGAAGAAGAAAAAAGTAAACTGCAACCTGATGCTAAGAGCAGCCTAAGGAGTAAACCTGTATTAATTGAGAGCTTTTAATATGCAGAAGGGCACTGGCAAAACTGAAATCACTGGTATTCAATTCTACTCTTTTAGCTTCTTCTTTGTGCTAAAAATATTTAATAATCAATAATATCAATTGTTGGAGCAAATCTTCTGGAATAAAGAATTATTTCAGTGGATTGTGAAACAGGTTAGTAAGCCTGGTGGCAGAGCAGTATGAATGGCTTTTGATGAGAAGGCAGAAGGCTAGACAGTATGGAAAATACACATACTGGGACAACTGCATGATATAGGCTGCTGACTTTTCAAATGACACATGTAAAAGGCCCATGACGCTGACTTGGGGATTGTGAATTATTTTTCACATTGTACCAAGGGTTTATAAATTGTATTTGTTCAAAAGCAAAGATTTAACAAGTGTCTGAGTGCTTACTGACCGTCTAGTTCTAACCATGGGCCTACATGTTTTAGTGATGAAGCCACTACCACTGGCTGGATGCTTTGGGCTGCATTAAAAAATGTCATCTTTCTTGACTTCTGTGCTGGTGGATAAAATAAGAGCCTTGTAGGCTGCATACTAACCACCTGTGAGGAAAAACATTTGTTTCATTTGGGTTTTCCAGGAGGCATTGAGAAATGTACTTGTAGAGTAGCACCCCACTAAAACAGAGAATAAATCAATAAAAAGGTTTGCAGTTCTGTGTTTTTCCAGTACCAAGCAAGAATTGAAAAAAAGTACCATAAAAGACAGAAAGAATTTATGTCAGGTGGACACTGGAAGCTGTCAAACAATAATGATAATGAATATATCCACTGAGAAGGAAGAAAGAAAACAATTAGGATAGCAACATCACAAAATAATTTAAATTATGTATATCTATCTTTTGTCTTCAGAGAAAAAATAGTTATAGATTAAGAGCTCAAAACACCAGTTTCTTTACATGTGGAAACAGATGCATAGACTATAGAGCAGCCCAACCTACTAAAATAAGTAAACTCTGCTTCTCCATTTTCATGTATTTCCTTCATATTTCAAGAGAAATAATCTTTGCCTCCATAAGGTTTTGGGTCATGTCTGGTTCATTCTCAAGAAAGCTGCCTTGCCAAAATCTTAGTCACCCTGCTTCTTCAAGAACAAAACACTGCAATTACTCCCTCACTCCCCAGTATTATGAAATAGCCACCTGCCTTCTGATTACTTTTCCACTGTCCCAGTGAGCACAGAGTCAAGTTCTGAGGATGCAATACACTGCTCTGTAGGGCTGCAGACAGGCACTGCAGGTAACATGATGGACATTGTTTCTGAACACACACCAGCATCAGTCCAAGGTGAGTCAAATGTACTCAAATGATCCCTCTTATGGATTTGTAGTAACTTATTTCCAGTTCACAAATTTTCTCTGGGATGCTGATAAACACTACAAGTATTCGAACTTTTATTTCCTGGAGGAAAATTTCAGTATTCCTTGCTACAGTGCCAGGTTTTCTGCACACTTTATACAAATGTTCTTCTAAAAGAGAACATCATAATTTAGAAAATTTAAAAAAAGGTGAATAGCTTTCTCATATTAACTGGTAAATACCATTTTTATAAGCATCAACTTGCTACCTCTTGAACCTTCAGGGAAGTGCAAATGCTCACTTTGTGTTCAGCTGTGTCTTTTTACACAAAAGGTACATAGCAGGAGGAGAGAGTATAATTTGATAATGTAAATAACAGCAATGTCAGCAAAGAGTCCTGGAGTTGCTCCCCTGGATCTTCCACATGACACAGTTCTATTTGTTAAATAATCTGTGATTATGGTTCTTACAGACATGAACAACTTCTTTCAACCTAAATATTTCCCTTGTTTTTTTTTTAAAAAAAGTTTGGTCTCCTGTCAGATAGACCTTATTTTTATCTTCCTGTGCCATTAAAAAAAAGAAGTCTCCTGAACGTAAATACTTTTCCTCTCCCAGTCTACATCTCCCTCCTCTTCTTGCTGGGCATGAAATTAAACCAGTTAAGACAGTTAAAGCCCTTGTCAAACCTGTTTCTTCACCTAACTGTTTCAGATAACTAAGCCAGGAAACACAGCTGGCCTTTATTACACAGCTGTGGCATCACAGGAACACTGAGAGAAATGGAAATTTCTTTCCAGTGCTTGCCAGCTCTGCCTTTCTGCAGCACAAGGTTTCTCATGGCTGCATCTTCTGCACACAGACATCTGAAACTGAGAAGTTGGGGAACTCAGTCTGACAGCATCCACCTTAACTCTAGGAAAAGCTGATGGCAGTACAGAAGTGTGCTTACCTCAGACTTTGGAATGAACTGGTAATTTCAGGTTTAGCCTGAAAGGAGCATTCTTTTCCTTTGAGCGTTTCTCAGAGTCTACATCACACCACTCTCCATGCAACAGTGAAAAGCAGCAGCCTGAGCAGCACACACAGGCATTTTTGACAGTGTTAAGATTTGACCTAGGTTACAATATAAAGATGTATTCTATCCTCATCTTCAAGAGCTGTTGAAACTAGAAGGGGCATTGTTTTTTCCTTATCTCCTGTTAATTGACCCATCAATGCCTTGCCGCATGACTCAGAGATAACTCCCTCCAGGAGCCATTTCTGTTTAATGGGCAATCAAGGATCCACTGCATGACTCATATCAGCCCATTGTGAGATGCTATGCCCAGTGGGAAGGAGCTAAGCATCCCCACCTGGATATAATCTGGAGTTTGGGACAGAACAAGCTGCCCTTACCCACTGGTTTCCAGAGGACAAGAGCTACCAGATCTTTTCTATGAGATCACCACTTCAACAAGACCATTTCACCTGGACTGCTACCACCGCCCTAACTAGCAGTGTGTCAGGTTGTATTCTGACTCTGTGAATGGTTTTTCTTTTGTATTATTGCATGTATTTTGGTTTTATTTTTCCCTTTTCCTAATAAATTGTATTTCTGACTTGGAGTCTCTCACTGGTTTTGCTTTCAAAACCACAACAAGATTTTATTTCGAAAACACCTCTACTGTGACTTCCCAGAAAACAAAGCCTAATTCTTCTCAGTGGAAATTATTTTTTTTTCAAAACTAGAAGTCTTAAAACCTGAACAGGAGTTAAAACAAATTCTAACTCTGTAACAGTTGAATATTGTTGATTTTTTAATGAATAATTCCTTAATGAGCATTTTTTTCCCCTGTGAGTCTCTGCTGATCTTTAACTCTTTCCACAACTTTGCAAATGAGTGAAAGTACTGACTTTTGTCAAAATGTCACCAGCAAAACTGTGGCTGATGCAAACTGTCATGATCAGTCCCTTGGCAATCTTACTGCATTTATTACTAATGACTTTTTGAGAACCACACAAAGCCAGTACACTCCGCACATCTCAAAACCCGTCTTGCTTCCTTCCTGGCACCCCACTGCTGGTAGGCCTGCTCCAAGACATCTGAACACCTGGCTGTAGGAAATCTGCTCTCACATTTCATCCAAATTCAGGCCTGTTACAGAAGGCACAAGTTTGCTGCTCTTTGCCTCCTGGGATGCAGTTTTGGTCTCCCTGACTATTCCTTGGAGTAGAAACAAAGCAGAAGAGCTGCCAGAATCCCCAGTCCAAGGAAAACTTGTGTTTTAGCATTACTGGTAAGTAGGTAGCATGTTTGTAGCAGCCCTTTGATACAAGCTGAAAGCAGCTGAATGTGTGTTAAGGCATCAGTGTGAGGTGACACAAATAAAACACAACTCTTGAATGTCCATCTGTCACCTGAACCATTAAGCTGTCACTCTGCCTTTCTGTACCTATTTTGCATGCTTAGTGCTTAAAACCTGGACGTCCTTGTTATACAAGTGACAATTTCTTGCAGACCTTTAACCATAACCTTTTTACCCCTTTTCCTCAGTTTTTTGACCAAGTTTTTCTTCTTGTTCTGATTTACTGGAGAAGAATCTTGGACTATACAAGACATCCAAGTAATGCCTGTGGACATGGAAGAATTACTCCAAAAAGCTCTTACTCTGAAAATGCATCTCAAACTGCACTTCCTGAAGACATCTTCCAAAATCAGCAATGTTCCAGCATACACACAGCATTAAATAAATAAATAGATAGATAGATAAATAAATAAATTTCCCACTTTCCACAAACTGTGACTTTTATAGTGCACTAACTAAAGGCTTAATATACTTAACAAATTCAGTATGTATCTATTTCATTAAAGATGGAGATTTATTTACATTAATCATTCAATTTTCACTAATACAGCTGTCCAGAGAGAACCATGGGTTTTACATGGGAACCTGGGCTTTCCAAGCTCTATTCAAACCCTCCAGATGCTGTAGTATTCCCTCCTGAAACAAGGGGGGAAAAAAAAAAGAGGAATAGAGAAAAAAAATACTTCAATTACCCAGCAAGTAATGAAGAGACAGTTACTAGCAGTGGGAGCTGCTACCTGAAATGGCAGACCTGTGCATTTGCAGAAACACAAATCTGAAATAAAGTGTTAATAAAGCACTGTTTGGGCAATGAAGCAGTAGGATCAGCCCAGTCCACTGGGTTCATTTACACCCTCTACTCCCTTTATTAGGTAATCTGAGAATAAGGTGTGAGCTAAAAAGTAACACAAATAAAATGTAGGATTCTTCATGTTCCATTACAAACAAATCAAATGTAGGCACAATATTTGCTTTGTAGATTATATAAAATGTTTATTAGGAAGTAAAGTGCTCAGTTTTACAGATCACTACATTCTTGATCATTGTAGAAGACTTACATAACTAACAGCTTCCTAATAAGACCAAACACTGTACATTACTGTGCAAAAAACTGTACCTTTGTAATAAGTGAGAAATGATATTATAATCTAAAACTGAAAAATGCATCAATAAAATGTTTGTAACATTTATCAAGTGGCAATGCACTTATTCCACTGTCAACGCACATGGGTACTCCATGGAAACTTACTGCACTTCAAGATGAAGTTTGTTATCAAGTAACAACATGTTACAGAAATACATCCCAACAAATACAGCTATTAATGCAAACATTTTCATAGTAAACATATAGTACAAATGAAAGGTGAACTGACTGACTGAATTTACATTTTGAATGACATATTTGAATATGAATACACATTTGGATATGACTATAAAGACAAGGCTGTGTATATTTAAATTGCTTTGGTATAGTGTTTTCTATTTTCCTTGCACACCAGATGGCCATGTGTACAGCTGGTGTTTCTTTTTGGTCTGTTTGTTTACAGTCAGAAATGCAGTTCAACACTGAAAAACTTTCCTCAGGAAGGTTTCTGAGGTGTAAAACCCTTCAACCAAGGCAAGAGAGCTCAATCTGAATGCCCTACCCACTGTGCCGTGCACTGTTTTTGCAAGTTCATGAGGACTCTTGTGAAAGGGTATGAATTTCCTCCCAATACAGGATCAAATAACCCACACAAGAACCACAACCTGTTCTCCTACGTAATTCTGTTCCCAAGACACAGCTACTATGAAATTCCAGTACTGAATTTCCTCCTCTTCCAGCTTACATTAATTAGGTTCCTTTGCATATGGTTTCTCATAAAATTAAAAATGAAAAGGTGTGAATTCTATTTTGTTTAAGCAAGTTCCCTGGTTAGAGGAAAGGCATTCTGAGCCACTGCACATCCAGGCAATGCCATTGCAAGAATATTTGGAACATGGAAGCTCTGCTTAAGCAGCACTCCCACAAGAACGAAGAGATGCCAACTGCTTGTTGAAACAGAAGGCATCAACATAACACATGCCACTTATACTTTGTTAAACCGGCCTTTTTTCCTCTATATACCCTACTAATAGCTGAGATGTGGTTGATTATGTAGCTTTCCATTATCTTTTTCACCAGCTCTCAGTCTTTAAACACCAGACAACTGCCATCTTCAGGAAAAAAGCACAACTGATAGCCTCCCTCCTAAACTAGCATTCCACATATGCAGACATATTCCTAGGCAAAACTGCAAACACTGCCTCGGTGCTCTCTATAGGAAACCAAAAGAATTTCAACGTTGCATGTCCTTTCAAAGATAAAGCTTTTATGACACAAAGCAGTGGGAATTAAATACTAAAATCAGTGATTGTAATATAAATACCTTCCCAGGAAGGAATCCTGTCTTGCGTCTCAGCAGAAAAGTCTATGTAGAAATTTAGCTAATCATTTTACAAGCAGTTTAGTTAAATGTAAATACAGACCACATAGTTGAGATGTAATTAGAACTTCACATGGCACAAGATCAGATTTTCCCAACTGTTAGAAACTTCTCTGCCCCTTTCCCTGTCACACCCAGGAAAACACAGTGGTTTTCAAATTTGTGTGCTTTTAAATAATGTATTTTCTGCAAAGTAGCTGTACTTATCTAAGAACCTCTGGAATGTTTATCCCTGAAACACTTAAATCATTAAAAGATTGTATTAAAAAATGGGCACTTTGCAACATAGCTGAAAATTATTAAGTTAGTTGGGTGTGAATATTTCTCAAATATTTCTTGCTACATGCTAATTATTATGCATTCAGTTTCTACCCCAGAATGATGTAATTTACAGTTGTACAAACTAAGTGCACTTTCTTCTACTTAAAGAAATGTACCTCTCAAAACAGGAAAAAAATATTAAGTAAAATACTAGTATACCAAGAATAACTCAGAAAAACAAGTAGAAACTCATATTTTAAAAAAAAAGTGCTGTTTTATCTGTCAGCTGTTATAACGAATAAGACAAACTGATGCCATATTATTTTAAAATTTTATTTTAAAAGCCTTTAAAAAGCCTACTTTCCAAGAGGAAGCAGAAAATTAATAGCCTTTCAGTATGCCAGCAACTGCACATCATTTTGTCTGAAGCTTGCTGTCCTCATGCAAGTGTTCCCAATAATATTTTTATAGTATCAGATTTCTGTCCTGGTAGATTTTGTCCCACTTGCTATACATTCAGTTTCCTGCATTTTTGTTTCCAAGGGTGACACTCTCACTGCTGGCATTACACATGGCTTACATAGGCCTGAAAATGATTTATGGAGTGAATATTTTCTTTTTCCCACCAGTGAAAGATGTCCTTAGGGGTCTGATCAGAATAATCCCCTCATGCTGGCTGAATACTGACCTGAAACATGTGGAATCACCTACAAAGCTCAAGCTACACAAGGATGTTGTTCCCCCCATTTCCCGCTCCTGCATCAACGCCATCTGACTGGGAAGAAGATGGCCGGGAGTTCCTGGAGCGAGGTTGACCGTTCAGTCCCAGAGGCGTTCCCAGCCGATGGCTCATTTGGGAGGCCGTGTCATCCGACTCCCAGCGTTCCAGCTCCTCTCGCACCAGCCGCTCCATTTGTTCCCTGTGGATTTCACTGTTCCGGCCCAGTCTTTCATCCTAAACACATTAAAAGACACAAGCTGGAAGTGCAGCTTCCAAACTGACATCTAGGCAAAACCCTATACAACCGCAAGAAATTCTTATACCACTTGAGTACTTCCATAGGCTAATGGGGAAACAGCTTCCACAGCAAACTGTTTTATTTCCAGGGATGAAATTAAATGCCCAGGTTGCCACCTAGGAAAGCACAACTTGTATTCCACCTGACAGATTTTAGCATCTACAGAAATAACACATTTCTCCCTCTGGCCACTTCCAAAGCATCCTCAAGCAAAGAGAGAGTGAAAGGGGAAGCAGTAGAAGTCAGGTAACCCTGGTGACAGGAATGACCTCTCCCACCTGCCACATACAGTCCCAGAAGCAACTGAAGGAGAATAAGAGCAGACTGGGCTGGATCCCATAGACTCTGACAGACTAGTCCACAAAAAATGTTGTATTAATCCCAACAGACACCAAGGGATGGAGGAGCTGCTTCAGCAACTACTGAACACCACTGCTGTCCAGATCACAGGCTTAAATGGCAACACAGGGCTGCTGTAAGACATGTTGTCATATCTGAATCTTTAATCATGTTCCCAAAATTTCATGTTTTAAATTTCATGTTTTCCTAACACCTAACTGAAATTACTCACCTACTGCCAAAGCACCTACCTCTACTTTACCACCACTCCTTCAATCCTGCCAAGCCAGGCAGTAGGAAGAATTGCCAACAGAAAGGAAGACATGCAGGTTCTGACCAGACCACAGAGAGTGAGTTTCTTACCTCTGTCACTCCATCTAACAGCTTTCCCAACACATCTCTCCTTTTTAGCTTGGCCCTCTCCATGGCTTCCAGCTTCACGATAACGGCATCGATCTTGGAGACGATACTGCCAATGGAATGCTCCATGCGATCCACCCGCCTCATGAGTCTGAAGGCAACAAGTAGGAGCTTCAGTGACTTGAACATTGCCCAATCAGCACTGTTCTAGCATATCAACACACAGAGCAGACAAGGATGAGACATCACTGTTATCCAAACACACCTCTGACTTCCCATAAACCAGTCCTACCATCCAGGAGGGACAAGGTACACCAGAGAAAGAAAGTGAAACGGGGGCAAAGGATATGGAGGGAAAAAAGTATATCTTGCACTCTGCTTTCACTGCTTTTAGGGCATCATCATGAAAATTTGTTGGCTCCAGTTACATAATTCTTTGTTCAGCTAGTGTTGCTGCAATTAATTAATATGGAGATCTATCACTTTGGACAAAATACACACTCATGAGTAACTTAATCTTATTAAAAATAACCATTAAAGCTCTCACTGAACCTAAAATAAATTTAAGGGTTTACTACATAAAAAGCCAGAAAAGTCTCTTCTGGCATTATTGTAACATGACCCTATTCTCTGACTTTTCAATGACAAGGTTTTAAGGACAGGGGTTTTGTTGCTGGGTTTTTTTTGTTTATTCTGATTTTCTATATTCTCACCAACTCCCATGAGGCTCTCTAAGGCACTTTCAGTTCAGATGTTATTTGAAAGCTACTAAAAGGAGTGACTTACGCACAAAAAAATCCCCACACTTGCTTTTATGAATAATTTGATTAATATCAAGGAGAGAATACTATATAACCCAAAGTAGAAAACCCACAATGAAATAAAAAAAAAACAAAACCAACAACCAAAACCCAACATGCAGATTTGTCCCACTCAGAAGGATAAACTTACACTTGGAACTCTTCATAGGAAACCCCACTAGAGCTGCTGCCCCTCCTCCTGGAGCTGTGTCCGCTGTCTTCATCCTCATCCTCCTCAGAGTCGTCCAAGCTCCGGGGGAAGCTGCGGCTGCTCAGAGGACGTGGTAGAGAGCTCCTATCCAGGTCCAGATCCTCCTTTGTGAAAACACAAGCCAGAGAGAAAGCGAAGATGTACAAAACTTTCACCTGTACATGGGAGATGGTGGTGTCAAGGTCAAAGAGCTCCTGTCCTCTATCAGCTCGCCTGTGCCTTTTTACAGTTATGCTCAGACAACCAGGAATGACAGCAAAAGTGAAGGGAGGCAAGAGGATTTTTCTGAGGCAGGAAACCAGTGCAGGGAGCAGACTGGCATACAGTGCTGGCGGCATCCCACTCCCAATGCTGAGCGTACCCTCTCTTTCTCCAGGTCATCTCTCATCTGCTGATGTTCATGTTCTGTCAATTCCTGGTCCCCATCCTGATCATATTTGGTAAATATTGCTTCAATCTCTGCATCCGTGTGCCCCTTCCTGAAAAGGCAGTAAAAGCAGTTCCTCCACTTTCCATTTTTCAGATGCTGAAAGAACTCTGTGTATTAGAAAACATTTCACTTCAAGCAGACTTTCATCCTCAAGACAAAGACATCCCAGTGTTGCCTATAGATTCACAACACTGATAAAAACCCCTCAGTCCTTACCCTTCATTAGTTAAAGCACCAATCTTCCCTATATTGAACATTTCTCCTTTACAACTCCCTTCTATATCTCCTTGACTTGTACCCTTGCCTTGGACTCCTGACTGTTCACAAATTCCTGCAGTGGTCTGACAGAAACATTAGCATTTCCTCAAAGGCCTCAGGTCTCTGCTTCCTCAGAGATTTCTGTATTTTTCTCCCCAAAACACAGAAATTCAAGGAGGTTGGGCCCCAGAGCTCCAAAAACCTTTCTCTGGTATGTGATGCCAACACCAGCCATAATTCAGAGAAAAATACTCTGGTGTGTGTCTTTACCAACATAAGTGTGCTTCTGCTAGAGGAAAATCACATCAAAAAGTTAACATCACAAGTCCCTGGGTATGCTATTCAAGGTAAGAAGTAACAACTCCCTTACCCTTTGAGATCCTGCCGGAGTTCATCAAAATTGAGTTTTCCTCCACCTTGCCTCAGACTTTCTGAAATGTCATCAACAGTAGTTTTCTTAAATTTAAGTTTGATCATGGCTTTGTTGTAACCCTAAAAGAGAAAGTAAAATTTTGTTGTTTCTCATGAAACAAGATTTCTAATAACTTTATTGATTACAGAAATCAGCTACTGTACAATATCATTCAGTATGTTCAGTGTGATCATTCAAGGCAAAGTCTCAGATGACTGAAATACATTGTGATGGGAAGCTTTCACTCATTTAATTTACACTCAGCTCAGATTAATTTATTTTAACTGCAGCCAGCTGTACTTTGTACAGTTTATGTAGTATTTTACAAAATAAGTTCAGATGTGACGAATAAGATATCAAACAAACAAAGCATTACATTTACCTTCTTGATAAGGTCAGACAATTCCATTTCTGCCTTCTGTTGTGCCATATCTGATTTGACTTCAGAGTAGGTATCATTGATAATGGCCAAAAACATGTTCTGTTCATAAGAGAAAACAAAAATGCTGAAATTTCAAATTTAAACGAGATTGAGCCCTACTACTCCTATGACCTTGTTGCGCAGACCTTAACACGGATTTTGTTTCAAAATGCCAGAAGAAAATGGTGATCTGTTTAAAATGAAACTAACATCCAGAGCTTGATATTGAAATATGATGTGCTGCAGTATAACAAATTTTAATCATCATCACTAGTTATTAACATAGCTGGAGACTTACTTTCCAGAGAGGGTTCACAGCTACAAACAGCAGTGGCAGTAAACCCTGCAAGGCGAAACTTACACAGGTAACAGCTGTGAATTAATCCAGGCAAAACAGCTGGCAACAAAAATGCCTGAGGAATCAAGTTAACTACTCATCCTGTAATGACCAGCACAAACCAAAGGTTCTTATCTAGTTACAGCTCTGCTTGCATTTCAAACTAAAGATAAAATCAAAAAGCTTAAAATCAGGCACTTGGCATTTATGGCACCAACTCTGGAAAGAGCTCTTTCTTTCGAGAGAAAGGAGAAGATATTGGTCTCACTAACCCTGTGCCAAGCATATAACTTAATCAAACTATGCTGTCATCACTGAAAGGCTCCTGCTAGACACAGAGTAAACATGACTGAATTACAAACTGCATATTTACATTCAAGAAGAGTTACTCAATTTACTAGCATGTTCAATGTAGAAAGGCAGTATTATCCTCTGTTTCCTCATGGACTTTAAAAACATGCTTTGGAACAATCTTTCAGTGCTGTATCTTTATGCATTCATGCCCAACACCAGAGAAGTAAGAGGTAACTTGACAATTCACTGTTGTGATATTTTCTGCAGCTATTTTGCCCAACTTTAAGAGTTGGTGCTTTCTGCCCATCTTCCCTAACTTAATTTCCAGGTCTCAGACTGGTCTCAAGGGACTTGTATCAACATTTCATTCAGGCAAAATGATATTAAAAACCACACAAATTACAGTGAGTATTTTGGATAACCTGCTCTGACTTCACCTTCCAGTACTTTTCTGTTGCCCCTTAGAAAAAAGATATTTCTTTCCCTTGCTGGACACTAGACTGTTCCTCTGGAATGCTTTAGGTGCTACAAAGCAAATAGGAAACCTGCTTTATGTGAACCTTTGGCACATAGTGACACATATGTTATTTTCTCATTGAATCCTGGTCCATCTCACTGAACACTCAAATTCCTCACAAAACACTTAAAATTGTCTGCATCCTTACTAATGAACATCCAAGATGAAGTCTTTTCCCACAAAAAAAATCTGAATGCCATTCCTCCTCATCTCAAATAGTAACAAAAAGCTGCACTAAGTATAAGGGTCACTAAATAACACTAAAAATTATGATAATATAGGACTGCTGAAGAACCATGCTCTTGCAGCAGGCAAAGCTGTGTGTGGCATGCAAGAACAAGGCTGTTGTAAACACAGCCAGCTACATATTAGAGCACTTTATGAACCAAGAGACTATATGGAACAGTACAGTTACTTTTCAACAAAAGAGACAGCCTTGCTGTGTCTGCCCACCAGGCACTATGCAGATTTTAGAAATAAAATTAATAAAATTATTATTATTATTATTATTATTATTATTATTATTATTATTATTATTATTATTAATAATAATAATAATAATAATAATTTTAAAAACACAATGTGGAGCACCACATGAGAATGACAAAAAATGTACTATGCAAATCAATTTTAAATGAGGAAAAACAGGAAAGAGTGTAGTGACTAGCCATGTAGCAGTCAGGCCCCTTCATGGGCCGTACACTCATCATTATCAGAAAAAGCCCCAAAAGTAGCAGGAGGAATCAAAGGACAAGTGATGCAAAAACAGCCACTGACCCACCCCACATAAACAAAGCATACATACCAAAAGAATGAAGAACATAAAGAACACAAATGTAGTGAAATAAATGGGTCCCAAAATTCGATTAGCTTCTTCAACCTCTGTGAAGTTGAAGTCTCCCAAAATGATGCGGAACTGAGTAAATCTTAAAAAACAAAACACATCCAGGAGTTGAAGAAAATATTACTAATATTACTGGAGCTGCGCAAGGATTCTCAAACTATTTTATTCTAGCAGTGTGATTGATAGGCTGCAGAGAAATCTGCACTGTTGTAACACTTTATCAGGGACTGCAAAAACAATTCATCAAGCACATCCATAGGCATAGCCCAACTCACAGCCAGGTGCCACACACAGAACAAAACCATGGGGGATACTTCTCCCTTTTGGTCACAACAGGAAGCAGACCAAACTAACAATTACTACTGTGAAGCTCTGAGACCCACTCCCATCTTCCTCACACACATACAACCCCAACCCTCTCCCTCTAAGCTGGAAGAAGCTTGGCAATTTATGGCACCATCAGCATATTTCCAGTTCCTTCATTTCTCTGCAAGAAACTCCTTGCAACACTGCCCCTGTGTAAGGGGAGCAGGGGAAATCAGTGACTGAACAACCTGTTAATTGCCTCAGTTACAATCAGATTAGGTTGCACCAAATCAACCAAGGACAAATTGATTAGCAATCTTATATTAAGTCCTCTCTCGCTCCTGGATTCCAGATACTTATAAATTTTGTGGTTGGCTAAGATGAACTCTGAGTCAAGCAACTATGAACACTATCAGGAACACAGTCTTATTATGCATCCAACATTCCAGTAAGCATTTAACCACTGAACATGGAGTCATTGCTTTGTCTAGCAATGTAACCAACCGCTGTAAAAATCATATCACACCAACCCAGCCCTGACATTTTTAGCTTACTGCTCTGACAGCAGTAACACTGAGATAAAAATGTTATAAAAATGTGTTTGCTAGCAGGTTATATCAACAGCAGCTTATCTGCTTAGATGGATGTCACAGGATTTGCCTCTTATAAAGTAACCGATTCACCAAATGTACCAAAATCTTCTTTGCATATTTTATACCTGTACTTACATACAATCCTGGAAAGTGCTGAAGTCATCAATTTGAGTGCTGAAAACAAGATAGGCCAACTGAGCATATGCTAAGAAAATAATAAAAAACATAATGGCAAAGCCAATGACATCCTTGACACAGCGAGACATCGTGGTGGATAACTGACTCATCGTTCTGTTGAAGTTAACAAATTTGAAAAGCTGTTAAAAGAAAAAAGAAAAGAAAAAAGCTGAAAAGAGAAGGAAGATAATTTCTTAACATAATTGCTCTCCACTCTTTTACATGAGATGTCTTACTGAACATGGCTGGAGACAAAGCAGTACCCAGTAAGAATGACAGACTTATCTATTGAGGAATAATAAAAACATTTCTTAACATGTCTGCTGACAAAACACAAGCACTGACTATGTCTTCTAGACCTAAACAAGAGCTGACAACACCTGTGGCAAATTACAACTTAACTTATCATCTGCAAGTTACCACTGTTCTGACTTTCTCACATGATTGACTTTGAGAGGAACATGAGTAAACCTCAAATAATGTGTTTCATGAAATTCAGAATACTGCTTACATTCTAATGTTAGAATAAGGATGTGTATCTTGAATTACCTTAATCCAGACAAAAAACACAGTGACTGCAGCAACATTGTTAAACTGCATTTGCCAATATGCCAAGGGTTCGAAATTGGGGAATGAGTTCTGATCTTCCAGCAACTTCTTCAGGAGCATATCGACAGTTGATGTCCTATAGATGCCAATTCCTATAGCTACCACAGACAGCTAAGGACAAAAGAAACACACAAATCTACAAAAGGTAATTAGGGTTTTAAAACAACTTGTTTGAGACATTTATGTCAGATAAAGTTAAGATATGAGGAACTTCATTTCACAGTAAAACAATTATAGTCCTGGCCTACAGACAAATAGTCTGGGAGTAAGACGATTTAGAAGTCATTTCCTTGCCCCTGTGCAGAACAAGAAGACAGTGGCAGCTAGCAGGATTATAGAAGTGATGTTGTCACAGAGAAGAAAATGTAATGAAGGGAATATGATAGCTCAAAAACACAAAAGTGAAAAAGAACGCAGAGCAGAAAGACAGCAGTAGCCAAAAAGGTACTACAGTTTCTCCAGAGCACAGACTGAGCAGTATTGCCCAGAACAAGCAACACCACAGAAGCTGCAGTTTTACCACAGAGGTTTCTTGCTTTGACTTCTGCAAATGTGCTGTTCAGTACTGTAAGTGAACACTTCACCACATACAGAGAGACGTAAGTACATAATCCTACATTTAAACTATGCTCCTCAGGCAAAGCATAAACATAGAAATCTGACCTCTTGTGTGAACTGAATTTTACACTCACACTTGAATACTCTTCACTGACTGTAACAGCAAAGCATTTTATCCCTGCCCAACCATTAAGTGTAAAAACCAGCACACAGCTCATGTAAGCATCCTCTTAAGCAGCCCTTTGTTTACAAGGCACTGTGATGCAAATATGATTTCCCTGGATTACAAATACAAAGGCTTCAGGACTTGAAACCTTTGATTAACCCAAGCCTAAAGATGCAAAACGAGCATGGGACTGGAACTGTTTCAGCATTTCTGGCTTTGTATACTTTTGGTAAGCACAGCTTGATCTGAGTCCAGAGAGAATTATATTATTCAGCTTTATATCCAAAGCTCATATTTTCTGGTGCACTAAGATTACTGATGTGCAACACTGTCCACTTAACCTAGACAGCTGCTAGCACTCTACAGTTCTGAGGCACTTCTTCAAACTTGGTATTAGCTGATTAGTGTTTAATACCAAGATAAATCTCCTTGTGGTTCTTTGCAAACATATTCAAATCCCAGTCCCATTTGTTGAAATGCAAATAATTTCTTTAAAGTAGATCATTTCTTACATGAAAGCCAGTGCAATAGTCTATACCAGACATGTAGAAGGGAGGGCAAGTTTGTCACCTCCAATAAAAGCTAAGTCTGTATAAACAAAAACTGAAAATGCATGATGGACAAATTCTTTAACTTTGCACCAGGCTGAAAGCACTGAAGACAGAACAACCAACTTTGCGAAACATACCAACATTGCAACACAGACTAAAATTGTCATATTCAGACTGAATAGCCTAATACTGTAAGTATCCTTCCTAATGATGGTCCTGTACCTTAAAACAACAACAGAAACACCGAGTAATTCATGTCTCCCACAAGGTGCAATTTAGAAAGCAATTTTAGCCTGATTACAAAGGTTACTTACCACAATGATAAGAATATCAAGACAATTCCAAACACTTCTGAAGTAGTGCAGTCTATGAATGCGAATTTCTAAGATCTCTTCCACCATATAATACAGAACAAAAAGACAGAAGGACATTTCACAGGCTGCCAGGAAAAAACCGAAAGTGGAGATGTAATGAATCAGCCTCACAGGCTGAAAGTGCCAAGATGTAACCAGGCCTCCAGTGGCTGGAAACTCTACTAGCAACCTGCATTTAAAAAAGGCAAAGAAAAAAGAATTTAATTTAACCAGAACTGATGAAAAGCACTACTAAAGACACTTTATAATTTGTATAATAATCTAAATAATAGAAACAAACCCACTTTTTTTTTTCAGTTTTTTCACACCACACAAAAGTTGTAAACGTGACCACACTCAATTTTGACTAAAACTCAAAGCCTTTCAGGAACAGTGAGGAAACAAAGAAAGAAAGATTTGTTTTCATCTCTGCCTCTTTCATGCTGTCTAAATCAAAGGCTGATGCTCTATACCCATGTATTGACTTGAATATGCCAACTCTCTAGAAAGGTTTCCTGCAGACTGCATCCAAGGCATTGTGGCACCAGGAAAGTCAGGACAGACTCCATGAGGAGTCTCACTTCTTTGACAGGGAGGCATGGCACTTCAGTTGTCTGTGCCCTTTACACAAAACATACACTCACCTACATCCCCATAACAAAGCCATCACAAGAAAACCCCAAGTCTACAACCCACACTGTCCAACTGAACACTGTCATGATTCTTATCATACCTGATCACGCAGAACAGGTTGATATTTGCATTGTACACAGAGAAATCAATAAAGGCTGCTCTGGTCCCTCTGTCCAGCCACAGGTTCTTCTTCAGGCTCGCAATCTGCAGAGCTGTTACTTCTCTGGTCCTTGAGAGGTCCTGGTAATAACCAGCCCCGCTGTATGTGGCAATCAAGCCCCAGTGCCTGCTGCCATTCAAATCCTTCTCATTGGTGTATGTCCAGCTAGTTCAGAAGTGAAAGAGAGCACATTGGTCTTTCCACCCTCAACTTACAATTAATAAAGCAGACACCAACAAAACCTGACCAAAAATCATGTATTAGCTATCAAATATGCTTTAATTCAGGGGGTCCTTAGTACAAAGTTTTGATGTAACCTCTGAGAAAGAAGTTACAAAGTTCCTTTGACTAACACCATAAAATTAAGATAGAAAAATGGGTCACAAAATGAACATGTATCTACAGGAATGCTACAAAAAATGAGTATGTATCTACAGGAATACTACATACGCAGTTCCATTATGGAGTCCAAAAGGAGCAGTATCTTCATTAGCTACAGAATAGACATCATAGCAGTCTTTGATTTCCTCCTTTAAATCTTCGGGTATGGAGCAGGAACCATTTCTGACTTTCAGCTGCCGAATGCGAGGCACTCCTAAGAGCAGGTTCTCATAATAAATGAAGCTTTTGTTTTCTGTCATGGTTTTGTTGTTGTACCACATCTCCCAGTAAAGACCATCCAGCAAAGGGCCTTCTGTGAACTGGGGAGTATGACAGAATTTCAGTTTGCATGTTGCCAGCACTGTTTTTGTAGATCTTCATTCCACAGAAGTGTTAGAATTGCAGTTAATAACTTCTCTGACATAAGACTGCACTATTACCTGCCCTCCAAAGACATCCCACAAACTTGCCCTACCCTGCTCCACCAATATTTGAGCTCTAAATTTTCACATATTAAAGGCCTACTTTGTTCCATAGTTTTGACATTGTGCACATAGATCTTCATGCACAAGCCTGACCACGTTAGGAAATAAGATTCTGAAGGTTAAATTTACAGTTCATGACAGAACCAGTGAACCACAGCAACAGAGATACAAAAACTTGGTTTCAGATTACCTTCCAGAAGTCATCCATTGTGGACAAAGTTTTGAAATCAGTTTTCTCCGTTTTTGACACGGGTGTTTCCAGGAAGAGCTGTGACATAACCCTTGTATAGTAGTACATACTGGAACTCACTGTCCCATAAGTCACTGTAGAAAGTTTGGTAAGGAGTGAGAGATAAAGAAATGAAGGAAAGAGGAAAACAAACAAACAAACAAACAAACAAACAAACAACAAAAACAATCAAACAAACAAACAAAACCACCCAAAAACCCCCAAACAACATACCTTTATTTGTTTTGAATACATCAGGTTGTATTTGTACAGATTTTGTAGTGGAACTATTAAGCTCCAAAACAAAATCCACACCAAGCAGCACTTACCTGTCAACTGTGATTAAAATACAAAAAGCAGTGAAGATAGACTGATCAATCAACTTACTTATAATACTCTCTTCTCCTTTCCACACCTTATTCAATTATTAATGCTTCTACCAAAGTAAACCTCAAGGAAAACAAAGGCACAATTCAGCAGCCTGAAGAGAGGCAGGTAGTGCGTTTTTAGGTGGCTTGTGCTATCCAAGGCATGCATGGAGAACTTGCACAGATGGCACAAAGACCTCAGGACAACTATGCTCTGCTTGAGCAGATAATGAAAGTCAGCCAGGATACTGCAGGGCACTGGGAATGACATGGATTAGGCAATGAACCTCCAGTACAGATGTGCAATGCCTTTAAGAGAAACTCGCCACAGCAAATAAATGACTGTATTACTCCTTTTCTTCATACAGGGCCAAAGACATGGCTGAGAGCCACAGAGCATAAATTAGAAAATGATGTACAAAACTAAGATGGGTCTTAGTTCTGAACATCATTTTATAATATGTCTCTGGCATGGGTATTTATGGGGAATAAAACAGAGAGTACAATGGAACTGATAAAGGAGTCTTATATCCTAGGCCTTATCAAGCAGAAACCTTGGGAGAGACTAACACAGATAAATTCTCCCTGGGCAAGAAGTGACCAAGAGACGTGTTGTGAAACTTTTGTGATAAGATAATGTTACCAGGTGACATGATGTCATGAAGAATGTGTAACCAAAGGGAAATTGTAACCAAAACCAGAACCTTATATAAGTGCCATACCAATAAAACCATATATAAATGCCTTATGTTCCCAATAAAATTGGCTTCTGATCCAAGCTCAGATGTCCCCATCTCTCCATCACTGATAGGTATTGTTACCACCTGTAAATACTTGAACCACTCTATGGCCAAAACTCAGAGGAGTCTGAAAGATTAGGCCTACACTGAAGAAGCACTGTCAGTTTTGGTAATTGTATAAAATTTATAAATTTTTTGTTTCCCTCAACAACCGGAGAGCAAGAACTATTTTTAATACAGTTCTGCTGTGCACATGGAATGTATCATGTGACTTTGCAATACTTGGATTCTCTCTAAACATGTACTTTCCAAACCACAAGAGAATGAGAAATGCCCACAGCATTTAGCCTGCACTGGGAAGCACTCTCCTACGGCATGCCAAGCCACAGACCAGACTGACCTCCAGTTATTGCTTAAGTGAAAAATAAAAAGGATACTTATAAAATACTAATAAGTTACCAATATCTCCAGATATTTAACACACTACATTTTTCCTTTATTCTGCTAGCAAAAATCTTTTTCTGTAGCAAAACAAATAGTCAACAGCCTGTTAAGAGTCAAACTTCTCCTGCTAAAACAAATTTCACTTTAAGGCAGGCCCCTCACTGCAACACTTCTCCTGGTGCTACAGTGTGCAAGCCACAAGCACCCTTGCACTGCTTTGTTCATAAACCTGTTCTAAGCATTCTTAAATTACTCAGGAAGGAAAAAAACATGATATTTAATATATAAACATGCCTGCAGTACAACACCAAAACAGTTGTGTCAATAGTATAAAATTTGGGCTTTTTAGTAATTCTGTTTCATTCAAGCAGATCAGACTTGCTCTCAGAGACAGTCTACCAGTGTAGTTTTGCCTTTGCTTTTCCACTCTGAGACTTCTTCTCACAAAAATTTAAAACATCACTTTGTTGTATTACAACTGATCATAAACGGCAACTCAAGAGTCACCAACATTTCAGCCATTTAGGGCAGAACTGCTCAGCTAAAAACTGGAGACTTGAAACATACTGGCTTTCTAAAGATACACTAACTTAATGTACACATTTTGTTGGGTTTTCTCCCTAGCAAACAAATAAAACAGATATTTTGTAACTCCACAAGAAGTTCTTACTTGCATTGTAAATTGAATGTTATTATGTTCTGTGTTCTTCAGTGTTATGATACTTCATATGGTATCAAGACAACAAATGGCACAAACCACAGAAGTCTCCAGCTGTGATCTGTACATAACCTTGCTGATGAACTTCAAATGCGGTGATTTAGTTCAATTATTTGTCCTGGATGACTAACTTCTCCTCTTAATTTACCAATTCTGCTCAGTGATTTCAAAGTGTAGCAGAAGTACTACACTGCAATGTGGTACTACAATAAAAAAATGCTCTCTAAAAACAAAGAACAAGGCTATTATCTTCCTGCCTGAAGATTCTAAACTTGTCAAGACACTGAAAGTTGTAGTATTTTCAGTCTCAAGCAACAGTGCATGCGCAGAAAAAAGAGAAATATTTGACTCCAAGTATTTGTCTACCTGTCTATTAATTCTTCTCCCACAACAAACAACCTTCTTTCTGGAATCACAACAAGCAGGTAGTACAGAACTGGATGCACTGATGCTGAATAGTACTTACAAACACACAGGACCAAGAGGAAAATTATGTACGTGATCAGCTCCCGTAAAATACTTTTCAAGTACTGCTCTCTGCTAGTGTTGCTCTCTTCCATGAGTCTTGTCCCCCACAGACCTTAAAAGAAAAAAAATATATATAATGACATGCACAGATGTCTGGTACAGAAACACAAGTGACATAGTAAGTGGTGTTGAAAGCTTAACCTTTGTCATTGCTGCAGGTTCTTCCATGGATTTTAAGTTTAAGCAAGAGGAGCATAATTTGTAGACAGAATAGGGACTGAGGCAGTATCAAGTATCAATTAGATACCATAATAATTTAGGAACAGTTCAGCAGAACTCTAATAGAATCTGTGGAAGATTTGCAGAAGTGCTGTCGCTTAGAACCACATGGTATAAAAACAGATACAAGGATACAGAGACATGCACAGACAGCCATCCTTCAAGAAATGGAAATGCAGTGCTTTGATATGTTTTCTTTTAAACATGCAAATCATTGTCCAATTAATAAAAATGCACATTCATTATTGAGCCTTTAGGAGCAGTCTTAATTTTCTACATGAAAGGAGGGTTCTTGTGTCAAACTTATTTTTAAAATACCATATCATAACCTTCCCCTCTCAGATAGGCAAGAGACACAGCAGAGATGTTGGTGAGCATTTCTGCATGGTTTCTTTCCCTGCATAACAAAGAGTTATCAATTAAACATCAGTAGTAGCCTAAATGAGCAACTGCTGTCCAGTCTAGCTGTCAGCTTAAACAACTGCATCAGCTGAAGTGTTTCTGCCTGTTCCTCATTTCATATAATACTTGACATTCCCAAAAACACAGGGAGAGAAGCTATTGAATTTTGGTGTTTTCTTCCAAGTAGGTAACAGAAAAGCAAAAGGATCTTTTAAATGGAGTCTCTAAAAGGAACAACCACCTTGAAACAAAATGCAATCACCATCCTTATTTCCTATGCCTAGTACAGAATAGGAAAAAAGCTGAGAACAGCTGCTGTTGCTCAGACTGCTCCCTTCATGGAGCTTCTCTTCATTTAAAACTAAAGCAAGGCAATTTGATCTCAGTTTCTGATCACTGAAAAAGCATTTAAAACTAAAAATTCACTCCTACAGAACTGCAATAAACTTCCATCCTTTTCAGGTGTTTTAAACAGCCAACCTTTCAAAACATCCGTGTCTTTCTCAGTAGATGGAAATGTAGTAACCTAAAACTCCCAAGGAAAAATCTTGGATCCATCAAACATACCACAGTAATTTGAAATGGAACAGTAACAAGGGATAGCGAAAACACATTATAAACCTGACAATGAAGCATGAGTTCAGTCAGTCTGCAACCACTGCTGTAACGCTAAGACAGCAGGCTAAGCTGCCTGCTGTAGACCTTTGTTTGCTAACAGAGATGGGAATAAGGAAGCTCTTCCCTCTACCTGCATAAATGAGAAAAAAAAATGTGTTAGATGTTTCTTGAAGCCTTTCAGCTACCACATTTTTAAGTTGTGACATAAACCTGGAAACTTCTCTTGCATGGGCACAGCAAGCATAACAGTTTCAGCATTAATCTCTGTTTACATGGCTTAATTAGTAACTTAGGGCCTTCCCTAGTGTCAGCCCCCAAGTAAGAGAGCTCTTTCAAAGCTGTTCTTTAAGGCCAAGTTGGAAAATGTGCAGATAAAGACTCCAATTTTACTACACTGAACGCCAAATCCTCCCCATTAGGTCATTCTTGAAGACAAAAACACAAATTCAAGAACATTTACTGAGTCACCAATAATAACAACTCAATAAATTCAGTCTCTAGCACAGCACTATGTTGCACTAGCAACATTCATAATAAAGGCATGTAGACATTACGGAACAGAGGAAGAAAAGGCAGGAAAAGCCAGTGAGCTAAGCTGGTGAGAAAGCCAAGTCACGGCTGTCAGCACATTACTCACCAATAAGAAATGTGGTGAGCAGAGGCAGAAAGTTTCCAAACTCAAACTCCGTCATATTAGACTATCGTTAGGAGTCAAGTCAGCAAAGAACAGAAAGTTACAACAAAGAACAAATCCAACTAAACAGCACCAGGGATCACACAATGATTTTTGTGCTAAATGAACAATGAATTTTCCCATCATTTGGAGCTTTCATTAGCTGTTACATTTTTGCAATATAAATATATTATTCCCCTTTTTCCCTTATTAGAATATTGATTTAGATGCATCAAACATAGTAGAGGTAAGCAGTGCTGGATTTGACATCTGCCGCAAGCAACAAAACTGTTTTGTTTTCTTATATATATTTGCTATTCATCAACTCTTTGACAGAATCTGTGTATTTTTATCAAATAAACCTGCAACTAACAGTTGCTCATACTCATATACTACATACTCTGTATGTAGCAGTCTTCATGAAAGTATCAATTGTTGAGTGACTGGAAAGGGTATTTTGTACCTTTATATAACAATAACTAAGAAAACTTTTCAAGAAATGCCCAACACACGTCAGTGATGATATACATGAGGACATGGCAGCACTGGGTGACCAAGTACAGCTCTACAAGGCAGGATTACCTTTCCAGGCTGGCTCTGGAAACACACCTTGTTTTTACCCATCAAAACTTCAGGTAACTTCCTCCTTAACAGAGTAGAATATTCAGCCCCTCTTCTCCTCTCAGCATCTGGGATATTTGCTGAAAAGATCTGTAAAACTAGAGGAACTAAAGGCACTTCACAAACACTCATGTTAGAATCTGAACAGAATCCACATAAAGAAGAACCTCAACTACTGATAGTCTGTTCTACTCACATAGTAACTTCTGTTACAGTTTCCCCGACAGTTGCAATTACCAAAATCCCAATACTTTAAATCCTCTCTGCATTTTTCTTTCACAACTCACAGCAAGTAAAGTGCAATCTCTCATTCAACATCCTTCAATACTAAGTGGCACCTTTTTTTACCATGGTGACACTATCACTTGTGATATCCAAAGGATTGTTCCCTCTTGTTGAATTCTGTCTAGTGAGATAGAATTCCATTAAATAAATCTATTTTATTCCAACTTTCCTGTAGTCCTTGAAATAAAACTGAATGCACCATTTCCAGTCTTCAAAGATACTCATGGATATCCACATAATGTCAAAAGAACTGTGGAGTATTCCTTCCAATAGTAAAGCCGCAGTTGTCCTTCAAGTGCCCTATAATAATGTCAGGCTTGCAAACAGCCCCTTTAAACTGTGCAGCACAGGGATCACATTCTTCAGATAAGGTGTTACCTATTCCACAGAAGTACAGTGACCACCACAGCACCGAAGTCTCACCCAGACATTTACTATTCTCAGGAATTTATGGCAACATTCTCATTAAAAAGCCAGAAAAGGATCTGTTGACTACAGTAACTTTAGCTATACTTGCCTATAGAAGGAGGTCAGGAATCAACAGAAACTCTTTTGAGTACTACTGCACAAATCACAACAGATGGAACAGAAGTGACACCTGCCAGTTCACCACTAGGTCACTCATTTTCACCTCATGTACAAACACTGCTGTTTTTCACCACAGTTAAAAACATACACAGGAGGTTCCTTCTTGGCAACAACTAAGATGAAGGGAGCATCTGAACTATAAAAACTTTGTAAAGTTTTTATAAAAGGACTTAACTTTCTCCATGTGAAGCAGCTCTTTTCCTAGGCAATTACACATCTCAGCAATGGATTAAAATAAACACACCACTGGAGACTCCAAACAGAACAGTGCCAATTCATGCACAACACAATTATTACTGGTAGTTTTTCCTGGTTATTCTGGTTTCTTGTTATGAAGTGACTTGAGTCATTAAACATCATCCCAATAAAATCTGCTAAAAAAACCCCATACTCTATTCCATAATCTCTGCAAGTATGACTCGCATACCACTAAGATATTGCAATGTTCAAGATGGATTTCTTTCTTTTGGTGCAATACAGCCAAAACCAGAGACATCATTACAGCAAACAATCTTTGAATGCACATGAAAATCAGAGAAGGTACAAATCCTTGCTTAAAGTCAAGTTTGTTTTGATAGTTCCACTGATGCCATGGCAGCCAGTAACAGTACTATCTACCACTTCAGAAAATCCACATTTCAGAAGAAGAATCTTTATTTTTAAAATACGGTTTGCTTTTTCTGCAGCTTTATAACTATAAAGATTTTACCTGACACAAATCAATGCTCTGTTTAAAATCCTTGTAGTTTGAAGCTGACATTTTAACCTTCTCTGAAAAGAAAAGGAAGGTTTCTCAATGTGCTCCCACATCCTTAAATCCAAAGGACTCCCCATCCAGCATTCTCTCTGCTGTTGTCAAATCAACTCTGTACAAGGCCAGCTGAGCAGGGAGTTACTGCAGTAAGTTTTGAACGACACCTCAAATGTTCACTGATGTGTGCCCAGTTTTGCTTCCAACTCTGTCCCTGGTCACCAGCTGTGTGACAACAGGCAGCACTTGTCTGTAAAGGGCAGCACCAAGGCACTGCTCAATACTGCAGAAAAGAAAAAGTGATTCAAACATCCTCCCAGCAGCCGACTCTAAGTATCCCATGCCATCCCAACCACCTCTTCTATAGAATGGGGTATTGTTGAGAAAGAAGCACAAGCATTCTGCTCCAACTTTCCAAAGACATGGTGCTGGGGCAGAAAGCCAAGGCTGGAAAAGACCTCTGGAGATCATCATGTCCAACCTATGACCCAACATCACCATGTCAACTTAACCACATCTAGTCTTTCCTTAAACACCTCCAGAGACAGTGACTCCACCACCTCCCTGGACAGTCCACTCCAATGCCAACTTTTCTGTGAATAAATTCCTCCTAATGTCCAACCTACACTTCCCCTATGCAGGAGTGTCCTATACAGAAAGCAGCCAGAAGTAAGACCTGGGATGCAGAGAGGTGGGGAAAGGAAGGAGCGAGATGGGGGTGCATCTGCGTGTGCTGGGGAACATAACCGGGACGGGGATCGGAAGACAGATGTGCACGAAGAGATGAGGACATAGAGACACAAGCAAGGATGGATGGAAAAGGACACAGGCAGAGGAAAAGGAGGACTACAGGAAACTACAGAGGTGAGACTACAAACAACTCTACAGCGCGCAAGAAGCGGCACCCGCGCCTGAGGAGCCGGGTCAGGGTGCGGGGTGCGTGGCCGGGGCTCTCTCACCTCGCAGTCTCCGCGCCAGGCGCTTGGCCCAGGCCGCTCTACGGGGCGCGGCTCCGTCGGGCGGCCCCGGGAGGAGGCCCGGCCCCTCGGGTCCGCCGCGCTCCGCGGG
>VZRH01008314.1:0-15310 GCA_013397555.1 Urocynchramus pylzowi | reverse complement strand
CCGATCTCCTTCCCGCCCTCCTTCTCTTCCTCCCACGTGTCCCTCCCCTCTCCAGGGTAGCCGCGGACCGCCCCTGCAGTAGTGGTGCAGAGGCCCGCGCTGTGTGTCTGGAGTGTCTCTCGCTCATCCTCGGCGAAAGTACGAGTCGGCCTCGCTAAGAGGTTGTACTGGTTAAATTTGTGAGGAACAGCCATTTCACATCATTTTTAGAACAAGTATTAAAGCTTCCTCCGCCCGGTCCAAGTCCCAGTGAACAGTAATGCAGGTACAGGATTTTGAGGTTTTATTTAAGTCCCGTTACAGCAAAACACCGCCCGGCAGCGCAGAGAGCAGCGTGCCCGACTGGCGACGCTCGCCCGCCGTGTCCCACAGCCTCCTCCGGCACAGCCCCAGGGGCCACGGACCGCCCCGAACTCCAAAAGTCACCACGCAAACTACATTAACAAACAGTTCCCCGAAATGAAGCTACTCCCCGCTTCCCTAAGGTAGGGATTAGAAAAGAAGGAAAATATTATTTTTATCTCCCTTTAAAGAGTGACTTCGTTACTTTCGATGCTGTGACGATCTTGAGAATCCTCGGTACTTTCCAGCGTTTGGCTGCTGATATCGTCAGAGAACTCAGCTGACAAGCGGTCACGGCTCTCCCTGCTTTCCACACTCGGGTGGCTGTCCCCTCTCTCCCTGCTTTCCACGCTCGACAGGCTGTCCCCTCTGACACCAGACTTGCTACTGTCGCCTTCTGCCTCGTGGCTGTCGGATTTGGGCCGGATGTCGTTTTCCAAGCTCCGGTCATGCATGTCGCTGTCCTGCTCGCTGCTGTCCCGCCCGTGGCTCTGATCAGACCATACCACGCTGCTGGCATGCTTCCTCAGGGACCTGCGGGAAGCAGAATCCTCCCGGGAGACAGAGCGCTGGCTGTCTGCATCCATGTCGCTCTCATCTTTCTCAGTGGCATCATAGATGAGCTGTGATAGAGAGCAGAATAAGAGCCATTGTCACTCCTGAGGAACTGCTCCGTCAAGTACTGCACTAATGCAGGCTGCTCGGATTGCGGGGACGCTCAAAGCCTGCATGATGAACCTCTGCCTGGAGATACTCTGGTGTTTTATGGAGTTACACGAACCTTTTACGATATGAGAAACTCTCATTTGCTCCTGGCCTCAGATTTCATGTGTGCAAGTATATCGTGACAGTGCAAACTGCAGTTTTGCACAGCTTGCAGCAGTAGGCTGCACTCCTGCCCCAGTGCATTGGCAGCCATCGAGACCCCTGATCTGTGGTATACAGAGAAAGGAAATTTATTCCTTCACTTATGCTTACTTTCCCCATACCAGTTTTCAAAACCAACTCCCATAAAATGCCATGTCCATTTTCAAGTACACTCCCCATTTCCAAGAACATGGGCACCACTGGTCAGTGTATTCACCTTTTTGGCAGCTTTGTGGAGTTTGATAGACTTCAACAGTGCAGCTTTTGCCCTCATCCTGTAGGCCACACTGTCACCTCTGCCAGCATTGTCTCCCTGGGTGAAAGGGAAAGTGGGGAACGGTTTGGTTACTGGAATGTCTGTGGGAAAACTTGTGACAACCTCTTCGGATTCATCCATGTCATTGGAATCATTGTCATCATCATCATCATCATCATCATCCACATCTTCATGGCTCTTGCTTGACACATCAGGAAAGTGCTGGAAAACATTTATTACACATCAGGCAAATGAACACAGATGTGAGAGGTGCAGACTGGTACCTGTCCCATTGACCCAGGGCATAGGCACTGTTGAGGAGCTATGTGCAGGCTCCTGCACTGAGTTTACCTCCCCCTGCCTGGAGCTTTGTTTTATTTTGGGAGAGATGTTACAGCAAGAACCACACTTGAGTGAGGAAAATGAGAGCTGTTCCACACTGGCTTCTCTACAGCACTCAACTGACATGCTGTCCTTCAAAACACTTACCAGCTGTTCTGGGACATCCATGCTTTCTTCTGAAGAGTAAAGGGTCTGAAAGCAACACAAAGCTCAATGTTAGTACACAAAGGCACATACAGTGGAGCTGATCAGCATGTTGACTATTCTTTAAGCACTTAATCATAACTTGCAAATCTTGGCATGGAAAAATGCTCTGCTTTCTCTTCCAGTTAGGTGCCTGTACCTGCTGAGATGATGCCAGGTCACTCTGTGAGTGCTGCTGACTCTCCTGGGACTGGTAATTCACATGGTCATTGTGATATCTGTGCAAGTGATGGCCCCTGGAGTCCTTCAAGAGAAAATAAAAGGGAGGGATTAATCCTCAAAGGAGCAGGCAAAACTGCTGCATCCCAACCTGTGTTTTCAGGCAGATGTGGCATCTGTAGTAAACAGTCCTCCTGTATGGGATGTGTCCTCAGCTGTTCATTGTAGTAGGAAGAGGACTCAGAACAAGCCATCATCCCAGATGAACATTGTACCCATAAGATAGACAGATGTGCCTCTCTCACTTGGCAGAACCTGGGCAAATTCAGATCATTTCTCCAGCTTGTTTTTATTGTGTGGAGTTTGGAGTTATATCTAACAATCATTGCTTCTGCTAATTCCTAGGCCCTTTCTGGAGGGTGATTTATCTCCCACCTCATGAAGACTCTAAACTAAGACTCTAAGACTAAATGCAGTTTGCTTACATCACTCAAAAAAAAAAAAAAAAAAAAAAGGATATTGGATTAAGGTGCTCCTCCAACACCAAATATTGTCATCTGATCCACACCAACAAATATGGGTTATAGTAATTTTGCCATACTGCAGCCCCTTTCTCTTTTTAATTAACAGTTAACACATTTTTCATTAAGAAAAAAGATTTCCAGTGCTGGTCTGGAGATAGAACTAATGAAAGTCCACAACCAAGACAAGTGACACAGGAAAAAGTCTGTGGACATCAGTGGCTCTCTGCTTTGAAACTGGATCATAACAGCCAGGCGAGGACATGTTCTGCAAGCATCTACAATCATAGAACAAGTACCAGAAAATGTGGTACTTTTTTTGGACGAAAACAAACAAACAAACAAAAATCAAAAAGTACTTATCAAAGAAAATTAACAGAAAGTCAAAATGAGTTTACATATTTTTCTTCGGAGCTGGCAGAAATGGCATGCTGCTTGGATTGAATCACCTTGAAGGGAGAAAAGAGAAAAAACATATATCAGTGTTTCTTGCTGATGTGCAAAGGAAATAATGCAAGTGCTGGGGATAGCGTTGGTGATTTACTCACTGGCCATGCAGCTGTGATGCTGATAAGGCATAAACACAGAGTAGCCACCTTCATTGTGATAATTTACCTAGAAAATATTTTGGAATAGTAAGTCAATGAAGTAAAATACCACAAAAATGCTATAGTCTTTTCCTTTATCCTGGGGTACTTCATTATGCCAAGACCAGTTCCCTGCTATGGATTCAACTTGCCCATGTTAATTTTATTTCTTCTATCCTCCATCACCACCTCCCACCCACTTTGTAATGATTTAGCAGCTCAAAAAGCTACAAGAATTTTGAAATTGAATGCTGAGAAGAGCTGGGCAGTGGTGAAAAAAAACACACTGAAAAGGTGAACTGACTCCTGTTGTCTACTGACTTGCATAGGCAAAGGAAAAGCTCTGTGAAAAACTGTTATACATACCAGCTTTGGTTTATCTTCATTCACTTAACACAATTGTTTTGAAAAAGAGGCAAGTTAAGGCAAACAATTTGTATTGTCTTGTCAGCTATTTTGAAATACTAGTTACTAGTTTACTAGTTTTTAGGGTTATTAACTTGAGTTGCTGAGTAAAGTCAGTTTATATGAACATAAACTGCTCTTATTGATAGACCTGCATTTCCCCCTCCAGAAGTTAGAACAAAATAACCTGTGTTTCCAAACAAGAGATTAGGTGAAATAGCTGCTCCCATAGCTGCTCACATTGCAGATTTAGCAATTTAATAAATAACTGATTCCTGCTGAAATTAGGAGAGCTACAGTAAATTTTAGTGCTTACTGACCAGTTCCCAGAATAAGGAACATCCCTGAGAATTTAAACCAATTTACTGATGAACAAGAGTCATTCAAAACTTTGGTAAGTCACAGCAGGAAACGAAGCTGCTTGGGACATTTAAAATGTGTTAATAAGGCTGGCCCTGAGACAGGACACTCTAATAGAGGTATTGCAATTTCAAGTTTCACAGAGAAGTGCGTCCCATTCACTGTCCCATTCACTCAGGATTGTGCAGCACAGACCGTGAGCCTGCCAGGAGAAACAAGGACGCTGCCAGGCAGTGATTACATGAGGAAGAAAGCTTTCTGTGTTCAAGCACCAGCTCTGAGTTTCTAGTGCATGATTCAGTGGCAGGGTTTTCAGTAACCTTCTCCCAACATCTATCAGTACACAAAATTAAAATTGTGATTATGTGCAATACCTGGTATTGCTAAAGCAACCTTGCTCCTATAAAGGCACACCTTTTTCCACAGAGAAATAGCAAACATCCCTGCCCAGTGAAGCAGTTTTCAAAGATCTGCTCAGTGTTTCCTAGGCTAAAGCTGCAAATGGATTGGCACATGTCAAGTAAAAAAGAAAAAAAAATTACCTTTTCTGGTGCTGAAGGAGTCAGCCACAACAGGAACACTCTTAGTGATCCCAGCAGCAGCTCCAGCCAGATGGCTCCCAGCAGCTCTGGCTTTTTCCCCTCGTCCCTGCTGCCTGATATCTCTGAGCTCTGGGAATTTAAACCCTGTCCCAAACACAGCCACCAATCCCCATGAGGTGGAAAAAGATGAGGTCATGAGGCTCCTGGCCACTGTCCTGCCCACATTCTCCTACACTTCCTCTTTGGCTTTGTGGCTTTTGAAGCAAACAAAAACCATTCTAAGGTTAAAACATTACATATGAGCGAGATCATTAACCAGCAGGTCAGTTGAATGCAGTGTTTGGTATTGTGTAGGAGGGCTTCGGGGCATGTCTGTTCTACTTTTGTGAAAAGCCAAAGCCCAGCTTCCCAGAAATCTTTTGTACCCTGTTCTGTAGTGGGTAGGAATAGCTAATGTGTGCTGGAAGAAATAAATCTGAACATAAAATTCACCAAAGAGGTGTTAATGTTTGCACAGAATTGTAGATTTGCTCTCCAGGGCATGCATGGTGCAACAGGAATTGCAAAGATGTTGCAGAATATGGCCTTTTGCCATTTTTGGTCTATCTGGGTAAAAAAAAAAAAAAAATAATTAGTAGTACTAGTTGTCTCAGTAGGCATTCTGCATCCAGCAACTTGTTTGTAAAGGTGTACAAGAGCCAGTGGTCTAATTAAAGAAGATTGGTGCATCTTTATGAGGAATTAAGAGGAATTCTTTCTTCTTTTCTCTTCATTTGTATTCCTTTTGGCTCCTTTCTCAGGTGGTTTGGTCAAGTCATCTGCTACACCTGTCTCATGCACCAAATCCATTTCAGAACCCTTTTCCGGGACCAGATGCCAGATATTTTTCTATTAAAAAAAAAAAGCCAAAAAAAAAAAAAAAGCACAGCTATATCTCCAGCATGAGGAGTGCCATAACTGGCATTGGGAAGCAAAGGACATCATGGGATGAAATTCCATGCCTGCTATGGAGCAGTGCATCAGCCCTGCTGATGGATGACATACCTATTGTGGCCTCCCTTGGATGTCCATAGCTTTGGATTGATTCTGCATCAGCTGGGATGTGCTGGAGGACTCTCAGACGCTCTTCCGTGTGGTGTTTCTTTAAAAGAACAATGAGGAGTCATTCAAACACAGGAAAACATTCCAAACAGCCCTCTTAGAAGGCAGAATATTTATAACTGTTTCAAGGTGGTTATCGTGCTTCTCGTTTGTGATACCCTACTGATGTTTGCTGTACCCTTAGCCAAGCAGACAAGAGAGACCTGTAGCAGCTCCTATTACCAGTTATCCTGTGCTTACTGACACTTCTGGGGCATGTTTAGAGACATCAGCAGAAACATACCCACACTAGCTCAGCGCCTCCCTGTTACATCATCACACAGACTTATATTTTTGAGCTGAGATCAGCAAAGTTGGAAGTTCAACTTAGTGTAATTAAGAGAGTATTCTAATATCCTAGAGTTATTAGAACTGGAGATAAACATACTAATAGTATGTAACTGGATAAAAACATACTAATAGTATATCATTAGTAGTTCTGACTGTAAGGATCCACCTGAGCAAGGACTATCCTAGCTTTTATTTTTGAAGCTATATGACCATTGTCATATCCTAACTCAGGAAAGACTTTTCAACCAAAAAAGCCTTCAGCAACTAGGGTTTCAGCATCAAGATCTTACGCAGATTTAGACAGATCTACCATCTCCTATTGTATCTGCAGCTCAGTGCTGGTGAAAACCAGTTTGCTGAAGGCCTTGCAGGTACAGGACTCCAGCTGGAAGTGGATGCTCTTTGGAAGTGTTGGTTTGAGCATCAGGCACTAGCCAATACTTACTTAGTTACTAGGGCAGCTTCTAAGGCCACTACTATTGACTCCAGGGAACCTCAAGCCAGGCCCTTAGGTAGCCAAGTACATTTGATCCCAAACACCAGTCCTGATCATCAACAAAAAACTACTTCCATCTTACAGAGCAAAAACGGAGACAGAGTGAAGCCAGTGGCTCACACCACTGGATGTGGGACTGGGTGTGCTGTGTCCTGCTCTCCTGTCCACACCCTGGATTAAATTTTAAGCCTGTAAAACCTACTTTCCCTACAAGCCATTCATCAAAAGACACAGAACTGAACAACAACGTTATGCTCAAAGATCCTCTAGAGCTCCTGTCTGGCCAAAACCAACACTTGCAATCTGCATAATTGCATATTACTGTGTATCAGACCATTAGGAAAATACTTCTTATGTAAACAACCTGTTTCACGAAGTTCAGCAGCAGTTATCAGTCATGCTGATGGAGCCATTAGAAACAGAGCCTTCCTGCAGTTTGTGACAGATATTTCTGTACAGGTGAATAATTACTGTGGCATCTCAAGGCAAATGTTTGGCAAGAACCTGGAACTCTTGTCTCCCAGCAGAGTCTTTGTGTGACTGCCAGGAAGCTGTTTCTGGCAAACAACTGGAATTTCCGGTGTGCTGGGAGATGGCAGTGTTGTTGAGTATGTTGCCAAGCATACTATACAATCCACTATATGGTAGATTTTGTAAAAACTAAGGAACAACAGGGATGTTTTGCAGTAATCCAGAAGCAAGATGAGAAGCGATGGCTATTACTAAATGTCTTCATTTTATGCAAGATTAGCCTGTACAGGGCTGTAGTAAAATTAGCACTTGTCTCATGCCTATCATTATGTGGTTATTCCTCCTGTAAATCATTTAGTCTAGCTGAGAAGTCCTTTGCCTTGGTAGAATTTGTGCTTCTTTTTGTCTCAAAGATAAGGAACAAGCTGGGCAGACAGCGGAGAACTTTCACCATTTTCACTTTCCACATTAAAATCCTTATTTCTGGAGAGAACACTTGTCTGCTGGTGGTACAGCAGAAGCAGCTTGCTTGAATTTGTACAGGTGGGAGGGTATATGATTCTGGCTTTCAAGAGCTGTCAGTGTCTGCGCAGAGCATGACTCTGCCTGTAATTTGTTGCCTGTAGGTGACATTTTCTACTTGTCTGTCCTGTCGAACAAAGCTTTTGACCACAATTCCTTCCATCCTGAGCTGTGTTGGTAACACGTGGTTAGGCTGTCATTTTGTGTTGTCAAGAAGTTATATCAGTGCCTCCCTGTGCAACCTCCAACACCTATCTAAGATCCTGAGCTAGAACATCAGTGTGACACCCAGCAATACCTCTGCCTGGCTTTGAAAATCCCAGCCTCCCTGCAGTGAACTGTAGTGATCAGTCAGCTTTCAGGACAGCTGGCTTTTGTTGAGTTTTGTTCATCAAAAAACAAGTCTGGAGGTGAACATGAACAAAGACTAGATGGCAAAGACTAAGGCTGGAAGAGAGAGGCTATTTTCTTTGGCAGCATTACGAATACTATCAAATACTGTTTTGCAACCAGAATATCTCCAAGAAAAGCAGACTTAGTAAAGACAGGTTTCTGTGAAAGACAGATGAAAAGCAAAATTTCTTATATTGCTACCATAAAATGCTCTTTGGAAACTCAGTGTTTCAATCAACCAATATACCTCCCGAAGCCATTACATTTTCCTAACAAAACCTTCAAAAGTGAGGAGAAGCTCACAGCAGAGGGTAGACTTAAAACAAAGCCTTCTGCCTCTTAAATAGACTACACAGACCACCACAGTGTTTGTGTCTGTGCTCAGGAGAATATTTGGTGTGCAGAAGAGATATGGGTATCAGCTCTGTTTGATAAAGAAATTACAACAGAGATTTGCTCCTTACGTGTGTGAGCAGGGCACCCTGATAACACATGCTTTGTAGCACAGCTGTATATCTTTTCCTTTGTCCCACTGGGAGCAATTAAAGAAGTCACTTTTACAGAGTCAGCCCTACCAGTTCCTTGAGGAGTTGAAGAACTAGGCACAACACTGACTAGAGCTAGAGTAGGTGGTAAATTGGGACAGACTTTCTGGGAAACAACCCCACGATAGGCTGACAGCATACTAGAAAGTGCCAGTGTCTGACACATTGCAGTCTTTTGGTCTGTCCTTATCTCCCTCTACTGTAAAAGAGCCCACTCATTTGTCTCCGGCTTCTGGGACTAGTCACTATCTGTTCCCATTTTCGAATGGCTTTTTAGGAACAACTTTGGAAAGTGAAGAAAAAAATTAATATTTGAGAAACTGCCATGCAGCTGTGTCTCACAAATCCTGGAGGTTGGCCAGCCTCAGTCAGATCCCAGCTTTCACAGAGGCAAGTGGATGCTCCGGCAACAGCATAAATACAGTCCAGCTGTCTAGAACTTGCTAAAATGGAGCCCCACTGATGTCCTCTCCCTTGACTTTTACAGCCAATTAGAAAAAGAATTCCAGATTTTTTCCCCCATTGAAATGTATGTATTTTAATACTGAAGTCCATGTAGCAGCAGGAATTAAACCAGCCCAGAAACATTTCATTATTTTCAGGTCATCAGAGTTACCAGTGTGAAGAGCTAAACACCAGCTTTTTAGTGCTGGTTTTGTGGCTGTGCTTCAGCTCCGAATTGACAGAAATGCATTTGTTTCAACTGGAAAATAGCAAACACAAAATAATAGTCTGAAGTACTCGTAGAAACAAGAACCACCAGTGAAAGAATTTATGGTGTACACCATGTTTTCATAACTGTACCATTTCTTAATGTATGTAACCGTCAAAAAGCAATTTTTTGAGAATAAGAGGATGAGAACTTCTCATCTCAATGGGAGGTGAGCTCAATCTGAAGCCTGAACACTGCTGCAGAGATAATGCTCCAGGATGAAGGAAAGCATGTGAGGTGGTGTGTGCTTAAATCCTATATACACTCATAAAACAGCAGCCATCAGATTGCCAGCTCAGGGCTCACACTTTGAGTGCTGAGGGGAATTTGATAGTAGGAAACAGCTTTACAGAAGATTGCTTCTCAGACAAGTATTGGAAAAACTTTGTGACAAGTTGTTTCCCTCTCTCCCCCCTGCTCAGTTCCCTGTTTCTGATCCTACTGCAAAATTTTCTCCTCCTACTGAGAAAGGACCCTAATGGAAAAATCTGAATATGCAGAATGGATATGGAAAGAGCAGCATCCTCTCACTCTGCATTGTGAAACTTGGAAAGTCACAAGATGCCTGTTCTCCCAAGTGCGGGGAGTTTTAGCAGGGCACAACAGGAAGGATTCTGCATACCGCACCCCTCCGGTTGTAACTCCTTGAAGCTCTGCTGGCAAAACACAGAGAACCCCTTGCTGCAAGAAACAGAGTGGGTCACAGCACAGCCAGACAGAGAAGAGGTAGACAGGGACATGATGGGCCAACTCTTCTATATGCTGCCTCTGTGCATAACTGAGATGAGAGTGACAGAGTCCTGACTGTATCCTGGGAATCCTTATCACACAGCAGCCTTGATTTTGCATTCCACACTTACCATGTTGAGCTCATGTCATGTTTCCATACACAGCCACACAAGGATCACTGCACAAGAAGCTGAATCCAAAAAAGTTTGCTACCAATCCTAGAGACCAACTTTTCACAAGACACACTTTCTGAGTGCCTCCTGGAACTGGCCTTTCTGAGGCCAGTGCAAAACAGATAATTTGGAGAGGTGCCGGACATTGCACAACCCAGGATTCCACCCTGCATATCTGTGGTTATCTGTACACAAGGCATCTTTTTTGCAGAAGGTCTGGAGCAGGGGAAGCATGTGCTGTTTGCATATTGTGACCCTGTCAATAAACCTGACCTCAGACACAGGCTTGGCTACCTGTCAGAAAACTGTCAGATTTCACATGGCTTCAGCTTCTGCTGTGAGCAGTTTTCTTAACTCTCAGCCCAGGGCCACTGTGGTCTGAGGTGAGACGGGTGCAGAACTGAGTCAGTGTGAAAGCAAACATGTCCCAGGCACTGCGCCCCGGGGTGTGGTGGAGTGGAAGGAAAAATCCATCTGTGGGCCTGGTGAAGGGAAATTAAAGAGTTGGGGACTGGGCTTGGGGAGGAAGTTGTTTGGCCAAGAAGCTGATTTGATTTTGTGGGGGAACCAAAAATCAGCAGGCCGGGGTCAAGGCCTCTCCTGTCTCGACTGAATCATGGAGAGATTCCCCACAGCTTGTTTAAGGCTGGAGGTGATAAGGCTGTTTTACCACAAAGCCTATGCAGGCAGGAGCTCTGCAGGAACCATCTTCTCCACTGCAGCAATGAATCACTTTGGCTCTGGCTTGGAAAGCCAGAACATCTCCTGCATGTCAGTACACTTCTTTTAATTAGTATTGGGGCCGCCACCTCTTGTACAACATGCAATAGAAGTGCCAATAGAGAACATCACTCAGACCCAGCAATTTCTCCTCGTGGTCTGCATACTAAATTTTTTTTAAACTTGAAAGGGTTTTTAATGAAATGTGAAGTAATAACTCATACCTGACAGGTATTGCCATCAGCAAATCAAAGGGGATGTTTTCTTAAATGTATAATTTTTCAAGAAAATAGAAAATTGATAGACTGAATAGTTCAGATACAAGTGTCTGAGACTAAGTAGTCCAGATACAAGTGTCTGGGAAAAAGGTTTCTTTTCATTAAGCACAGAAGCACAAATACTTTTGGCAAATCCCTGCTCTCCCTCTTTGCTTACCAGCCCTCTTTGGAAGGGAGCTGCTATTTTGGAAATACACAGTTGAGAGATAATCACATCCAAATTTAGGAAATAACATTTTGCACATAATTTATACTGGCTACCTAGACAGATTGTTGGTTGAGTGTGTAGCTATAAATTTGGCAGAATAAATGGCAAACTGTGGTTGGCATATGAACACAAAGCAGGATGCAAACTGCAGCTATACATTATCTAGGGGAAAGAGAAGCCTAAGAAACTGAGTTAAACAGCAGGATCTAAATCAAAGAATAAGGAGGGGCGGCTGACAGGGCAACTTACTCTTGAGGAGGATATGCAGCATAAGAGCTCTTGGCATTAGTAAGAACATTACCAGTCAATAAATAACAAGCCAGCACTGCTATTTTCCTCACTGAGTCTTGTTTATCACAAAGAAGTCAAATGACTTCTGACCCATGGAAAATGTGAACACACTGGATGACAGGCAATTTTGGGAAGCAACATCCGTTCTGCATGGAGAAACTTGATCTGCTGCACCCAAAATAACTGCTCTTGAAACACAGACTAGATCTCATCTCAGCAATTGATTAGGCAAAAGGAGGAAGCTCGACTGCTGGTTGGAGCTGAGTTGGTCTCACCTCAGACAGCAGAGCAGCAACAGGGAAGTGACATGTGGGCTGGGCCAGGCTGGAGAGCACAGATCTCAGGGTGCAGGTTGTCAGCAGATAACGCTGTGCCCTCTGCAGAGCTGAAAAGCATTTTTTATGCACCCAGTCCCTGAAGGAAGCACTATAGGAACTCTGGTACCTATACCTTCATTGGCACCAATGCAGTCACATCCTACAGGAGTTTCACATCCTGACACATCCTACCTCTACTCTACCCGAAAAGTGCAGGCAAGGGCATATTACACAGCTACATTATCCAGGCTCCCTAAACCCTCCCACTGAAAAATCAACAGTAAAGGAGAGCGCTGGACCACAGAAACTCCCAGTGAGATTATTCCTAGTCTTCTGATTCAGGCTTAAGTAAAGACAGAATGAGGAAGGCTTAATTTCAACAAATGTTCATGGTCATGGAGGTCTCTTTTCCTCTCCTCCAGGCAAAGAAGCCAGGCTGATACCCTGGGAATTTGTATGTATACCTTCCAATCATTCAGGTCAGCAGATTCATTCATCCTATCTATTTTTTAGGTAGCTGCTCTCCTGAGAGAGAGAGCAGTGTGACAGTCCCATTGGACATAGATTTTTACAAGAGAAAAGGCAGGACCAAGTCTCAGAGCAAGGGCAATAGAAGATGGGTTGTCCAGGGAATATTATACATGACTCTCTTTTGGGTAGTGCCAGCAGTGTCATTGCTGGGGTGTAACACTGCTGCTTCTCGGGCAAGTTACAAGGCACCCTCAGTGTCTTGTTTGGGGTCTTAAGATGGTAAGTATAATGTAGATTTTCCAATAATAATTAAAAACCAGTAGCATTTAAATAATAAGAAATGCAAACTACCATAGCAAGATTTTTTTTAAGTAGCCTTTCATTTAGCTTCATCTGTACCATACCTGCCCTTCCTACACTGATGTTATAGCACATGACTTTGATAATTTTCAGAAAAAAAGAACATTAATTTTGGCTCTGGTCTTGCAAAGCTGCTGTAAGGGCACAAGATTTCTCTTAGAGATCAAATAATTATCAGGTCCTGTTATTGGGTAGACTATTAAATATATTTTTTTAAAAGGCAGGCCTAAATCTTGATGTAAAAATATTTTGCTCATTTTGTTTATCATCTCATGGCTTGCTACTGTTAACAAATGACATGAGGCATAGATGCCTAAGAAATACTAAAAGCTCACTCTGAACTTCAATTGTACTAGCATTTCTCTTAACACATTGATTTCCCATCGTTATCACCATGGATATCAAGGAAAAATACAGAGGCAAAATAGAAAACAAACAAACAAAAAAAAAAAATAATAAACCCAGCCAAGTAATTGCATTCATTGCTTGTAGGTTTTAAATATCTTTCTCCAGCAGGAAGTCTTCTCCATAGAGTCCAGTGAAGAGTAGCTCTGTTTGCACATATACAGACTACACTGTAGTCTCCCACTGGAGGCTGGGAAAGAGAGAGGCTCTTTTAATTCCATGGGTTACACAGATGCTGGAAATTGAAGCTTAAGACAGCAGGGCTGCTCCCCTCTCACAAAGAAAGGCCTACTGACAAATTAGCCTGTCTGCTTCTTTCCTGCTCAGCAATTAAAAGGAGCAAAGGCAAGCCTGTGGTCTCCCTTGTTCCATATTTGAACAACTGCAGGAGCTATCTAGGTGTCCAGGTCAGTACCCAGGAGATCTTTCCTGGAAATCCAACAACTCTCCCAGGCCTGAACTGGTAATACAGACAGACTAGAAAAGTCAATTACCACAGTATACAGATGATACAAACCAGAGGATGAGGATCTGTGGATTTTAAAAGCTTACATCAGACTGAAGGACAAACTTCACATACTACTGAGCTTATCAGCTTGCATTTACCCAAATGTAGTTATTCCTTCTGCACTGGGGTTGTTCTGTTGTTAAAGCTAATCTCCATACAGTCATGTTGACGAGCACTAGCTATACCACCCAGCTGTAACTCTAAGAATTAAATTATGGACAGGTCTTCAGATTTCCCATTGGTTTTGTGGCCAGAGAAGAGATTAGATTATTCTGGCCATTTACATAATTCAGCCATATAAAAACACAGCAGCCTGGCTCACAATTATCAGTTCTATTCCAGCCTCTGGTATTCACAAGTTATATTGTAATTTTAACAGAGATAAGCCTGATGGTAGTGCTGGTGAGGTTTTGCCAGCATCCTTATGCTTACAGCTGGGAAAGCCTCCTCAGAGCACTGGCTTCTCACCTTGCTCCAGTTTCAGATTTTACTGCCCAAGAAGTCTGTTTCACTGTATGGCAAACCTATCTGTGACTTCTAGGGAAACAGGAGCTTCCCCAGCTCCCTTAGGCTGCATGTACACCTCCTGAGATCTCCTGGCTTTTTGGAAATAATATTTCTTCTCCCAGTGATCAACTCTGAAAGACAGCAAGATGTTAAAGTACCTGAACCGCTGATACAAAATGGATTAGAAACATATGGGTATTAAAAATATTTAGAAATTACAATATTTCTCCACACCTTTCTCAATGCAATACAATGTACTCTCATTGCTCTTTCCTCTGCAAAAGTTTTTCCTAACTTCCTAAGAACACCTTGTCATCATGCAGGGCCTGTACCCAGCAGGAGCAATTCTTGTGCAGATTTTCCAGAATTCTTGTGCAGGTTTTCCAGCTCTTACTCTCCAGAAAATCTCATCGATGGCACAGGCCCTACTCTAATAAGAAGCAAGTTGGAAATTGGGCTCTCCAATGAAAACAGCCATTGGTTTATTTGTTTGGGTTTTTATTTTGACATAATAATCTCCCTACAGGTGCTCTAGGAAAGCAAAAGAGGAATGTTTCTACTGCAAAATGTAATTAACATAGTTTTCTTCCTGTTGCAAAGTATAACTGCAAATATAAACCAACACACCAGAATGGGGTTATTTTGGGTGATGGTTTTGTGCAGCAAAATAGTGTGACGAGTTTGGTTTGTCAAACTGAAGACAAGGCAGATGTCTCTCTCCCTTCCTGTTTAAGCCAGTGGTCTGGGAAAGGCTGCTGTAACCTATAATGATGGTCAGCTCACCCAAGGAAACTTGTTTCTCCCAATCTATAAATGCAGTTTTCTGAAGGCTGAACATATGCCAGAATATACACATGCTTTGTGATCCTGTGTGACATGGCAAACCCTGGTCTGATTTCAAGTTGTGTTAAAACTTACATAAAAATGCCTCAGTTCTGACAAACCTGCTGTCTTTCAGTACCCAAGGGGAGCCTACAAGAAATCTGGAGACTAACTCTACAAGTGTATAGAACAAGGGGGAATGGCTTTAAACTGACAGAGGGCAGATTTAAATTGACTATTAGGAAGAAATTCTTTACTGTAAGGGTGGTGAGGCACTGGCATAGGTTGACCAGAGAAACTGTGGAAGCCCCATTCCTGCAAGTGTTTAAGGCCAGGTGGATGGGGCTCTGTGTAGCAGATAGGGAC
>VZRH01008311.1:233702-270082 GCA_013397555.1 Urocynchramus pylzowi | reverse complement strand
TTTCTGCCACTGCTCAGGGAGAATAGTCCTTCTTCTCTTGCTCCAACATGGGGTCTTTTCCCATGGACAGTTCTCCAAGAACTTCTCTGTCGTGGATTCATCCCACAGGCAGCAGCCCTCTGTGAACTGCTGCAACATGAGTCACTCTTTGAGGGGGTGCAGTCCTTCAAGGACAGCCTGCTCCAGAATGGGTCCCCCGTGGGGTCACAAGTCCTACCAGCAAACCTCTCCAATGTGGGTTCCTCTCTCCATGAATCTGCAGGTCCTTGCCAGGACCTGCTCCAGCACAGACCTTCCACAGGTTTACAGCCTCTTCCCAGGCAGATCCCTGCTCCAGCATGGGTCATCAGGGGTCTCCAGAGGCTACAGGTGGATCTCTGCATCCCAGTGATCCTCCTTGGACTGCAGGGGCACACCTGGGCTGCACCATGGGCTGCAGGGGAATCCCAGCTCTGGTGGCTGAAGCACCTCCTGCACCTCCTCCACTGACCTTGGTATCTGCAGAGCTGTTCCTCTCACATGTTCTCACTCTGTTCTTCTCTGCAATTACAACTTGTGCAGCAATGTTTTGGTTTTGTTTGTTTTTGTTTTTGTTTTTAACTTATTCTTAAATCTGTTATCACAAGGGCATTATCACTATTTCTAATTGGCCCAGCCTTGACCAGCAGCACATCCATCTCTGGACTTGCCAGGGATTGACTCCTCTAGATGTGGAGGAAGCTTCCAGCATCTTCTCACAGAAACCAACCCTGTCAAGGGTTTTGAATAAAAATTATGTAAATATTAATTGGTGTGTTTGACAGATGAACAGAAAAGGTAGGGTTTCTTGAGGTCCAGAAATACTTTTTTGTGTTCATGGAGCTGCAGATATATTTAAATTTTTCATTTACCTGAAAACACATGAGGAAAGACAGACTAGTACCAGCATCCACTCATCCACTTTTTTTTTTTTTTTTATTCCTGTGGCTAATGCTTTCTCAGCAAGATGAGCCATCACCCTCATGCCTTCAGAGGCGCAAACTGAATCCACTGTCCTCAGACTGCTTGCTTTCAAACATTGTGGTCATAGTAAAAGCAAATTATTATTGGGAAAACTGATTAATTGATTGCTATATTTATGGGAGGACTCATTTAACCTGGGACTGTGGGAGTGCTGTATGGTAGCTGGATTGCATGTTTCAGAGTTCAGGGACCTGTGTAAACATAAAGTGAATGAAGCAGATTGTATGCTTGTGTCCACAGTAAAGTAATTTCTTTAGGAATAATTAACAGTGCTTCAAAAATAATAATCTTAAAATAACAGTTTTCGGTCATATAAGTCATCAATTTTCTACCAAGCAAGGAATGTGAGGCAAAAAGCCTGAAACATTATTACATTCTTCCAACATTGTAGTTTCTGTCATTTCTTTGAAATCCATTGCTTTCATGTACAGTTCATTAACACTGATCAAAGCACCTATCTTCCTAATAAAGTAAATTTTTCCTTGTAATCATTTGTAGATGTTTCACTTCATGTAATATTTTGGATGTTCTTTATTCTGAAATCTCATTTCTAATCTTAGGCTATGGTCAGAGAAGTGACATTATAGAAATATCTTGATTTACTTTATTTCTTCTCTTTTAATGATATCCACAGCAAGTGTCTCATTTTGGAAGTCAAAAGAAGATTTTTGTAACTGCAAATACTGTACTTCAAAACTGTGCTGGCAAAATCAGCTGTTTGTCTGACTGCAACGTCTGCTGAAACAGAGCATTTCTTCATGCTGTATGGGAGTAACTTTCCAAAGTAATTTCTAATCTTGCAATTAACATATTGCATGCACAAATCTCAGTAATGACTGAAGAGTTTACACCTCTCACTAAGCAGCAAGGTGTATGGTAGTCTGAATTTTTGTATAGGAAAATCTGCTTGGCACATTGGGAAGACTGAAACCCAGCTGTTCAGCCCCTCTGTCTGGCTCTGATCCATCTCTGATTCTCAGTGAAGATGGTAGCTCAGTAAATTCTCATATTTTAGTGTGGGATGTCAGTGGGATTTGAGGATATGAGGATATTCAATGTCCTGAACTAACATCTCTAGTATTTAAAAGTCAAAAATACTTTAACTGGCTAAGATGAGGTCAAAAGTGATGGCAGAATCAGCAGACAGCACTCTAGAGGTTTAGTGGATGATTACAGACAACATTCTGGTGGTTTAGTAGGAAAATAATAAAGACAACTGAAAAACATGCAGTCAAATGAGGATTCCTGTTCTTCCAAAAATTTCTTTGCTAAAGACTTTTTTTTTTGTTACATTCTCTAGTAGATATCACTCTTGATCTCCTTGCCCAATTCTTGTCTCCTTGTCACAATTTTATCTTTTTCATTTCAGTGGTACTGCTGTTATGTGTGGCACTGCAGCTCTGCACCAGAAAGGATAAGCGTAGGTTTGATTCCTTCTCACTTCTAATATTTAAAATAATTTAAACTTTCTTCACTAAGAGAGAGGAAAAAGCTCTCCATGCAGAGCCTGAGAGACAAAACAAATTTAGGCAGTGCAAAATGCAGTAATTATTCACTAGAGGTAGAAGAACAATTAATTCATTTTGAAATGGAAGCATTTGCTGATAAAGGTAACTACAAGTCATTTCTCCGTGCATGCTGAAGAAGCTGTTCTTATTTTTTCAGGAAGGTTCTTTTTGTTATGCTTCACATACATTAACAGCAGCCTTAGTAGGGAATCAACATTTTTATGCCTACTAATAAACTTCCCTGTTCCAGATTATTATTCTGTTGTTAAACTACCTGCCATATAATTGATTGGCGTCAGAGAGGTTTTTCTGCTACTTCTTTTTGGGTTTTTTTTGTAAATAATAGTGTCTATGTGTCATTCTAGGTGAAGCTGAAATCCTGTGCTTTGTCAGTGATAAAAACAGAGATTTCCTGAGCAGTTTTTCAATACTTTCATGAACTTCACCTATAAAATTGTGCACTGGTGAAAAAGTTTGACAAAAAGAGATATTGGGGTGTGCAGTGAGGTACCTTATCTCATTAAAGAGTTTTTAATATTTAAAATGCAGAATGAACAAAATGTGTATGTACTAAACATATATACTTCTATATCTAAAGAATTATGTCTTATAAGCCTGGGGGTATGAACAAATACAAAGACAGATACAGTAGTAGGATGCATTCAATAACATTAATTATGTAAGGGCTGACAATATTTCAGTCATATTCCCCTGTTTTACTATGCTAATAACCTAAATGTTCATCACAAAGATTTTCCATGCGTGTTTTCTGCCTGAAGAAATGCTTTATTAATTATTACTATTTGTTTGGGGGAAAAAATTGTCTTCTTTGAGGTTAAGTGGGATCCATCCCTTAAAAGCAAAATTTAATCTCATTTTCAAATCAGGTTAAAACCAAACAAACAATCAAACAAAAAAAAACAACAAAAAACATCCCTGAATGTTGTGACTTTGTAACTGAGCTGAACATAATCTTATTTGTAGAAGTTAGGGATGGAAAATAGCAGGTAAACTAGACCAGCTATTTATGGTGAGCTGCTCTGCAGCTCACTTCAGTTCCAATAATAAATAATTATTCCAGAAAAACATATAGGTTGGGCAAGCATATTTTTAGGTTTTTGAAGATTTACCAAGTGATATTCAACCAGATATCATCCCAACACTGGGAGATTCTTCCACCCCTTTAAGAATGGTCTCTTGAATCCTTCCTATAGATAGTTGCATGCCTCAGGAATTTTCCTCCTTGTGCCATTCCTCTTACATTGAAGACGATGGAGACAAGGAACTTGCCAGACTTCAAAATTAGAGCTGTCATGGTATCTATACATCCAGACACTTGATTTAGCTTCCAGAAAGTGGTGGATTTTTCCTATAGTTGTATCATGACTTTTAGTATTTTTGGACAGACCTTTGTTTTATAACAAAGAGTAGTGATTTTCAGAGAATTTTTTTTTTTTTATCAGCGACTCCCTGCACAGTCAAGCCAGAACAATATTGTTCTTTGCTGAAAGCCCATTTTAGGTTTCTAGCACTGAAGGAAGGTCCACATGTACTGATCATTCTGCTGAGAATGAAACAGACTGATCAGCTCTCTATGACTGAAGAGTCTGCAAGAGTCAGAAAAAGGAAAATTCCACAGGCATTTTTTTTAAAACTGTGTTTCTATTTTCTGCATTTCTGATGCAATAACACATCAATGTTGCTGACAGCACATTAATCCAATATGCAGTAGGATGCTTTCCATTTTAAGTTGTTTGGGTTTTTTTCCTTCTGAATTTGGTATGCAACTTGGATTCCTATGTCCAGCATATTAGAAATCCACACAAGAAAACTATTTTTGTAGGCAAGGCATTGAATTCCCAGCACCAGATGCAGTAAATACAGCAAACTCAAGACAAAGAAAATCAGAGCAGGAAAAAAACAAAGAAAATTTCTCACTGGACAGGACAGATGACTGTGGGTCCCGGCTGTTCCTGATTTGATAGATGTGTTTTTTGAAATCACAGTACCTCTTCATAACCTAGGTTCTACTTCTTTTTAGAGTTTTTGGGGTCAATTGTCATATGATAGCTCAGAAAAACATCCCTTTTATAGAACCAGGTAGATTCCTGGAAACTTTTTAACATGGAAAGCTAGTCATAAATCATTAATGTTTTTGTAAGTCTATATTCACTGCAGTAAAGCCAGTGTTATGCTGTAGCACACAACTGCTACATCCAGACAAATATACAGAGATAAAAAATTCCAAATTTTAGAAAATAATCAGCCTTTCAGAGATCCTGACAGTGTATGCAATGTAAAAATGCCAATCTTATGAGAACTTAGAAGGGCCCCCATGATAGAAGATTCTGCCTTCCAGATTTCCCTGGAGTGGAAGCCTCTCCCTCTTGATGTACAACACAGACTAGGAGTTTTCAGTAGTTCCTACTCAACATGGACATGACAGATGTGAGTTTTAACCTCAAAATTATATAATCAAGAGAGAAAAGTAGCTGCATGCAGAACCTCATACACAAATCCTGCCCTGAAAAGAAAGATGTAAAGAGTCACAGCGCTATCAGCAGTGCCTTGACCAGCAGGCCACATCACCAGGAAGAAGAAAAGAAATTCTACTTCTGGGCATCTGCTGAACTTTCCTATTTTTATGGTGTATGTCCTTCCAGAGACCCAGGAGGCCGAGTCAGAGTACTGAACCCCACTGTACTTCAATGTAAAGCACATCAGACCTACCCACATTTCCTTCTCATGCCATTTGTAGGAACAGCTGGGAAAAGAAGTGGACATGAATTTCATTACTACTCCAGCTGAGTTGTAGTGAAATAAATAAAATTTGATACATCATTTTAATGATATTCATAAATGTGCAGACAAATGCTGAAAAACAAAATAATGGTATTGGATTTATTACCAGCCTTTCTGGTCAGCATATTGTGTACCAGAACAGATTATCTCTTATTATACATGCAAGTCTCTTTAGAGCACTGTTTCTATATTTCTTGTAAATGGGAGACAGCTCCTTCTGTGTTATTATTTTATTCATATAGTGCCATAAATGCACTCAGCAAATGTCCATAAAGTCTCATTTCAATAGACCTTTTTTATTATGGGCTTTTTCTCCCATTATTTCCTCCCTTCATGTTTACCTAACTGTATTTTCTCTGGTGACAAGCCTCTGATAATCAAGACATTAAGGACTATGTGTTTAAATTGTGCTTTTTCTTTTTTCTTTTTGTTACTTTTTTGTTGTTGTTGTTGAAACAGACCTCTTTCAAGATGCATCGAGGAAAGTTAAATGTTCGTCCCACTACTGCATTACCTTTTACTGACCCCTGACCCATGGAGTTCAATCAAAGTCTGTCCACAGCCTTTATAAGAAATCCAAGGAGGACCCCTTAGGAGAAGGAATAAGTTGCTTTTGGCAGAATCCATTGTGCCCTTCAATATTTTATGAAGCAAAATGATTAGGCTCAACATGCTTTGGCATTCTGCCTATTTCAGTCCAGTCAGAGCAAATACAAGCTACTTGTTGAGTCATTATACAACATGTTTTCATGACCATGATGACCTATCAGACAATAAAAGCAGTCTCAAGAGACAGGATTTAAACAGCATCATGACATAAGCAAAAGCAGTTGCAGCTTCCAGAGCTACCACATGTGGCTCGATAACCTAAAGACTTTAGGCTGTGGAAGAAAACCAGAAGGTGAGTCAAAAAGTATCTGCCAATAATTTAAGTAAGAGAGCGCCACAAAAGAAAGCACAAACCAGTTCACACTATGAGAGAAGGATTGAGTTAATATGTAGAATTGATAATAATAACAGACCACTAGAAAATTAATTCATAAGATTAGGAATAAAGTTACAAAACATTCCTACGAATTCACCATTAAAAGAGTGATTGGAGTCAGCAGATTTGTAGTGAATTTGGTATATTTGCATTATGTGAGACCAATTCTTTGCTTTCTCTAGCAGCAAAATCTGTATCCTGCTGTCATTATATGTGCAGAGCCAGGAGCTGGACTTGATGATCCTTGTGGGACCCTTCCAACTCAGGATATTCTGTGATTCTTCTGTCCTCCCCTGTCTGAGTGTGATACTTCAGGAAGTTATGAAATGTATTTAGTAAATACTCTCAGATACCTCTGTGCATTGTCATCAGCTCATAGCCAGCAAACATTTGCTAGTAGTACTGCCACAAAACTGCCTCTTTCTGCTCTGCATTGGTTTGGAGTGACCAGCAAAAGCATGCAGATAAACTACACAAGTATTCAAAGAAAACATGGAAAACCCTTGCTGAGCATAGGCTGAGATGAACAGAATAGTTTTCACCTGCTCCCTTTGTGCTCCAGCTGTAAATCAGTGGTCTGAAGAATAATCTCTTTGTTATGTCTCAATTGCTGAAAATGTCTGCTGTGAATTCTGTAAGAAGCTTCATAATTTCATAGAAAGCTTTTTGCTTTTCCCACAACTCTTTGCATTAATGTCTAATAACTAAATAATGTCATCGGGTGTATGGACATAGCTCCCACTGGCTTCAAAAACAAAAAAAGAAGGGAAATTTAACTTCATCTATGGAAATGAGGCCTTGCCATGCTATGCAACGCTGCAGAAACTAAGGCAGCAAAACTAGTTTTGTGCTAGCAAAACTCTTTATAGAAGGCAACTTGTGTTTGATGCAAGAGAAAAATGAAAGAAAGTGTGAGGAAGGGACTATGAGGAGTATGAGTGTACATTTACCCCTTAAAAAGATGCAGCCATAAAACCAGTGCTTAATTCAAAACCTAGGCCCCTAGAGCAGTAAGCTGCATATTAAAATAAAAATTTTTGGCAGTAAACTGATGAACTTTAAGAGTGCAGTGAACTGTGTGCTTTGTATATACATATTAATCAAAAAGCCTTTTGGTTAAACTATTGTTCAAGGTTTAGATTTAGAGACCCAAAAGCAAGAAAATTACCAGGATAGGCCAGAATTAATTATTTTTGAGTACTAATCTCTTGGGTTCATAACACTGAATACTGTTCCTAAATTTATTCAGTACCAGTAGTACTATTTTCCTCAGTTTTGTTTAACTGATTAAAGTTAAATAAAACTGAGAAAAATAGTTTGACTGGGAAAAGAAACTTTCTATTAAAGAAAATATTGTAAAGTTATTCATTAAAGTTAATATTTTCACTGTTTTCAACCTTCAAAGTAGCATCCCCACAACAGGGTTTTGATTTCAGATTATCAGTTGTCTGGGCAGATTGCAAAAAGCATGTTTACCTTAACCATCTTGTTTCCCAGAGAAAAAAAAAACCTCCACTTGCTTTTAGTTTATCAAAAGAGATTATGACATTTAGTATGTGTTTACTTTCTTGTCTTGTTTCTGGATGCTTAAATATGTTGTTTCATTAACTTTTCTCAGACACTCATCTATGACCTCTCTTAGAAAAAGGCTGTCATAGGAGGATGTTTTATTCCAATTTTGGCCATTCATATATTCTTTTGAATGTGCAAGCATTGAATGAAGGTGCTAATGCCATTATGTGCCTAGCTCTTGTTCTGATTAAAGCTTTGCTTCTGGAAAGAAATGGATCTAGTACTGAGATGGCTAAAGCAAAGTTGTATCTTGCTCTCTTATCTTTTTTCCACAATATTGCACTGTTTCAGTTAGATAAACAAACAGGATTGTTTTCCTCTGTTGGACAGGAATCCTGACATTATCTCTTTAAAATGCCAGAAGACATTTATTCTTAGAGACTTCTCTGTGCACAAATGTACTTAGCTGGTAGTTGTAAGAGAATAATTTACATGTGTTCAGAGGCAGTGAAGCATGTGGGGGAGCATTCCTCTCGAAGTTCACATCAGTTGATAGACAAATATCTTCAATGGCTTTCTTTGATTTGTCTGAAAGCATTTGCAATTAATTGCTGCTCCATGATACTTGTTTCACTTGCCTGAAAAGTTTCTAGATTAGATGCCTGTTAATTGAGCAGAGGGGACTTTAATGTGACATAAATATATGACATATCAGATTGTAATTTAAGCATCAGTAAATTTGGGAATAGTCAGCAATTAGTAACTATATGTCTAATTATACAGTGGTAAGAAGCAGGTTGAAGAAAATTTTAAATTATTTCCTTATTAGTCTTTATTCTTAATCTTCTGTGCCTCTTACAGGAATACTCTAACTTGATTCTCCATCTCAAGTTTGTAAGACTCAGTCCTGACATTACTTTTAGAGTTTTAAAGAAATTGGATAGAATTACCTTTTTGTTTTTCTGGTAAGTTTCTAATAAGTTTTTAACCAAACATCACTTTTGGAGGGAGAGGATAAGACATCCTTCTGTAGAATTTTCAGTGTTTGGAATTGGGAAAAATCAAGATATTTCCTTAGTATAAAGCACATAACAATTTTTCTTCCCCAGTCTCCCTCATGGACTGTGGTGTTGTCCTGCTTTAGGAAAGGTACTCCACAATTTAGTGTTCCCACTGGAACAAAAATCCACACTCTCTCTCCCACCTTCCCCCCCCTCCCCCTGCCATGGAACAGTTAATTGGAGGAACAATAGACAAAAATCACAGACAAAATCACAGCAATGACATAAGAAAACAAACAATAACAGCAACAATATTAATAAAAAATACTCTACAAAAGAGACACTGCAGAGTTCAACCTGACCACAGCCACACTGCCCAGGCCACTCCCTCCAAGCCAATATTGTTGATAATGTCCTGTTGTTAGGGGATCCCAAAACATGCTGTAGTCCAAGGAAGAATAAGTATGCAGAAAAAAATAGATTGGCTGTCTCTTGTAAATCATCTTTTATAATAAACTCTAGATGTCACCCAGGTAAATGGGTTCCAAAAGACAAGTGGTTTTCAGTGCTAACACTCCCAGGTTTTATTGGGTCCTGACATTTTCAAGCATGCTCCAACTACAAATCTTGTTCTTCATACTGTATTCCCTTTAAAACTTTGACAGTCATGATTTTTATTCACATTTTTAGTTCCCTGGGTCTAAACAGTTATAGGTCCTCATAAACTGAGATGTCAGAATCCTAAAATGAGCCTTAATTTGAGTAATCTTTTCCTTTTACTAATTTAAAATCCCAAACTGCAGTCTATCATCTTATGCAAATTTCATCATGTATGGGAAAAAAAAATTGGTAATAAGAGGCTGTGAGAGTGACTGCTAGTGATTAATGAGTCAAACATTTGGCCATTTGCTGTAACCACCCAAGTGCTGTAAGAGACTGGAATGTTGGTGCTAATGGCTCAATTTGCTGGGGATGCACCTGAGACTGGCCTCCCAGGTGCAGAAGGGACTGCTCACCTGGAGCTGCAAACTGGGTTCCCAGATAAGGCTGGTAAGAGGCAAATCCCCTGAGGTGGGTAAGTCCTTCTTATCGTGCCATTGTCCTCCTTTATCTAATGGCTCCAGCTGTGAAAACTCTAATCCAAAGTATGGGACATTCACATGTAGGATGAAAGGATTCATCTTGGGTGATGGGCCATAATTGATGGGCTATGCTCACTAAGAGGTGTCAAGACCCTTAAAGTGTCCTGTGATCCACAACTCTACATCATTCAGGTGTCTTGTGATTTGTATTACATTACCCAGTGTGAAACTCCCCTGCCCTGGGCATTCCCATCTGATCCTGAGCGACTTAAACCCAGTAGAGTTTGTGCTCTTTGGATTTGTTCCCCCACCACTTGATGGATACAGTCTGCAACCACCACCTCCAGAAGACTGCAATCACTGAGAAGACCAGAAGACCAGGAGGACTGACAGGATGTTGGTGGAATCTACAGAGCGGTGGTATTTTTCTCTGCTTTTCTGCCACTTTCTTTCTCTCCCCACCATCCTTCTCCCTATCTCTGTCTCTCTACTTCACATTTACTGCTACATAAAAATCCATTCTATTGACTTTGGTATATGGTCTCATTTGTGCTTTAATTTGGGCAGTGGCATCTCTGTAATAATTTTAATAATTGGGTCTCTACAGAGGCCCTTTTCTTATTGCATTAAGACACTCACAAATTAGCAATAGTTTCTACTAGATAATAGCACAAAAATTCCAGTGTACAATTTTCAATTGTATATAAACAAGTACAGACTTTTAATATCATTCTTGCTTTAGCAGTCATCCACTACAAAATGCAAAACTGTTAATGAAGTGAAAACTAAATTTATTAAAATAGTTTAATTTAAAATAGCTCCACATCCAAGCTGTACAAAGGAAAATCTCTTTTATCCCTTGCTTTGATGAATCTGGCCTGTGATCTTGTGCACTTCTAAAGATGATCAAATTGAGCAAAGAACCCCATGAATCCTAACACAGCACTCTGAGTGATGTTCTTAATGAACACAGCATGAGATATTTAGGCTACCTTGAGGACAACTGATTCCATCTAGCTACTTGTATCTTCAAACAGCAATTTAGTCAAGATACACTGGGTCAGCTATTGAAGCACTCACACAGTAGTGGCTCCTATGGAGCAAATTATATTTGCCATGTCTGACAGTATTTCTGTCACTATAAAGGGTTTGGTTTATTTGTTTTAAAATTATTTTATTTTACTATTTATTCTGCTTGCCACTACTATTATTATCACAGGTTTTTTGGGAGAAAACTGATGGAAAAGAAAGAAGAAGTAAAACAAAAATTCTATGCCACGTGAAAATAATATTTAGATGTGGACCATGAATGGAAATAATCATTTAATAGCTTTCTCTTCTGTAATTTCCGCTGCCCATGGCACATAACTGCAAACCACTGAAACAACAGCATCTTTCACCATCTGCTTCTTGTGTCATCAATGTATTAATATTTCTTTTTCCATGTAACCAGTTTCACTGTCTCTTTATTCAAAACTTGACTCACTTGGACTGACACAGGTTCTGTACCTTGGGCTGATGATTAGTAGGTATTCCCCCACCCCAAAAAAAAAAGTGGTGGTATGATAATATGATTATGCAGATGGCACTTTGCAATTTTTCTGTCTTGATTTTACAATGAAAGTAACGTTTTGATGTGAACTTTAGTTTCCAGTAATATGTAGCAATAATATTTCAGAGGTACCAGGGAATCATAAAAAATAGAGACAAGTTCTGCTACTTGAAATTCCCTCTGAAGTTACTTCAAGTTTTGCCTGAGTTTTAAGTAGGCCTATGGCTCAGTTGAGTCCTGCAGTCAGTTGAAGATTGCTATCATATTAGGGCAAGTTTTGTGCTGGTATTGAGTTTCATGCATACAACTGAATTCCTTTTTTTATGAAGCTACCATGGCACATTATGGAAAATCAATATTTAATTTAACACATTCAGTAAAATATCCTATATATTTTTGTGCTGCATCCCTTCTNTGGCACATTATGGAAAATCAATATTTAATTTAACACATTCAGTAAAATATCCTATATATTTTTGTGCTGCATCCCTTCTTTTTTTGTAATGCCAACTTTTTCTTTTTCATCAGAGAGAAAAATATTTAGCCCTGCTTTTAATAAGTTCAGAAAAAGAGTTTTCCATTTTTCCAGGAGAGAGCTATGCAAAATCCTTTGCAGAATCTGCACAAACAACATGGTGTGAGATCTGTTCATTAAAGTGCAAAAGAAGTGCAGCAGCTTATATATTCTCTGGCATGCCACTTTCTGCTGAAGCACACATGTACTCCCAGATGGGTCAAGCTGTTAACAGCCACCTCTTCTCAAACTGTGTTGCAGTAAGGTTGGAACGACAGGGAGTAAGGATGGTAACCCACAAGATGCTGCTGGCAGAAGGAGTTTGTTGAGACACAGCCATTAAAATATCTCATTTGCCAGGCTTGGTTCATCCTCTGGCAAGCTGAAAAATTAAAACACCTACAGACTTTTCCTGTAAGAGAAATGCAAACATGCAATGAAAATGTAAACTTTTATTAGTTTAGAAGTGCTGCTAGAAATCAATAAATAATGACATGTGCTGTTGTACATGCCTTTTCAACTAATTTCCCAATTATTATATATGAATTCTACTGATGGCTCTTGGCAGGCTTATAAGATATGGATAATAGACAATGTTAAGGTTGGAAAAGACCTCTAAGATCATGGAATCTCTCAAACCAGCACCACTGTGTTCAGCACTAAAGCATATCCCGATGTCACAATGTGACACACAATGAACGACACTCACGAGCTGAGATGTCCAAGGCAAAAAAGAGCGCATTTATTTCCAGACCTCGATATTTATAGAATTCCAAAAGTGACAGTGGATTGGAGGATGAAATTGCCACCTCTCCAACCACACTGGTCAAACCAACAGTCCATCAATCCTCTCCTCCTCCAGAAAGGAATGCAAAACAATCATTGTTTACATGAAAGAGCGTGAGAAACTCAATTTCTAAAATGTACACATCAGAAGGCTTAGAAGAACTTTAGAAGAACAGGGTGACATCCCCCTAGTGATACATGCACCTCTTTTTTCAAACGCTGCCAGGTATGATGATTCCACCACTTCCCTGGGCAGCCTGTTCAAATGCCTGACCACCCTTTCAGCAAAGAACTTTTTCCCCACACCTTACAGTCTAAGTAGCTATCAAGATACATTTCAGGGCAGGATATAATGCTTATTAGCAAGAAAGATAAATGCTGTCATGTTTTGCTACTAAACTTCCTGTTAAAAGGGATCATAAACACTCTGGTACCTTTCACTTTACTTAGTGTACTTCATGAATCTAATGCTTATCTAGGCATTTCATTTTCCAAAATAAGCGTTAGTCTTTCAGTGGATCAGTTACTTAAGGAAATATGCATGCAGCTCTATTCTTCACAATTTTATTATGCTGCATATTTTCTGCTTTGAGCTTCAGTGACGCCATTTGAAGAGTTCAGAATATTCACCATGAGTCAGCCTTCATCAGCTGTTTAGTTGGGAAGTAGTTATTATGAAATGTTTACCAGTTTATGCAACTGGAGAAACCTTAAAGGGACATAAATCTACAGATGTCTATTTAGTCCTTTCACACATTCTTGATTGTATTTCAAATTTGAAGATCAGTGCCTCATTATTCTCACAGCCTCCCTCTGGTGTTTCTGGTGCACTCCTTAGTGCTTCTCTCCTTGATGAAGTCTGGCTTTCCTGGGATAATGGAAGATTTGAAACACCCCCACAGCAGATATTAAGGCTACTTGCCTCTTCTGATTTCTAACAAAACTATTTGTGGGCTACCGTTTCTTCACAAGTGAGAATATTTCAGCACCTTGTTCAAAGTCGTTGAAAAATTTGGGCAAGCACAAATGGAATAGCTACTCCTACTGGACCAAAGTCCAGTTTTTTCAAAGGAAAATTCCATGTTTTCTAAGGAAAGTTATTGCAAACAGAAATTAACTAACAAATTGCATATTGAAAAGTTTAAGAAATACTCAGAATGACTCACAATGGTTATAAAAGGCCCTAATGACTGCTCTGGAACTCACGTCATGGATAAGTTTAGTAATGAACATCTGACTTGACTATTTTTAGGTATTGTTCTAAAGTATGTAAAATATCTTTCCTACAGTTGACTGATTTAATTAATGAATGTTCAAACACAAGCTGGAAATCATTGAAGTAATAAAAGATAAAGAGCAATTTTTTGAAATTGTACTTAGTGTTGCTATTGGATTTGCTTTAGTTACAAAGCATAACTATGTTATCAACAGAGGTTTGGCTGTCTTCATCAAGACTTCAATGACTTCTGTCATGAGAAATAAAGCCAAGATAAATATGTTAGACTTTGCAATTAAGTAGATATTTTTATATTTGTGGAGATATATTTTCTCTTTTTATACTCGTGGGGACAAAAGACTAGAGAAGCTTAGCAGGAGTTTTCATACATGCTTGGGAGAAATTAGAGAAAAACACAGTGGGACATTATTTTGAAAGTGGTATTCACTGGGTTCCCAAATAACTGCAGCTGATTATCCTTCCTAGAAAATAAAGGAGCATGTACAATATTTTTGCAAACAGATCGAAGCCCCCAGTGTCAGATCTAAGACATGCCAAACCTACAATCCGGGAGCTCTTTCCCTGTGACTATACACAGAAAATTCAAAGCAGTCACAGAATACCAAGATTGTCAAATACTACTACATATATAAATACATACCAAGACAGGTATGTATTTATATATGTATAGGTAGGCATACGTGTGCCTGGTACTGAGCTGAACATCTGGCTGTAATTTTTATAATTTCTAATCACTTGAACAATCTACTTTCTTAATGGGAAGGTCAAGAATAATACATAGTGGAAATAAGAATGCATATTTTATCATGAATAAAAATACTGAACTTTTGCGAATATATACACATATCATGGAAATAAGTAATAATGCATCAACACATGAGTTGTTAAATTTCTAGCTTTAGGCTCTTTCCCTTCCCCAGGACATCCTGTAGCTTTGGATACCCATAAGGGGTGTCTGTATGTATGTATATATGCATATATGCACACATGCTGCCCATCCCCGACTGCATTATAAAAATGAATTATGTGGCTTTTGTGCTTGTTCTACCAAGTGTTCTATATACATATTTTGTATGTGCAATTAATTATACAGACTATTTTGCCATTGTTGAATTGCTGAGGGGGAAAAATGATAAATGTTAATGAAAAATTCAATAATAGATACTACTGAATTTAAGGGGAATGCTGTAATATTCTTCAGCTCTATTTTTTATCATGGGAAGGTACAAAGAAGAATAAAGATGTTTTATTATTCTCCAATTCACACAAATTCTTCTTTTCTTCTATGCTGCAGGAATGCTGGTACCCTGAGTTCAAAGAAACTAATCCTTATAACTTGCAAATACTTCTCCTACTGAACTCGATTGCTCAGCTCTGAGCTGAGTTGAAAGTGACCCAGCTGAGAAATAGATTACAAGAAGGAACAGGAGGAATTTTCTCATAAGAAAAGGACAGCAGTTGTGCATTAGAGCGCACATCACGTTATTTCCTTTTTGTACACCTTGTATTTTAACAAGATGCAGAGAGGTAATTTACAGAGAAACTGCAGGATGATACATTAGTTTCTGGAAGGAATTTACAGAGCAGCTGTGCATCTCTTAAGCTTTCCTCTTTTTAAACTGCATGCATTTGGTTCTTTCAGGTACCCCACTGTGAGAGACTGGAAGGATTTCTCGCTCAAAACATTTTGGGTGCATGTATGAGGAAAAGGGTCAGGTCAGGCCAGGTCTTGCTCTGGTGAGGCAATGCCATGCTCTACACACCCCAGAGCCTCTATCCCAGCCCTGCAGTGGCTGCCAGTCCCAGGCACAGCAGATGCAATGCTCCACACCCACTTCTGGAGCCCCAGTCCAGCCCCACAGCGGCCAGATGACCCAAAATCCCACCTGGGGGAAGGGCCCAGAAAAGCCAAAAGGTTCTTAACCCAGGACACAAGGCAAGCACAGGTCTTGACTCTACCTTCCCTTGGATTTTATATCAGCTTAACACTGCTGGAACTCAGGAGTGGTAGCTATATTTGTTATTTTCTGTATTCTTTTTCTCTTTACCTTTCATCTCCTTCTTCTAATTCCATCTTCTTGTAGTTTTGAATAACTTAAAACTGGATGGACTTGGAGTTTGCTAAGGTGAATGGGCTAAGTTAAAGCTTTGTGAAGTGTTTTATGTTGATTGAATGCTGCTCTGAACTTTTGCCAAAGATCTCTGATCTTCTGAAGTTACCAGTAAATTTTTTTGGTTTTTTGGCCTCTTGAGAATATCCTGTCAGTATTTCTCTGTGCGTCAACCTCAGAGTATATAAAAAATCCATAAGTCCTTTTAGGAGAGAGTTTTTGGTGCCTTACATTTTAATTTGCACAGTGAGAAGGGTTCTCTTGAGGTGACTTATTTTATACAAGGTAACTGCTAGCTGGGAAATAAAGGAAAGATTAATTTTTGATCTAAAACAACAGTGTCCAGCAGAAAGGCCTAGAAATCCAGGTAGAAATTGACATGAACTGTTCTCCCCTGATGGAGTTGCTAAAAGCTTATAAAGTTTATCCAGCCCCAAACATAGAGATGTGGGCTGACTTTTTCTCTTTCTCTGGGTATGGATCCTGGGGGTTCCCCTGAAACCTGGTTGATGGGAGGGATAAGGATGGTAATCTGGGACATGTATATTTGTTTGGGTTGTAACAATACCTGGACCTGTAAGATTATGGACTCCAAAAGGCAAGGAAACCTAACTATTGAAAATTGGCCTGTCCTTGAAGTTTGTATTTTTTGACAAGGAGTGCAATGCATTTGCAATATCAATAAGTAATAAAGAACCTAAATTGAACTCGCCATGCTATTTTGGAGCTCATTTTACAAGTCCAGAATGTATCAAAAATGGGTTTATTAAATTGTATAATGCTTGATATATATAGATTGTATAATGTTTGATAAATAATAAATAAATATTAATAAATGAGCAAGGAGTATGTAAAAGACAAGACCTCACCAAAGAAGAATACTGTATCAGGAAACAAGAAGGAAATCAATCTGTTGGACTCTTTGGTCACTGCAGCTGAAAGACTGATTTAATGAATTCTTCCCCCAAATCCTCTTTTGCATCACAACTTGCCTGCAGTTTTAGAGACTCACAGGGTGGGGAGCAATGACTTGCATAAAGTGAATTTTTTATTGTAAATAGACTTATGATTATTGAAATAGCAATTGTCTGTTATTTGACTTCTTGTATACTTTCCTCTTCTTTCTCTTCTCTTCTCTGTCTCCTAGGTTAGGACCTATAAACCCTTTCAAGAGGCTTGTGAAGCAGGTTTTGGGGACCTTACACCCATGTCTTTTAGTCCTTTCAGCGTTCTTTGTTGCCTGTTTACAGAGCTTGCACAAGCAGTGAAAAACAGAATGCATAATTCTGTTTTCACCAGAGCTTGGCAAAGTCCTTAGTTGATTCCCTAGCTTTACATAAAACCTCCTGCTCCAAAACTGTTCTAATCAATTGGAAGAGTCCCACTTGGTACCATGGGCTACATATCAGACTCTCTGTGGGGACATCAGAATGCAGATTACACTGCATTTCCTTTTTTCCTCTGACAGTATCTAATTGCAACCAGCCTTCTGAAAGCCATGTGTCTGGCATCTCTAAAATAAACATTTCCTCATTTATTGACTATACTAATCCCTTAGTCTGTTACCTTTGGAAACCAATTACATTTCTCACATTTAAAGTCTTTATTCTCCACCTAGAAAGACTGTTGACATACAGGAAAGAGTTCAGAAATAAAAAGTCACAAATATTATCCAAGATCTGGAATATCCATTTTAGACTGAGTGATTATTTTGGTTAACATGGAGAAGGATACCAGATGAATTGTTCCTGGTCTGCAGGAATGTAAATAAGGATAAATTTTTCATAGTAGCAGGCTCTGTAGTATAAAAAAGTTTAATGGCCATGAGTTTGACATTAGAAAGCTTATGTGGTTTTTACTAGAGAAGGCAACAAAGCCTTGGAAATATTTGCTTAAAGAGCATAGACATTCTCAATTAACAAGAACTTAAATCAAGAGATGGCCCATAACCTGTGAAGAGCTGCTGTTCTGTTGAAGAATTCAATTGAAATTCTATGACATGTGTATGCATGAAATCCAACTAGGTTTTATTGCCTTTTTTAAAAAAAGCATGACAAATTTTTAAAACTACCTGAATATTTTCCTACATTTTTTTATACATAAACACATCAAAATTATTACATGTTTTATTTAGGTTTCACTTTTATCAATTTCACATTTTAATTACAGTGTATGTGCAGTTTTTATCTATGCATAGAAAATAAGGTTCACAGTCCAAAACTGGGGCAGAAAATGCACTCTCACAGACACTGAGTCAGTTTTATGACCTGTCAGGAACAGTTAGTGTTCCTCATTTATGCTCAGTAGTGCCAGCTTCATTGTCCTTTTTAATTCATTTCTTTACCCAATACTATACACACATAAAAACACCACAGTGGAGTTCTGTACTAGGTGATTTTCTTTTTATTTCATGGCATTACATGGATTTTCTTTTCCCATTACAAACTTAAAATGAGAACACAAAATGTACAAATCTTCCATGAAATTATATTAGAAAAAGAATGTTTTGAGTCAATCAAACATTCTTCTTAAATAAAACAGGAACGTTTTGTTTGGGATTTAAGTTTTGTATGCTGTTTACTTGTATTGAAAATAAATCAATTTTCAGAAGTCATTTAGAAATGGTGGATCCCTTGGAGTCAAAAATGCCAAAATAGAGTGTTATCATGCTGTAAAAAGACTTTATATTTTAAGCAGATTTTACATTCTCCCCTCTTTGTGTCAATTAGACAGTAAAAGCATTTCCCATTGGAACTTTTTTTAGCAACAGATTCTACCTGGATTTCATAATACCACATGTATCTGGGTACATAAGATCACACCAGGTATTAAAAGCAAAATAACGAGGTGTGGTAGGGCGGAATTTTACAGAACCAAAAGAATGGGAGTGAAAATGTTTGCATCCACATAATTGCTCTAAGATACTCTTTCACAACATGCTTAGGCTCTTAAATAAAAATAAATTTTAAGTATTTTCAGACTAGGATCTAAATGAATGCATGGACTGGGCCTCATTTGGCTCTCATTGATATCCTAAAGCATACCCTCAGTGTTTTTTTCATGGTGCTGGGGTGTTGGAATCGTAAAATATCCAGAGTTGGAAGGGACCTACAAGGACCATTGAGTCCAACTCCTGGCCCTTCCCAGGACAGCCCCCAACATTCCCACCATGTGCCTGACAGCATTGTCCAAATACTCCTTGAACTCTGTCAGCCTTGGTGCTGTAATCACTGCCCTGGGGAGCCTGTCCCAGTGCCCAGCCACCCTCTGGGTGAAGAAACTTTCCTATCATCTAACCTAAACCATCTGTGACACAGCATATAAGCTAAAGACACCATGCACTGCCATGGCTGTCTCCCACTTCAATCACAACACCCCTGGACTGAGAAAAAACACAATTTATTTTGAACAGCTACTCGTTTCTGGTAACAATTTTCATACTGTTTTAGTGAGAGATTTTAGTGAGAGAGAGAGAGAGTAGAATGCTCCCAGAACAATGTGCTTGCATTGCACTTTGTAACTCTGTATTTCATCTTTATACCACCCAGCACTTCCCTTTTTTCCATTCTTTTGACGAGGGAGCCACTTGCAATATAAGCATGATTCAACATATCACAGAATCAGAGACTGTGTTGGGTTGGAAGTGACCCACAAGGAGAAAGAAGGCAGAAAATGAGGCCCATGTGTTCAAGTTAAACACAATTCTAGCCCACTGCTTGTAAGAGGTTTCTGTCTTCCTACATAATATTCTCCACTTTCATAGTTTTCCTTTATACTGAAAACTAAGAAAAAGTAGTTTTGAACATTTTTCATCCATCTTGCAGCCTTCACTTATATGGTCCCTTTGTTACTTTTCAGTGGTCTCCTTCTATTCTCTCTAGATATTTCTAGAACCCTTTTGCAGCCTTGTTACATTTGATTTAGCTTTCTTTGCTTCACTTACTTTACCTCTGCTTTGTTTGCCAGCTAGATTCCATCTGGTCCTTTCAATCTATTCATGTTGTTGGATTTGGGGGTTTTGTGGGGGGTTTTTTGTCTTCCCAGGGTGAAATGAATAATGCAAATTACTTTTCTGCTACCAAAGGAAAAGAGCTATGTAGCTTTAGGTTTAATTCTTTACTGCTTCACTTGCCTCCCTGCAGTGAGTGGTGTCTTTTGATCGACTTTTATGTCTTTGCTTTAGCTTAACAGCTGAATGTATTGATGCAGCAGTTTATTAAAACATATTTTGATTTCATAGCTCAAATAACAGAATACAAAACTACGGTTTCCAGCAATCATGCCTCTGTTTTCTCAAGAAAATGGCTTGTTTTAGAGGGAGAAAAGGAATTGCATGTTAATGCAGGCATAGATAAAAGCTATTCAAATTCCTATACAGTCCTGTAGTTACATTTTCTTTCAAATACCATAGCTGTAGCTAGGGCAATATATGTGAAAGCAAAGACAACATTACACATGAGGTACAGTAAATGCTAAATTGCTGTTCATCCATTATACAGCACATCTGGCATGAATGCCACATCTGTAAGCAATACCTCTTATGATTAAAACACCTTGACACATTATGTTACTAATATTTTACCACAGAACACCATCTCTTAACTAAAAACAAAATAAAAATACAGAGTGCTTTATGAAAAGAAATAGGAAGTGGAACCTGGCTCCAAGTGTTGGCATTTAGAATACAGTTAACTAATGTAGTAGTTGATAAAGTATTTTACTGAAGGCGAGGTACCTGCCCAAACATATTTTTCTCTTTCATGGATTCTACCTCTCTGTCTTTGCCAAAATCTATTGTTACGTTTTGAAATTCACTTTTGGGTGCTCACGTTGGGGTCACTTCATCTATATATAGTGCACTCACAAACTCTGCCCTCTGCCCTTTACTCATTATATCTGACAGTGTTCCCATCCCCAATCTCTTAAAATACTGGAAAATATTAAAATGCCACCATCAAAACTTTCCAGTACTGGTGCATGAATGTGGGATTTCTGAATGGATGTAAAATCCCTTATGTAAATGTTTACATAGGGATTGGAGTAATGCCTTAGAAAACTCTAGTCCTTTCCTTTAAGAAGGAAATCCTTATTAAAGAGGAAGATAGAACTGTAGGAATGATCCTGACTTTGAAGAGTAAATGATAGCTCTCTAAAATTATTGGTTACTGGATATATTACAAAGATATTTGGGTCAATGCTTTGCAATGTAATTTGTTCAGGAATTTCTGTTTGTTTGGGGCTTTGTTTTTAAAGAAGGCAGCTAGTGCATGCTCTGTAACATTTTAATTCTATTTTGAAATTATTCACAGCAAGCTGTAGTGTTTTATACTAGACACAGGAATGTATGCAGGCTTGTTCCTTCAATAGTTCTGCAGCATATGATTGAGACATTTGTGAGCACACAGCATTTGTTGACTTGGACTTCTATATCAGAATAAGATCATTTGCAAGTAATGTGGATTTCAGTCATGAACTGTGATCTCTTTAGGTAAGAATACTTTGTAGACTTGACATCTAGGTGTCACACTCAGAAGTGAATGCATAATACATCATCTGCCCATACGAGCTCATGCACTGCTGGAATCAATATTTAATTATTAACATCATTTAATTTAAATTTTTTAGCTGAAAAAGGGCAGCATAATTGAGATGTGTTGAAGTAAAGTAATTATGTTATAAGTATATAGGTAGGGTGCCAAAAAAGCTGACAAATAAGGTAGCAGGGAATGAAACAGACATCTTACAGACACATATAACAGCCACGTCGAAAGTCCTGGCAATACTGCTTAAGACAAATTTTACAAGCATTATAGAAAAATGTCCTAGTATACTTTAGAGAAGCTGGTGTTTAGTGATGTATTAGATCTTATTTGATTGATTTCTGTTAGGATTAGGAGCATACTGTGTTGCAAGAGGAAAACTGAAATACGTAAAATAATTTATACAGGCTCTATATTGAGGGCAGTTTCATTCATTGTAGAAATAAATCTACTCCTCTGTTTGAAACTATCAATTAAAATGATAGCCATTATTCATGAAAATAAATATAGAGTGCTACTCATGACAGGAGAATGTATCATGTATAAGTGGTCAATAAATCATGTTAGGGGAAAAGTGATATGGAAAATGGTGGCACTTAAACTTTCAATTTTCATTAAAATTTTAACTTCAGCAAGTTGTTCAGCAGTGAGACAGTCTCTGCCACACAAACCCGTGTGAGCACTCCTTGCTGTTCAGAAATTTGGAAAAACTACTATTCCTGGCTCTGCTGACTTCCAATATATGCCACAGACTGTGCAAAGGGGCAGTGCAGGGTCATGCTCCCCTATACCCTATACTCACCCCTCTCGGTTTTGAAACATATGGCTATTAATTACACTCAGTTTGCCACAAGGAACATGGGGAAAATTTGCTGGTGAAGTCAATACTCTTAGTGAAATAGTACAATGGAGAAAGTCTGTTTTATGACTTAGTTTACTATGTTTTCTTATTTTACTTACCTCCCTTTCTTCTTGCTTTGCTGAAATACATCCTTAATCTGCCATTGGTACCTAAATATGTTCCTGTTTAAATCAATGGGCCACCTACACTTAAGTGATCACACTCAGTGTTCAAAACACTTAATTCCAATTGCTTTGCTTTGACAAGATCTCTGACAGAGGTTAAATTTAGTGACAATGACCATACTGGCCTCTCTCAGACCCTGCTAAGGCACAATATCTGCCATAAGCTGTATTTCTTATGCTATATTATATGTAACACCATGAAAAGATATTATGCTTATAAAATTAGCCTGGTACCTTGGAAACCTGGTTATAGAAAATGTTGTAACTAGGATTAGCACCATAATGTAATTACATAACAAGTGACATTGCTCCTCCTCCAAACACTGTCTCCTGTGCCACAGCAGACAATCCTTTTCCTTCCCCCAAGGAGAGAGGTGGAATGGAATGAGGGGCAGGGCCATAGAATCTTTTTTTTTTTTTTTTTTTTTAAACCTGTCCTCTGTTCCTATCTTTGAAAGTGCAGAGCAGTCAAGAAGATGGAAGGCTGCAGTGAGTGATGTTAACTGCATTTCTGCTCTCTGCTTCCACCTTCACTTTGGGAGGCACAGGTGACATGTATCATCCCCAGATCCTCTTCTGTTAAACACTGCAGAAAGCAATTCCCAACAGGAGTTAAGAATCAGCCTTACAGATGAAGACAAAAAAGGTGAGCAGAGTGAGAAGACAATAGGACTAAACACCTTCCAGGTTTCAGATGGAAAGACCCAATTTAGACAGTGAGAGTTGGGCCCTGAGTGCAAGAGTTAATAGTTTATGGCAGTAGGGATCGTTTGGTAGCTCCCTTTTGGCTACTTAGCAAGACTTAATCAATTTTCAAGTACAGCTTAATTTTATTCATTGCCTTAATGGTTTTTATTCAGCTTTAAATTTTCTGTCTGACATTAATCATTCCTTAGAGTTTTATTTTTCAGAGGGTTTTTATTTAAGAGGAGCTTTTTAGTCTGTATTTTGTTACCTCTTAAAATTAACTTACAGGTAACAATTAAACTGCTGCTAAGCAGAATAGTGTCAGGTTTTACATGCTGTACTGGCAATAGAGCATCCCCAAATCCATCACTGCAATTTTAAGTAAAAACTATTGACTTTTACTTACAACATACTCATAGCACACTGTCATAAACAATGTTTTGCACTGACCTGCTGGCTCAATGAATCTGATCTGTTGGAAGAAATTAGACTACCAGTTATAGAAGTACAAGGAATATTTGTTCAGCTGCTACAGAGGCAAATAAAAGCCAAATCAATTTGGTTTCTGAAGGCTATATATTGCCATCTGACAGACAGGATAGCTCTCTTCTCTAGAACAACTCACATGATCCTTCAAGTGCTCTTAAAACATTGCAGCAGGTTTCCTTTTCTAGGAAGAAAGGAGAGCTTCAGGAAAAAAAAGGCTTCCCTGTGGATTTGTGAAAAATGCACCATTAATGGTTTACATGTCTACATAAATTCTTGTACATGAATATTCTGCTTATCCTGAAAGTTTCACATCTATAAATAAATGCATTTGTATGTGTAAGCTCATATATTTGCATTATCTTCTCTTGTATCCTGTCTCAAGTTCATTTTCTTCCTTTAGAGTGGTAAAATGAACACATATGATATTAAATAATATACTGGTCAGCCTTAAAAAAAAAAAAAAATTCTTGCAATTCAAAACCAAAAACTTCTTGCAATCAAAAACCACTACCTGTGTGAATTAATCAAGGCAAAAGCAGATCTCCTTATTTTGCAGAAATTTCCTGAATTCCCTTCCACATTAATCCTCACAGTTTCAGGTTATGAAAGTGCCTATTTTTGAAGTATTGATTCTTTTTTAAATGATCTCATATTTGTGGGGAATGTGATTTACCTGTATGAAAACGTGGTAAATCAGCACAAATTGACAGCCCTCACAAAAGTGCAGAGGAGATGGTCATTGGCTAAAGCCAGTTTGGCACCTTTGAGGTTACTGGGCTGGTGATGGTGTTTCTGATGGAGTCATGAAAGGACTGACAAGGTTGGGACAAAAGAAAATCTCATAAGATGAGGTTGCTTGCTGTCACCTCCCAGCTGGCTGAGGCTGGCAGGGCCTCAGGTGATTATTACTGAGCAATTTGAGTTGATTTGTTCTGGTTTAGCGTTTGTGGGTTTGGAAATAAAGCAAGCCCTGAGGAAGGGGATAGGAAGAGAAGATCTGTGGTTAGGGACTTGATTTTTCCTTGTACAGCTGGTGAGTCTGCACAGTGACTTTCAATTAGCAATAAAGTCCAGACAGTCCTTTACAAATCATGAGCTAGGTGAATCCTTTGCCATCAGAAGAACTCAATGCCTTTAAAGAAAAAACCTTTCAATGAATGTCTGTTGAAATTCAAATCTTAATTCATTCCAGCTACGCTTGGGCCTCTTTTAGAATTTCTTTCTGTGAACACTGAAGCAAGCAGTCATTGCTTGTAGAAATAAAAAATTAACTACACAGGTTCCATATTCATATCACATAAGGTATATTTTTTTCTATGGAGTGGGAAGCTGATTTAAATGGCAAGGGGTAGGAGGGGAAATGTTCCAGTTAAACCTTATCAGGGCCCTGCAAGAGGAGCAGCTGAGCACCCACCATTCTGTTATTCATACCTAAGAGAAGCATGGGTGCAACCATCCTATGTGACATTGAGGAAACCAAATAAAGCTGTATAAATAACATACATTCTGAAATTCTCCCTGTAATTTTACAGGTGACCTATAATTGTTTGCTTGTTTGGTTTCTGGAGATTTTTTCTCTTTAAAAAGAGGATTTCAAAATGATGGTGAGTTTTTGAAACCTGCTTCAATTTAAAGCCAGTATTAACCAGCAGTTGTACATATACATGAGCAAGATTGTCCAGGTGAAAATAGAGGCCTGTAAAGACATTTAAAATAATTCCCTATGCAATGCAGATGTGGAATTAGGCCCCCAAAGGTAACTTCACAAACCAGCAAACAAAGTGGTGACTCAATTGAACACAGAAAACATCAGAGAAGATACCACAGCTCCAGCCTCATTATTCTAAGATAGATAAGATACATAACTGCTTGTTACAGAGTGATGCTTATTTTCTTTAGACATTCATCAGGCACTAGTTCTTATTCTCAAAGAAAAATCATAGAATAATAAAGAAAAACAAAAAATTATAAGGCAGTAAACCTTCCTTTTTTCCTCTTCTTGCTATCGTGGCAGAGTACACGATCTAGGTGTCCTGTGTGCTGTGTGAATACTCACCCTCTGGACTGCACAGTGTCTCACCCTCTTTTCCTCCTGTCTAGTACCACAGGCATTTCTGAGGCTGCCAGCAATGATGAGCTTTCACTCAGCTACACGAGCATGAGGAACAGTCTCCTGCTTTCTACCATTTTTGTCACAGAACATCTCTGCTGCAGCAGCTCGTGAGTAGTGCGCTGCACAGGTACTCTATTATCTTCTGATAATGTACTTCTAGAACCAAGGCCTCCTCACCTCATCCAAGCATGTGCACACATCAGGCTGGAATGGTCAGCTGAGGGAGATCCATTTCCTTTTCACTGCTCCCATGCAGGAGGTGTCACATCACTGGAAAAGGCAGCAATGCTTCAGCACAGCAGGTGACACATGGGTCGTGTGTAAAGGCTTCTTGGTCCTGGGTAAAGAACGAGGACTGTGCTGGCATTGCCAGCTCCTTGTCACACAGAAAGAATTGCAGCTGGCTCCTCCATTGTCACACAGAAAGGAGCAGGAGAGGGCTGGGATTTGACATATGTGTTCTGGGGCTTGAGTCTGGGAGTGTATGAGCACTTTCACAGGCTGCTAATTCACGTGGAAGTAGGCAATGCCTCGTACTCCACAGGACGTTGAGCTTTTATTTACACTAATGTTAGTTTTTATGTTTTAACATAACATTTATGCCTGTGCAATCACAGAGGAGATTTTCAAGCCTGAAATTTTTTGACTGCAGATGAATTACTGTAATTACATCTCACTAGAGCAATGACAAAATAGTTTCTTAGCTAGGAAGAAAAATGCTATAAAGAGAAAAGGTTCTTCTGTACCTGAAAATGAATCATACTTGTGAATAAATTCCCTGGATTCAGTTGAATTCTGAAACATCATGTGTGAGCAATATTCATGACTAGGAAAAAGACAATAAACAGAGAAGATACCCAGACAACCCTTCCTTTAACGAAGTAAATTGCTAGTCTGGAAACTTATTATTCCTAACTGGGATGACCTAAACACAGCTGTTAACACTCTAGAAAATACCAGGGATGCTGCAGCTCCTTACTGTCATTGTCTCTTTTAGTTAAACAGTAAAACTGAAATCACTTGTAAAATTTAATAGCAACTAAGAAATACCTAGAGGGTCAGGTGCTAAGAGAAAATCATTCTTCCTATTTACTGTATTTTCATAAGAAAAACAGCTGTAGGATTTGAAAGCATATTTGTTGGGAAAATAATTTACTAAAGACAGAAAACATGGTGGGGATTTTCAGCAAATTCCCTTGCTAATAAATGAACAGTAGTGCTTAAGCCCTTCTAATGAAGATGAGTTTACCATGGAATAAAGTCATCAATGATGAGCAGAAAATAGGGCATTTGTAAATACAATGTAACTCAGAATGATAAAGCACATCCAATTTATGCAAAGATGTGCTTGCAGAGCACGATAAATAATATCTGCATAATCAATTACTGGAAGAAAGACTGAATAAATTGTTTTCTGTCAATTTATGGAAAACAAGCATAGCACAAAAAAAAGACAATTTGACATTAGTCTTTTGACTAGATTGACAAGCACTAAACCCAAACTTACTGATGATTTAAAGGACACAGTATTTATAACTGTCTATTTTCATGAGCCATAGAAAATTTGAATTAGGACAAGAGCAAAATTCCTATTTTTTAAGGTAAAAGACAAGATTTTTTTTTAAGGAAAAGACACAATTTAATAATATATATAACACATTCCCCCACCCCCTACCCCCATATATTATATTTGGTTTTTCCTTGTGTACAAGATTTTTTGGTTTAATGACACACATGGATTGAGAGGCATGAGGCAGAAAGCAAGATAAAAAAATATTTTAGGCTCATCAATAACTAAAAATAATGGGATACTGTATGTATTTGAATTACCTCTGTAGATAGATATTTAATGGCTAGATGCTACATCTATGGGTCTCAGCAGAAAAGTTTTATCAAGCTGGGTAAACTAGCCTTTAAAGAAATTCTGAAACTACTTTAAAACTGAATGGAAAGAGTTGCAAATTATATCATCATTCATTTACAGAGCCATTAGCTTTATGCTGCTAAATATCTCTGTGATGCATGTAGTGGTTCTAGAAAGCTTCAGTAGCTGTTTAGGATACCAAGAATACAAAAATGAGTGATAAGCCATTTAATATCCAGATATTAGCCTTGAAAGACAATGTCATTGAACAAAAACAATTCTCTAATCCCTCATCCTTCCATCAATCAAAATAAAAATTAAAATGCAAATAGTTGGGAGCTGACAGTACATATAACTTTGGCCTGCAAGAATATTCAAATGATTGCTATAGTCTGCATAAAACAATTTGATCTCCAACTTGAAAAACATTTAGCAGTTTTCAACAGCCCATGCAGGATATTAAAATTCACATAACCACCAGAATCACTCTCCATGTAAAGCATTCAATGATGCCTGTAGCACTACATGCTCTGTTAGTAAATAAAACACTGCTTTTATTTTTGGTGTTATTTCAGCCTTATCAAAACCTCTCTTTTTATTTATCTATGAAAAAGGTGCAGCCAAGTTCCAGAAGGTTAAAGCTTGTTGTTTGTCCTATTTACGTGACACAGCCCTAATAACATCAGCTAAGCAGATGAAAAAAGAAAATCAATAGCCAGTGGATATGAAGCTGAATGGGAAGTTTGATTGTGAGTGAAAAGAGAGAGTGTGAAATCTATCTCCTTGAAATTTGCTTCTGACTCTGGGATTCAGCTAGGTGTTTAAACCTACACAGATGGCAGCATCTCTCCTTTGAGGAATACATTTCAAATTTCCATGTACTGCTCTAAAATTTGCATGTTTCAAGCAATTATATTGGTCATAATTTGATTGCTTGATTGGCCATAATTTGATTAATGGCAATAATTAATTATTGGGGGATCTAACATCTCCCCAGAGGTTTCACTTCAGCCCATAAGTCTTGACGCACTGCTTACACTTTGCCACTCAAGTGCACAAGAGTTATTTCCTGAAGACTTTATGCCTGTCCCAGGACACCAAGGCTTCACTGCACAAAGTTTTACCTGCTGAAATGTGGACCTCACATAAAGACTGATGTATTACAACCCTGAAAAAATAGTTGTTGCTCTCTCTTCCCAACCCAGGCAGCAGTTACACACAGGAGATAGGGCTAGGAGGGGCCTGAGCACAGACCTCAAAGCAAGTGGAGCAAGCACCCCATGTTGGTAATATTTATAGGGAAGAGAGTTTCAGCTTCAGTGAACTGGACTCTCCCAAGTGCTGCAGTTCTTGTGCAGTCTAATTTGGCATCAAGGCTAGGAAAATACAATGGCTTATGCAGAATAAGGGGATTGAACCCTCGGAGAGGCATTGGTAAAAAATTCAGGGGAAGTACCTGTTTCCAGCATTGTAAGCACTGAGTATTTGGTAATACTGCTGCAATGAACCTATACTTCAGGTGGAAGACAAAGGCACATGGATATTTCCAGGTGGAAATAAAACGTGGTTTTTAGAAGAAAAATTATACAAGATTTCCAGCCCTCTGACCCCATCCACTGTCTGCCCACAACAAAGATATCCAGGCAAAAAGTTAAAAGAAATAATCCAGACTGAGAGTTTAACAGAGCCATTTGTTCTCCCCAAGTTTGAAAGAAAAAGGTGAGAATTAAGTTGTCATTAGCAACTAAGTATATATTTACCAACATTGGTAGATGGGATTTTTTTTTTTTGTCTAGATAAGGTGAATTTTACAAATGCTGATAACTGCATGCTTACAGCAAATTGTACTAAGAGTACAGCATGTGACGAATGGAAATCGTTTGGACTTTAGGGCATTCACCTGTGGAATACCACATGCATGCATTTTGCTGTTTCCTGTGAGCTTCCTTTTGAACAAATCAACCACAAAACCACTCAGGAGATGGAAGAAGTGGGAGTTAGGGGATATATTTTGTGATGTGGTGTAACACAGCAGTAGTATTCTAATTAATTTTATTTTAAGCTAATAACAAAGCCTACCACTGGCACATTAAACATAGGATATGTGAGGAAATAAATGAAAATAAGTGGGGAAGCTAAACATTGATTTCCTTTTATGTAATTCTGGTAATGATCAGTATCTCATGACGTGCTGCTCCTCTAAAAAGATGTGTGTCCTGGTCATTCACAGCCTTGTGCTGCCATAAAGATGATCTGAAGTTGATTGCCTGTGGAAATTCATGCAAGGAAATTTTAGAAGCAGCATAAAAAAAAGATGAAAAAAAAAAACCTCACTCAATAGCATGAAATAGCCAGAATAGCATGAGTGTTAAATAGCTGCATGTGCAAACATGTTTTCTTGAGATCATGGGTCTCTCCTAGCAGTAATTTTTGAAGTTACTCCCACAAAGAGGTACAATCAACTTAAAATAAAGGCAGCAAAAAGCCATGAAGTCTGCCATCCACCTTTCAGCTGCAATGGCTGTAACTGTAATTAGCAGTAGCCAGATTTTAGAGTTTTCTAAGTTCCTTGTCATATGTGGAGAAGCAGTTTGGTGAGAAATGCTGAAATACGCCCTTGAATGCCCTTCACCCAAGTTTCCTTGTGTGTTTTTTACCAGCAGCCAAGGATCTGGGCCATTAAGTTCAAAGGATATAACCTGCTCAAACTTTAGCATTCCACTTAACATAAATTTATAGTTGAACTTTTATGGAACTACAAAAGCTTTACTATCAATACTAAGGCCACGTTTATTACATAGTGAAACTACAGCAAGAAGATTTTGTGTTGAATATTTCATTGATGTAATTTTTATTTTATATTTTAAAACAAAAATCTTGGGGAAATTTAGTGAAGGCAAGATCTCTGTGCCCCAATACTACAAATAGAAAATGATGACTTTTGCAAGCCACTGAATGAAGTCTGAGGTAAACTTCCACACAGGCTCTTTGTCAGAGTCTAAAATTAAGAAAACATCTTTCATAGTTTGAGAAAAAGCTGTATAAATATTCCTCTCCCTACCTTGTCATCTATTTTACCATCCTTGCTATTTTTCATGTTGACCTGCTCACACACATGATAACGAAGTCATTAGCTACATTTTAATTTACTTCTCATGCCTTAGGAGGTCATAGGTCTGGTCCATTAACACAAAGTTCTTCTCTCTTCTGCAATTTGCATGAAGTTAAGAAAAAAATATTTAAAGTCAATATTTCAGCTAAGATACAACAATTTCAAAAACAATTGTGAAAAAAAATAACCTCTGACACATCAAAGCAGGGATGTTTTCTACAAGAGAAGAATCCATAATGCATGAAAAAACCTGATGGGATGCTGGGAGTGTAGAGCCACAAAGATTCTGAAGCATTGTACACTACATGACTGTGGGAACAGCTACGTGCTGCCTGATGTGGGGACCAGTGTTATCAGCTATATAGTTTTTTTCTCACCTATGGCAACTTCTTTTTTATATAATAATGCATTTATTTGTAATTTTTCTTTACTTTATAATCCTGAAAAAGCAAATCATATGCATAATTTGAATTCTATAAGCAAAACATTGCAGAGCTCAAAAAATTTCACTTAGTACTTGTAGACTTACTTTTTAACACATGGGGAAAAAACCTGTGGTCCAGAATGTTTTGGTTGTCTGTAAAGCAGAACAGCATATATCCTCTAGGAAAATGAAAACTGAAAGGGAAAATTCCCCCACTGTCACCAGTAGAGAGAGAATGAAAAAAGGTATTAAGGCAGGCAGAAGCCCCAAAAGCTATACACAAAACTAAAATTTATTTTCATGACCATCATTTGAAACTAGGTATAAGAAAGACATTTTTTGTGATGAAGGTGGTGAAACACTGGAACAGGTTGCCCAAAGAGGTGGTGGGTGTCCCATCTCTTGAAACATCCAAGGCCAGGTTGGATGGAGCTTTGAGCAACCACATCTAATGGAAGGTGTCCCTGCCTATGGCAGGTTTCTGGTTTTTTTGGACCAGAAAACCTTTAAATGTCTCTTTCAACCCAAACCATTCCATGATTCTATGACCTCCTCACTTTTCTCAATGCATGGAAATTTCTCCACAGGCTTAGGGAACACTACAAGAAGAAGGGAAAAACTTACATTGGTAAGCTGAAGAATTCATAGCTGTTCCTAAAAGTGTTGTATAAGACAGAGGCTGCATGGTAAAGGAATCAGCCCACTTCTACTCACAAAATCTCAAAGCAGGGCAGAATTTATTAAGTGTAAAACCAATCTCTTTCTAAACAAGAGGCAGGGGGGGAAATGACGACCTCTTTTGCTTCCCTCAAAACCGCTTTTGAAACATTCTGCTAGCCATGCAGAGTGTGAGAACTTCTGCAAAGAGGACTCCTAAGAGAGGCAGAAATATGACTGAGACAAATTATTTTAGAGAAGGAACCAGCCTTTTGCAGAAAATCTAGGACAGTGCTCATGCCATCTAGTCACCAATGTTAAATTAATAATGCTCCCTGAAAGTTGAAAATGCCTTTTCCCCTCACAGTTGCCACCCTCAACTTTCTAGTTAATACAGTTTGTAGAGAAGCAATGAAGGTTTTGAAAAAATAGTGGTTTGAAAATAGATAAAATTGACTGAAATGGAACAACTTGAACACAACTTGATATTGCATTTATGTGGCTAGAACCCCACACTGACCATTTATACAGCTGTATCCTTTTCATTATCTCTATTGAAAAAAAAACTTTGGTAGGGTAAGGATCAGAATGGGTGGAGATACTCACTGATTTCCTACAGACCCCTTTTCAGTTTTGTTTCACCATTTTTTCCAGGAGATTCTTGGTTTTTTAGCATCTGATGCTTTTCCCTGTCTCCCAATAACCACAATAGGTATCACTGATACTCCCTCCTACCCTACCTCAGCTGTCTTTAGGCTCTGAAACTTCTGATTTCTCATAATGTCACGAGTAAAAACTGAACTTACCCCATGAATTTTAATGATTGTTTAAAACTTTTTTTTCTTTTAACTGCTAGCGCTTCCAGGATTTTTGCTGTTTGATGTTGAGAAGTATGGACATGTAAAGAAAAGATCAAAGTACACTTCTGGTTAATAAAACTCAGCAAAAATTACTGCTCAAAATGCTGGCAAAATTAGACATCATCAAAGAATCATGGATGGTTGAGGATTGAGGGGAAACATTAAAAATCAGGGTAGAAATATTTTTTAAAAAACAGAGGAAGGAAGAAAAATTTGGTTTTAGAAAGACAGCAGGGAAAGGTGTTACACATCTAATTATCTGCTTTAATATTTTCATTTTCACATTGGTTTTCAGATAAAGTATCAGAAAGCAGATTTGAATTTCTGTGGATTAATAATATTGGTAGTGATCAATGAACATGTCTTCTGAATGAAGGCATAATATTTACATTTGATGTCATAATAGCACATAGTTAAATTGCTCATAAAATATAGAAAAACTACAGTCTCCTTTTCAAGAACAACAAGAATTTTAGGTATAAATTTTTATTTAAAATACTTCATTTGCATTTTATTTAGAAAACTGCTATGTAAGGTGTGGTTCCTCCTACATGTTTAAACAGCCATTTTTAATTTGAGTGTGTTCTTCCATCAAAACTAGGTAAGTACTTGGATAACTCTTCCATGTTTTTCCTTATTCCAACAAATCCAGTCCTCTAAATATAATCAAAAACTTTTGTCTGCCTCTGCAATAATACAGAATGCTACAAATAATGTCTGTCACCCTCCCATATGAGTAATCCAAATAGGACAAGGAGTTAAAGGTGAAAGCCCTGCTGATTTTATAAAGTTGTCCTATTTCACTATTGACTGACTGTGCTCCCTCCAGTCCTTCACGCAGACTGAACTCTACCTGGCTTGGCTGTTACTGGGCACTTGAGCAGGTGTTTCATTACACTTGTCCCAAAAGATGTGAATTTTTTCTCTCAATAAGCAAGACACTGAAAAGTGAAATAGATTTCCTCCGACAGGTGGGAGCTTTATTAAACTAGCCCCACAGGAAATGTGAAGAGATGCAGAACAGTGTGATCAGAAAGTGTTTTTTAAATTGTCCAGTGCAGTCAGACTACAGAATTTGCACACAAGTGTAGGGTGATGACACTGAGCTTCCCCTGCAGAGTACTGGGGCAAGGATTCAGTGGCATTAAGTGCCCAGGGGTCTTCATCTCTTCAGATGAGGAATGAGAAAGTCAGTGGCATTCACTCAGAGTGAGCGAAATTTAAATCCACACACAATCTCAGCCTTGCCTCTCAAACTGCCTGTACAGCTCCAGCTGTACACAGCTGTGTGGGAGCTGAACGTAAAAATAAGTCCAGTTACAAATTAATTTCTTCTGACCTGGGAAAAAACAACCTTTCAGAGTCTAGAGCATGACAGAAAACCAGTCTTTCCCTAAGAAAATGAGAGCTATAAGAACAAAGGAGGTACTACTAATGCCACTACCTACTACTTTGCCATCTTACAAGGGGTTAATGTTTTCTAAATTGAGACAGTTGGTTTGGATGGGCAGTGGGAGAGATTATTATTTTTAGTCTTTCATTGCATTTTGAACATAGCAATTTTCAATTGCTGGGAAGGAAGGAAGGAAGGAAGGAAGGAAGGAAGGAAGGAAGGAAGGAAGGAGAAAAGAAAAGAGAAAAGAGAAGAATGATAGGTCTTTCTCCTTACCTCTTTCTTTGAATAGATTATGCAAGGGAATCAGCCACTGTTCATGTGTGAATGTGTTATTTTCAATAACTGAGATTTAACTAGTGAAAAAACAAAACAAAACACACAAAACCACCATAAGCAGACTCCCTAAAAATTCATGAAGCACCAACCCCTTTTATGGGAGACATCACTGAGTTAAGGCCACCTTTCACTTTTCTTGTCTTCATAACAGGTTTAAAATATTTTCAGTAAAGTTTCCAGAGCTTCTTGAGATTTGGCTTTCTAGTCACAAGTTATGAAAACAAATTGCTTTCAAGCAATTGAATAACTTCTAATATCAGATTCTATGAGTAGAAATAAACAAACAGAGCTTTGTACTGATTCCTGGGGAAGAATTTTATTCAGTGGATATTTGGCAAGTTGGATTACAATCTGCTTTTTTTCCTGCTTTGCTCTAACAAGAAAAGCAGAGTATTTTTAACCCGTTACTTATTAGAAATATTTGAGAAACTGTGGTTTAGAATCTGATTTCTTTTCAAGTAGCTAATGCAGGTGCCCCAAATATCTCACCAAATACTTTTCATGAACCCTCTTGTATTTTTCTTTTCTTCATTATAATTGAATTTAAAATTTCCTTTTTTCTTGTTCTTTAATGTGCTCCATTTTGCTTTCTTCTTTTCAGTTTTTTTCAATATACAGTGCATTTCACATCCTTTTCCATTTCTTCCACCTCCTTTGCTTCTGTTTTGTCCTGTTGTTTTTCCTCCTTCCTTTTCCTCCACTATTTCTCTTGGAGCTCATACTTCACTTCTTTCACTCCATCAGTCTTTCAATGGACAGGTTGATGTATTGATTTGAAAGGGTTCTCTAAAACAATTTCAGTACCATGGGAACATTCAGATGTACACAAGGCATGTTCATTTTCAATCCATTACATTGTCATTGGAATACCCAAACTGCTGGAGTGCAGTGACATTACTCCATTTTGCTTCCTCAGAGGTTGTAAGTTTGCCAGCTAGGCACAAATCACATGTACCAGAGTCATGCCCATCAAAACTGTAGTCTGTACTCTGCCCTGCTCAAACTAGGGTCTGCTGCCAGATTGCTTGAAAGAATTCACAGGAAAGCACACAGCTGTGGCAGTTTCTAACTAAATGAATAATGCAGCATCAACATCTGTAGGATTTTTGAAATGCTAAACATCCAGCTATGAAGCCTCTGACTAGGACACAGATGGTAATGATGTTGTTCTTGCAGTGGTTCCACCAGGAACATTCAGAGTTTCATAATCAGACTGGACACTTAATGCCTGAAACAATCCTTTCCTTTAGCAGCACTAGCTCTCAGTGCATCACAGAATGATAAATGCTCACTTTGTGGGTTGCATTTAATTCCAAGCTTTGTTAAGCTAAAAAAATCCAGTAATGAATATGGACATCTTCAAACATGAATACAGATGCCAACACCAGTTGATAGTACCCAGCAGGTGAATTTAAACTGACAATCCATGCTAAGGTAGAATAATTAAAATATATTTTCCATTCAATACAAAAAGCATAGGAAAGTCCTATGTTTACCTCAGGAAAGCACAAACAACTAAGCCAACTTTTCCTAAATGCAACACAGTATTATTTAATGGGATAATGTGTATTTTTATTTTTCTGCTTTTTAAATCATATCAGTATGCACTGCCTACTGAAAGAATAGAAAGAAATAAAATGTATCTGTGAATACAGGCAAATATATCTGTTCATAACCCACTGGTTAGGATATTAAAGGAGAGCACAATGTCTTATAATTTATTCTTTGCCTTTTTTCCATCAATTGATTGAGACATTGAGCAAATACAAAAAAAAAAAAAAAAA
>VZRH01008311.1:205652-231388 GCA_013397555.1 Urocynchramus pylzowi | reverse complement strand
ATATATAAATTATATATACATATATAAAAAATATACTATATTATATTTAGTATATATATATGATATGTTAATTATATTATACAATATATAATGTAATAATATATACTATATTTATATATTATATTAATATTATATATATATATATATTATATACACAATCTGCTGTGCTGCACTCAGGCCAGCAAGGGCCTCACTGTTACAAAGCCTCCTTCAAATACCTGAGCCAAACCTAGAAAAGGCCTTAGACACTCTTATTTTTAGCTAGATAGTTAATTCCAGTTGAACAGTCACTGGAACAAGATTCAAAGTTGCACATATTGTGAAATACTTAGCTGATGGTCAGCAGCCTCACTGCTGAACCAGTGCTCCTCTGTGTGATGGGTCCTTAAACATGCAGAGAGTTCATACATCTTATCTATTTCCTGAGAACATAAAACCCCAGGATCTTGTCTCTGATTTGTCTGCCAGTGGAGCAAACTCTGCTTTCTGCTGCATATTTGCCACCCAAATTAGTTAAATAATACTCTGGTGTAAGGAATACAAACATTTTTCCATGACATTTTAATGCTCAGCTCTCTGGTAACTGGTGTTCTGACCAGTGCAGCATGCCTTTATCTATTTGTACACACCTACCTACATATCTAAGTGTGTTTCTATTTCCATGAGAGAAGCATCACCCTAAATGAGCAAGCTGATCTATAACAGGAGCTGATACTACTGATTACCAATGCAAAGCCTCAGAACAAAGGATCTGTTTGGAAAGATTATGATTTGTAGACTTAAGATCTTAGCAGTGTTTCAGTGTGTTGAAGAACCTTACAGAGTGAGAACAAAATGTCTTATGAAAGTTTAAATTATGTAAAATACTGAGATGTATTATATGAGGCATTTTAAATAAGGGCAGAATAAAGGCTAAATACTTCTGAACTGTCTCAGAAAAATTAATCCTTCTAAATTCATGCACCATTACCAGACTCCCATATTAAAATGCCTCCTGCATTTAGGCTGATGTGGTTATAATTATTCACTTGTTTTAATTCATATTTTATGTACTGTATGTGTTTTTATGCAGCACCAACTGTGGTGGCATCCAACAATTAAAAACAGGCATAAATTAATCTCTCATTTACGGGGGAAACATCTTCAATTAATGAACTAAAGGACCTTCTACAATTTTTAATTAAAGTTCTGAATAAGCCAATACGTATATAAATCTTATAAAATGTGAACTTTTCAGGAGGATCTTTTTAACAATGCCTTGGAGGCCATTTCATCCCTGTTGTAAAAACAAGAGCCTAAGCTTTCTGTCTCCTTAACTACTCCTGGGTGCCCCAGGACCAGGCAATATCCTCCCAGCACCATTTGACCAGTAGTGAGTGTATTGACTTCTAGCCTCAGAAGAGTTATGTTCCATTTTTAGCACTCACTCCCTGAATGACCCTGGGAAAGAAAACTGTGCAGTTTCTTTGTCTCACAGAGGTGCCACCATGCTAAGTTGGGGAGTTAGGGGGAACTGACTGTGTGGAAATTGTAATGCTTTTTCTATAAATGTTATTAAAATCACCAGGCAGCACTTTCCTTGGCAGCGTTCATTCTCTAACATAGTTCCCCATCTTGGATCCAAAGCTGCAATTTTGGCTGTAGATCCACAGAACAAATGAGTATTTGGGGCAAAACCCCCAGGCTTCTTTCTGGGGTGGGATGACTATAAGAGCACCCTTCATACTAATGAGGTTTTTGCAGTTCCTGAATAAGAAACAGGAATAATGTGGTGACTATTACCAATAACCTAAAATGTCACTACACCCAGCACCCCAGCAGGCTTTTTCTTGTAGCCACTAACATGATGGCAGCTGAAAGGAGACTCTAGAATATATAAATCTCCCAAGCAGTCATGCTCCCAGAAGGCACTCAAATAAGAACACGTAATGAAAATGTTGAAGTTGAAACAACAGAATTCAGAGCTCATGGCAAACATGCCCCAAAGGAGCGAGAAAAAATTAGAAATAGAGATACATTTCTAATACATATATGTTACAGAAAACTATTTCTTTTTTTTTAGACACTATCAGCCCCAAGGCATCCTTTTGATAAGAATGTAAGAGATTGTGGCAAAGATCCAGCTCCCAAATAGTTGGGTGCTAAACGGACAAGTGGTTGAAAATTAAAAATCGACAATGCTTTTNAAAAAAAAAACAGAAAAAAAAAATCTGCTATTAGAAACACTTGGCAGGCTGAGCAGGGGGAAGGGAAAACTGAAGGAAACATAAACAAGAGCACTTTGTAAAGTCAACAAATCCTCAAATCCTACAGGGGCCTGGAGTAGGAGACTCTGGGGAACTATCAAATGGGCAGTAGTTCAGTGGTTGAATGTCCTCATAATATCACAAGAGGTGCAAAACTGTGCATAAAATCCCCAGCTATAGTTTTAAGAGTGAGAGAGTTGCTATAAAAAAGAGCCTCTCAAGTCATACTGTTATTTTCCAGGGGAAAAAGTATACTGTTCCTCCCATGGGAGAAAGAGAAGCATTCACAGCCAAAGGAGAGGCAGGCTGTGAGCTCTGGGGTTACAAAAGCTGTTGCAGCCAAGATTAAAACCCAATAAGAATTCTGCTTAAACAGAGAGGCAAAACTCAGGACCTCTGTTCTGCAAACTGAGTGACTCCTTCTACTAAAGTAGCAGATAAGAACAAAACACCCAGATAGGGACTGGAAATATACATGGAGTATGTGTATGTAGCACTGGCCAAGACAAAGAAAAAAATAAAAAAGTTAAAAAAAAATAGTCACTTCTAGGATTCATATTCCTACACAGAGAAAAAATACGAACACCTTGATGCACAGAATATTAGCATTTTGCACATGCAAGAATCTGAGCTTCAAACCAAAACACAGAGGGCCTCAGGAACTTGCCCAAGGTCAAATTCTAAAATCCATGTAAGGCTCTTTGATTGTGATTTGCTTTCTAATGCAGAGAAAACTCACATGCTGAGGGATGTGCAGGCATACAAGAATTCCTTCTACCTAATTTACTATTCATATAAAACTTAAAGAATCTGATCTCAGTAGATATTTGTTCACATCACAAAGCTGCCATGTATTTTGAAGTAATCTGTTGGAGTCCAGAAACTCTGTAGAGGAAAGACCCAAAAACCCAGAACTGAAACAGAAGACATGTTACAAATCAGGATCAAAGGATATGCTGACAGATGCATTCAGGAACCTGAAATAATGTTTCCATGCTCTGTGAATAGTTTGAATCCAGGCTATCTCCTGTTAATATTCATATGTAAAGCATCTATCAAAAAGTTAATAATGGAATTATTACAGTAATAAAACCTCTGCTCTCTTGTGAAACTTTTATATTTGGTAAGGATTCTCTTTTTTATATTTTTTTCTGCCTTAGGAATCTTCTTCATTTCACCACATCTGCTTCTATTGCTAAATTTCTTAAAACATCCTGATAGCTACTCAAACACGTTATATTACATTATATATATAAATTATATATACATATATAAAAAATATACTATATTATATATAGTATATATATATGATATGTTAATTATATTATACAATATATAATGTAATAATATATACTATATTTATATATTATATTAATATTATATATATATATATATTATATACACAATCTGCTGTGCTGCACTCAGGCCAGCAAGGGCCTCACTGTTACAAAGCCTCCTTCAAATACCTGAGCCAAACCTAGAAAAGGCCTTAGACACTCTTATTTTTAGCTAGATAGTTAATTCCAGTTGAACAGTCACTGGAACAAGATTCAAAGTTGCACATATTGTGAAATACTTAGCTGATGGTCAGCAGCCTCACTGCTGAACCAGTGCTCCTCTGTGTGATGGGTCCTTAAACATGCAGAGAGTTCATACATCTTATCTATTTCCTGAGAACATAAAACCCCAGGATCTTGTCTCTGATTTGTCTGCCAGTGGAGCAAACTCTGCTTTCTGCTGCATATTTGCCACCCAAATTAGTTAAATAATACTCTGGTGTAAGGAATACAAACATTTTTCCATGACATTTTAATGCTCAGCTCTCTGGTAACTGGTGTTCTGACCAGTGCAGCATGCCTTTATCTATTTGTACACACCTACCTACATATCTAAGTGTGTTTCTATTTCCATGAGAGAAGCATCACCCTAAATGAGCAAGCTGATCTATAACAGGAGCTGATACTACTGATTACCAATGCAAAGCCTCAGAACAAAGGATCTGTTTGGAAAGATTATGATTTGTAGACTTAAGATCTTAGCAGTGTTTCAGTGTGTTGAAGAACCTTACAGAGTGAGAACAAAATGTCTTATGAAAGTTTAAATTATGTAAAATACTGAGATGTATTATATGAGGCATTTTAAATAAGGGCAGAATAAAGGCTAAATACTTCTGAACTGTCTCAGAAAAATTAATCCTTCTAAATTCATGCACCATTACCAGACTCCCATATTAAAATGCCTCCTGCATTTAGGCTGATGTGGTTATAATTATTCACTTGTTTTAATTCATATTTTATGTACTGTATGTGTTTTTATGCAGCACCAACTGTGGTGGCATCCAACAATTAAAAACAGGCATAAATTAATCTCTCATTTACGGGGGAAACATCTTCAATTAATGAACTAAAGGACCTTCTACAATTTTTAATTAAAGTTCTGAATAAGCCAATACGTATATAAATCTTATAAAATGTGAACTTTTCAGGAGGATCTTTTTAACAATGCCTTGGAGGCCATTTCATCCCTGTTGTAAAAACAAGAGCCTAAGCTTTCTGTCTCCTTAACTACTCCTGGGTGCCCCAGGACCAGGCAATATCCTCCCAGCACCATTTGACCAGTAGTGAGTGTATTGACTTCTAGCCTCAGAAGAGTTATGTTCCATTTTTAGCACTCACTCCCTGAATGACCCTGGGAAAGAAAACTGTGCAGTTTCTTTGTCTCACAGAGGTGCCACCATGCTAAGTTGGGGAGTTAGGGGGAACTGACTGTGTGGAAATTGTAATGCTTTTTCTATAAATGTTATTAAAATCACCAGGCAGCACTTTCCTTGGCAGCGTTCATTCTCTAACATAGTTCCCCATCTTGGATCCAAAGCTGCAATTTTGGCTGTAGATCCACAGAACAAATGAGTATTTGGGGCAAAACCCCCAGGCTTCTTTCTGGGGTGGGATGACTATAAGAGCACCCTTCATACTAATGAGGTTTTTGCAGTTCCTGAATAAGAAACAGGAATAATGTGGTGACTATTACCAATAACCTAAAATGTCACTACACCCAGCACCCCAGCAGGCTTTTTCTTGTAGCCACTAACATGATGGCAGCTGAAAGGAGACTCTAGAATATATAAATCTCCCAAGCAGTCATGCTCCCAGAAGGCACTCAAATAAGAACACGTAATGAAAATGTTGAAGTTGAAACAACAGAATTCAGAGCTCATGGCAAACATGCCCCAAAGGAGCGAGAAAAAATTAGAAATAGAGATACATTTCTAATACATATATGTTACAGAAAACTATTTCTTTTTTTTTAGACACTATCAGCCCCAAGGCATCCTTTTGATAAGAATGTAAGAGATTGTGGCAAAGATCCAGCTCCCAAATAGTTGGGTGCTAAACGGACAAGTGGTTGAAAATTAAAAATCGACAATGCTTTTAACTTGGTACTGACCACCACTTTTCTGCCATTAAGTAAGCACCTGCTATACAGATAGAGACATCATCCTATGAATATTTGACTGGTGAATATCAGAAATATCAATATTTAATGTGAATACTGCTCCTGCATATGTTGCACTGCATAAGCTGTATTACAGACCAAAGTCCAAGAATGTATTCATAACTTAGTTACAGTGGAAATCTGTGACCATAATAAAATAATATGTAATATTGTGTGTTAAGATTCAAATATACAGTAATAAAAGCATATGTATATAGTACTGATATTTTTGAAAAACATATTTTTTAAATCTCCTTGTAGACTTGGGCAAAGCTGTTATCTTTCTTCAGATGTAGAATGGCATTTCTATTATTACCTTTTGTAGGCTAGGAATATTCATGTTGAAATGATTGAGAGCACTGCTCATCAATATTTAGATTTGAAAGACACATGAGAAGGTTATCTATACTAAACTCCTCCTCAAAGGATCTAAGACCACATTTAAAATTTTAGAAATAGAGCTAATGTTTGCAAACCTAAATATAGATTTATCCTATACATCATGAAATATGTCCCTATTCTAAATGATGAGTAGGAAGTCTAATCAAAGATTAACCATCTTTCTTGGGATAGCCAATTAGAATATTTTGAATAATTAATTTGTACTCTGCTCCTTGATTACCCTCTCCCTGCACAAATGCATATATGTGTATATTTCTATAAAGACAGGTTTTGTTCATAAGGGAGAAGTGTATTCTTTTAATCATAACCATCCTAAAACATAAGGGCAAAAATAAATTGTTCAGTAAAGAGCCGTGTATGTCTTTCTCCAGTAAAATTCTGTGTCTCTGCTTCATCAAAAAGGAACCACTAAATGTAGGCAGAAGATTCCTGGAAATTAAATTAATTGTGCCATGCAGAGGAAATAAAACCAAAGCAGCTCCATAGCATGTCAAAGTGAAATGATGATAAAGGCAGATTTTATATTGCTTCCATCTGTCATATACTTGTCATACGTCCATTGTCATATACTTGCCATCCTGAATTATATGATACCCTATAAATCTGCTTTTTACTTTAAAAGTTGCACAGTGCTCTTCTAAAATTGTCTCAAACCAAGATAGGGACATATGTATAAGTATTTGTACAACCAGTGCTAAAGGGAAAGGTTATGTTGCAAACTTAAGCACTGAGATACTGATTAATGTCAGAAATATTTCCATTTAGAATTTCTGACTATATAACAGTGTTTAATTCCATTTTCACTTTATTTTCTAGAACCTCTTAAAACCTTTCTCCCTGTTATCTTTAGCCTGTTGTCCTGATAAACTGAGTTCCCTAGGTCCCAAACCTGGTTTATCTGATCTAAGATATCCTGCCCAATTAACTCTCATCTATTTTGAAGGAGGATTTATTAGCTGAAGCATCATGACACACTGAATGCAATGCCTGGCCAACTTAGAAATTAGGCACAAAAACTTGTGTCTCACTCCAAAAGCTTGTATGGGCACTCGCTTCGTTTCCCAAATTCTCACCACAATGTTCTCTGCCTTGGGTTCCCACTCCCCAGCTCTTCCACACATTTGAAACTCTGTTATCTTTCTTGGATTCTATCTTAATTTCATGCATAATGAACTGAATAGAGGACTATAATTTAATTTCAGTGGACAAGCAATCAGACTATAGATATCATTCCTGCGGTAAACTTCATTCTGAATTTCAATGGGAGGAAACTTCCACAGGCCAATGTTAGACATTGTTCTGGAAATTGGTTGGGGACAAGCTACTCACACAGCAATGTGGTAGTATTTTCCCCATGGAAGATAAAAATGGCATATTATCATGAAATAGGAACTTGGTGTCTCCAGCAGCACAAGGCTCAAGGAGTCCAAGGTAACGCTTCCATCTTGGTCTCCCCTGAGCGAATCAGGGTCTCTAGATTGTTCTTTTTAGAATCAGCTATCAGGATCTCTAGATTGTTCTTTTTATTTTAACTTTAAATGAAGTAGGCACAGATGCAGAGCTTAGTCTTATACCTGGGACCTAATCTTGTAAAAAGCTGAAAATCCTGAACCAAAGTAGAGCCAAAGAGGTCAAAACCCATTGAAAGCTTTTAATAACTCAAATAGGAATTATTTGGAGCCTCATAGCAGGCTTTTAATAACTCAAATGATTGTTTTTTTCTTGTTTCTGTTCTGCAGGAGTCACTGCTTGAAAATGATGAAGGATGTTAAACAGAACTAGGTATTTTTTTAAGGCTTTCCATAGGGTAGTTTTCTTCATAGAAGTTACTAGATAGAGTTTGGCTGAATATGTCAGGTTTATCAGACGTGTTACTGACTCCAGCAGGTAGGGTTGTGGCAGTGGGGGTTTTGAAGATGTTTAGTCTCTCCTTGCCTGTAGCAGTGGGGATTTGAAGATAATATGTTTAGTCTCTGTCTAAAGTTGTTTACCACCTATCTCCCCGTGGCAGTTATGATAATTCCAGATTTTTCCCTGTCTATCCTCAAAAATCCTGCCCTTTCAGCTTGTCTGTCATAATTTGTTACACCCCTTTATCCAGAAAATTCGCTGTCAGTTATGATATTTCCTTTCTGCCATTGGCATGTGTCACCTTGGTTTTTTGAGATTTTCTAAGCCTTCTGATGTTTACATTCTTGTAATGAAGTTTCTAGCACACTTTCATGTAAATAATGATTGTTTGCATTCTTCTATGTAGGAGGAGAAGTTTGATGGACTGTTAGTCTGACCAATGTGGTTGGAAAGGTGGCAATGTCATCCTCCAATCCACTGTCACTTTTAGAATTCTAGAAATATTAAAGTCTAAAAAATAAAGTAGTCTTTTCCTGTTCCTGTTCGGATACTGGAACATCATGTGTGAGTGTATTATTCTTGTGTCACAGCGTGACAGGCATGTGACTTTCCCGCTCCATGTTATGTTTACATTTGTCCCCCTGGACCCCTCCTATCTAGCCATTGATCCATTAGACAATGTCCTCCTGGAATTCCACCCCCCCTCCATAAAAGCCACTGTTTTTCTCTGTTTTGAGCTTTTTGCCTCTGCCACCCCTTCGAGCCGCTGGCTCCCATGTTCCTCCGACACCTACGAGGTGCAGGAGTTTGCAGCCGCGGCTGCCCCCGCTCCTGTGCGGGAAAGGAATAAAGCGGCTCAGAGAAGCAAGCAAAGAGGCCTTCCTCTTCCTTTACCCCAAATCCTTCGGCATGGGTCCACATTTATTGGCCATTCCTGGCGGTCCATGACCCCAGCCAGTGTCCGAACTGCAATCCTGCCTGCCAGAGGCAGAGGTGGGGCACAGCCACTCCCGGCATGTGCGCCGATCGTGTCTCCCGCTATCAGGACACAATGTCAAGGGTTAGATGCAAACCCTTATAAACAAGCCATGCAGATACAGAGACAAATTTCTCACCTCTGAAATGCTGCATTTCCTGTGTTCATCAAGTCTTGAACGTTTTTTCGTTCTTTCCTGAAAACTCAGCAGACAGGTGATAAATAAAGAAAACTACACTTCTCCAGAGTGTGGGTTAAGTCCCTCCCTTCTGACTGATGATTGTTCTCATGCAAGGTAAACACTATCTAGAGCCTAAAATTGCATACCTGGACCACATATGAGAGGTATCTTTGAGTCTTAAAGAAGCCCAGCATATTTTTGGAGGCATGATCTCTGTGGTGATCAAGCAGTATTGGTACTATCACGCATCTTTAAGCTTTCTGCTGGGAAAGGAAAACTTGAAATCACAGTTTGGGCTCCACAGTATGCCCAGGATTTTAGTATGAAAAACAGCAGCTGTTTTTTTCCTATTATAACTTCCCATTTGGCAGATTTTCGGCTTAGAGGGCCTACAACCTGGGCTTATGCCAACAGAAGTACAAACAGAATAAATTCCCCATCCTACAGATAAAAAAAGTCTATATTTCATCAGAAGGGATATTCACAGACAGGGGATGACAGAGACAGGTTCTCATGCTTGGGTACACTGATAACTCTTTTGGAGGAGTCCACCTGGCAAACTGTGCATGGTACACACAGTCCCCAGCACCAACATCACCCTGAGGCTGCTCTCAGCTGCCTGAGCAGTAACTCCCCTCAGCTCTGGGCTTCTGCCCCAATTCCTGCTGCTCTAGGCTCTCATCACCCTAAATCTAGTCCCTATATAAATCCCAAACACATACTTAGGGGCTGCTTTTTGTGATAGATTGATTTTTTGGGACATTTTCAGTCATAAAAACCCCCATTTTTTTAGCTGCTACAAGCTCTGACACTCATTACAGACATGAACCAACTCCCAAGATTCTTTCAGTTGTCTTCCTTGTGGCTCAAATCAGGACCCTGAAACACAAATATTTCTAAAAATCACTGTTGTTTTCAGTGAGAACCTGTTTTTTCTGTATGAAGTATTAATAAGAAAATCTCAAACTGTATTTCTCAGTGACTCAATAAATAACTCATGTTGTGTTCAGTGCTTTTGGGTGGTAATTAAAGATTAAAGACATACAACAAAAATGCCGTTGCTTAATTAAAACCAATAAAAATTATTCCTCATTAAAATATTTGCCTGTTGCCTTTCAGACTTTATTCTAGGTATATGATAGGATTTTTCCAGCTAATCTTACCTGAAGCAAGCAGGAAGCTCTTTTTCCCTGGATGAAAGCTTTAGGAAAAAAACATATTGTCTTAATCTTCACACTGTTAAGAATTTTATTGTGTATTTATTCTTCAAACATGTGGTCCCACATGCATTATTTAATTTCATTAGAGATAATGGACAAATGGATACAGACTATACTGTCATACTGCTTGTGTTTCTTTGTTGGAATTGTGGAGTTATAATCTGTTTATTATCCAGTAGAGGATTATAAACTGCATCTGCCTCTCCAAGTGGCTTTCAGGTCCCTCTATTGCAGTTTCTTTGTCTGTAAAACACAGGTGTAGTCTTAATACCTTCAAAACAAAAAAAAATTACCGCCCTCCTCCATGTCATGTGCCCCCCTCCCCCAGTTTGTTTGATGAATTACACTGCAGTTATCCTTGCAGAATTCACTCTTTTGTCACATGCTGAGCAGCCACAGGCACAGTGAAGGAAAAGAGAGGGTGCCAAGAAGGGAAGAGAAATGTGGAACCACACGTACTGTCACGGTGATAAATATGAAGCAGGATCCTGTCATGACCCAGGTTCAGAGGAACTGAGTGGTGTCTTCAAGACTCCCAAACAATGTGTTCCTGGGGATTGGACTAGAGAATGGTTTGGAAGCTTAGACTGGATAACCTAACAAAAAATGTCACATAAACCTTACTTTATAAGCTTAAAGGTCTAACCCTTTGCTTTTTAATTTCTGGGTTTGGAGCTGTAGACACAAAAACAAATGGCAAATTGTGTTTAAAAGCACCTTCTCAAGTAAATATTTGTAAATCTTACTTATTTTCTGGAGGAACAGTACTTAGGCTTGTATTGAGGTAAGAAGCAGCAAGGGGAAATTACAATTTTAGAAAACAAAGCTTTGTAAAATCACCTCGGTGGACCAAAACATTTTCACAGAACAGATTGTACCTAATGTGGATTTTTCCACCACTATGATTACATCATAAAATATTCCTCTAGCCGAGTTCCATTTGAGCTAGCTCTGGCACTGGCATCAATATAAATTCTCCAGTAAAATGCTTAATTCCACTCTCCTGAATCCAAGTCAGAGGCTTTCTCACTGTTTATCCTGTCCTTGATTTCATTTTCTCCATTACTTTTATTTTCATTTTGAAAGAAGTTTAAGTAATTATAAGTTAGTCTTTTTATTCTGCATAACCATGATGGCAAATTCAATAATATCATAAATTTTCAGGTGTTATGTATATTTTAATCTCACCTAATGAAAGATGAAAGTATTATTAATACTAAATATTTTGGCTTACCCTAGAACATTTTATTTAATTTAAATGGTGGTATGTACATTTTCATTAGCTAGTCTTTGCTTCTTAGCATCTTACTTTCCTCACAGGCTTCACAATTTTGATACCTATAAAAGCCTTTGATCTGCCTTGCACTTTAAAATATTTAAACTCTTTTTATTTGATGTAATCATTCTTGTGGTGTTCTTTTGATGTGTTCATTGTATTCATTGCATTCCTATATCTATTTTTGCTTTCAAAGAGTCCTCTTTGTTCAGAGACAGATATTAGTTTACCCATGCTATTTTCCTGGCATTCTTTATTTTTAATTTGAGTGGCTTTTAGATTATGCCAATTCCTAATACTTACCTTCATACCATGATATCCACGATTGCTAAATACAATGAAAATGCATCTTTTTATATTTGGCACTTAATCAAGATTGCTCCGACATCAATAAAGGTTAAATAAAGGATAGTCTCATAGAGCAGTAGAGCAAGAACTTCTTGAAATATTAATAAAACATTTTGCTGCTTTTTTACACTGTGCTGTTGTCTGGTTCATATGCAGATACTTGAGCCTTTTATGTTTTGCCAATTTTTTTCTGCCTCTTAAAAATTAACTAAGAACTATGCAGTGTGCTTCAGCTTTTTAACAATGTGAGTGAAAATAGTGCAGAGAACTGATGGCAGCAGGTTGGCTATCTGACTTTTCTGTGTACTGCAAACTGCATGCTTAGACCAAAAAATTTCAGTGGTGTGATACTTTTCTACCAGACTTTTAATTATACGTGGTTGTTGCAGTAAGGTAGAAAAATCATAAAGAAAATAATCATAAAATCAAGCCTGTTCTCCTGGAATCAGTGGCTGGCCTTGTCAAAGCCAGCATTTTGCAAGTTCCATGTGAAAGCAATCCTGTTGTGAGCAACTTGTTAACATAACAAGCTATTCCTGGGTAAAACAACAACTTGCACCTGTATAAATTGTTTTTGCACCATTAGATAGTAAAATGAAAACTATCTCCCACAAACAACTCCCTGAGAGTTTGAGTGACCAATCAATGCAGAATAACAACTTGTTACTAACCAATAAAAGTAATGGGCAAGAAATTACTTACCAATTGGAGTCCCACACGAGGTCTGTAAAACTGAATAAAAAGGAGTTATGTGAATAGAGAAGGGGCTTATTCCACCATACAGAAAATGGAATCCAGTCTGATTTATTCCCGTAGGTGGTGGTACATAGCCTTTCAGGAACACTATGATTCCCTGATTGCCTGGTCTTTTGTAGCTTCTGACCACGAGGAATTCACTAGAGAACATTTCTAGGATGCTCATTTCAAGTCTCCTGTGTGGATGATAAAAACTTCATACCGCACACTCGGCGCGCTCAATTAGAGGAAATATCCCCCAAGTTCCCAGCACGCTGCAATAATTAATGTCTGCTTTCTACTACTTGAAACTGTCTTTAAAAGTTTCTCTCTGACCAATTTTGGTATCAACATCCATCTGTGACACTAGGATTTATCCAGAATAAAGAAATCCCCAGCTCGTTCACTCATATTACAATCTATTGTTGGGAGCAGATCAAAACGCATTTAGGACAACACAGAATCTGTTCTCATTCACTGGATCATAATAGACCAGAACTATTTTCATTCTCACTGAAAATGCTGTAACAGAAGCAATCATATCTGTTCTGTAGAGTTGATTATTAAGTGTCTCCCTATAGCTGACCAGAATTCCTAGAATCAAGTGTCTGGATAAGAATTTCAGCTTTCATGTGAAAGAAATCGAAGGTTTTTTTCTGCCATGACTGTCAACACCAGCAGGCAAATAAATCACCCTTACCTCATAAATGGAGACTCAAATAAGACATAACATAAATTAATAATTTTATTAGTCATTAATTATGATAAAATTAATAATTTCATAATTTCATTCCATTTTCAAGAACTTTGCACTGTTGGGAGACACTGAAGAAGTGATTTATGGCAATAAAATCTTCCAGGACACCAAAACCCCTGCATTTCACCTCATTTTTGAAGTGATGCTGCAAGTCAAGATCAATTATATTCCCCATGTTTTACAGTGTAGAAATTCAGTTTCCAGTACCTGTCATTCATAATTCCCCAATGGATCACAGCACAACAAACACTTTGCTTTCCCCAGGCAAAGACATAATTTGTATGAAAGGGGTCACACTCAGATTTTATCCCCTAAAAAGAGAGAAGACATTTCTTTTGTGACTTTTTTGTGACAATAAATAAATTAAATAAATGAAAATTGAGGGCTTTTTTGAGTAAACTATTTGTGCATCTTTCAGTCATGTAACCACTCCCTCATATCTTGTTCAGTATTAGTTTTATCATAAAAGGAATAATATAAAGGACATTAGAATCCTGTGCCTTGCTAAAACTGAATAAAATTGGTACAAAATGCTTTGACAATATATTTATGTGCTTCCTTTCCATACAAATAATGATCTTCACATTCTGTATGTCAGCCAACCAACACTCTTTTATAATTTCAAGGTCATTATTCCAATTTTAAAAGTACTATCTGTGAAATAAAGAATATGGTAGAAGTTGGGCTGTACTTTTGCAGCACTGGGTAAAATGGATGCTTTCAAGGTTTAATTATTTGTGTGACTGTATCTCTGCATTATCTGCTTAAATAATATTGAGAAAGGTTAACTACTGCATTAGTGCTGATTTTTAAATAAATGTCATTTTGGGAAGCTGAATAGAAGGGAGTAATGTCAAGAAGAAATTACCAACAAAGAAATTGTCCTTTCACTGAAGTAAGCCCCACAGACATTGTAATGCAATTTCTTGTTAATGAAAGCATTAATAGAACTTCATCACAGAAGAACCCTCTGAATTTTAAACTATCATAGATCGTTGTTCAAACAGGGTATGACAAAACCATTTTATATTGATTATATATTTCATTTGCACAGCTGGATGCACTAATGAAAGATTCTGAGTATATTTCCCAGTAACTCAGAAACAGTAATTAAAATAATTAAAATTCTTTCCACAGCATAAAAATTCGACAAGGATACTGTCATTTGCAGATCCATCACGAAGACCTTGGTGATGCAGTGGGGATTTTACATATACATGTCTGCTGAAATCAAAGGGATGAGGCAGTGAAAATACATACAGTGAGAATATTCTTTGCCTCCCTTCTTGCTCATGTACCCAAGGGCTGAGAATGAAAGATGACCTAAAAGGGTTTTTACTAGACTTCCTGCATTACTGCTAAGCAAAGAGCAGCCCAGGCTCACACTGCAAGGCAGCCCCTAGCTCCATGCACTCATCTCAGCACTGCCAAGAGGATTCCCTTCTGCAGTCCTGAAGTTTATACAGGTTCCTTGTGAGGACCTCAAGCACCACGACCAGTTTGTGTAGAAACATTAGACATTTATTATAAGTGCACATAACCCTATTTGGCATGCAGATGGAAAATAGTGTGTGGTGGCTCAAGTTCATCAGCAGCGCCAGCCAGCAGCTCTGTTGTTCTATCCCCATCCCTCAGATACAGGGAGAGGGCAGCTGGAGACCACTTCATATGACTCAGCAGGTCCCATCTGGCCCTTGGGCTACACATTACATGGCCCCACTCCACTGTTTGATGTGCTGAACAGTCTCTGATTTCCTACTGGGGATGTAAAGTGATAATGAGATTGCTTTGGTGCTCTCAATCTCAGCAGCCTTCTCACAAAGGCTATTTTCTGGCTTTTGCAGTTACCTGAAAGGGAAAGAGATATAAACACTAGAGGTGAAAACAGAATTGCTGTGTAAGTTACAAGACAAACAAAAGCTGCTGGTTCAAGAGACAGTGTAAACTGGTTACAGTCAAATAGCAATTCTATTCTCTTCTGATACATGTCATGTCGAGTATTTATTTAAAATACTATTCAGGTGGACAGAAAGAAAGTGGCATCACATTTTCACCAGAGACTTGAGAACAGCAGATAAACACTACAAATGCCTTGCAAACATTCAAACAGCACACTGCACCATGTGATCTTTTTGTGTACACAGCATGCCAAGAGATCTGCTTTACACCAGCCACAAAGCCAACGATCTGTTAAATGCACCATCAAGCAATGCAGCATCACTTCTGTTTTCAGATGTTATGACAGTCCATACTTGCTTCTCTAGTTCTCACCCAACACTTGGGCTATAGCATAATTTCTAGTTGTCAGGCATTGTGCAATTCTATTTTAAATTTTGCCCAAGTGTAGTCTTGAGAAACTACAAACAGTAGGGGCCAGATTTTAATAAGTGTCTCTGTTACTGTCACTTCAGCAACACAATTCCCATTGCTGTAATCACAGGGGGCCTTTAACACGCCTTCAGGGACACACAGTTAAAGCCAAGAAAAATGTCACAATTACTAACTGATTACAAAGAAAGAAAAGTAAGAAAGCTGTTTTAGCATTGCTAGAAAAGTACTCTCCTAATTAGAGCATTAGAACGTTGTTATATTTCTCTCTTCAGTACCAAGTGGTAGTGACATCTATATTTATAGTGGGGTTAAATGACAAGACACTGACCTTTATTAAAATTTGTAGGTGAGGATTCTCTAACAATGTCCAAGAATTCTCAAGACTTTTTTCAGCTGTTGTGCACGCCCTCCCCTGTCTCCTTTCCCATGTCACACCTGTGACAAGTGGGGCCATGTCACAACCCCCTTCCTTAAGCTGTAGGTGCACCCCTATCCAGTGACATCCAGCAAGGCACCCCCACTTGATCCTTTTCTCTTCTTTTGTCCTAAGCTGTTTACCATCTTTGCCAGCCATATCCAGCTGAGCTTGACCACCTAATTGCAAACACATGTAGCACTTGTCAGGCTTTGACTGGCAGTAACCAGGGTAATCTTTTTTCCAGAAGCCCCTAATAAACACAATAGTAAGCCACAAACCAAAAACTTGGGAAAATTAAAATAAGCTGCTTGTGAGCTCAGTGGGTGCAGCTACATCTACTATTTTAGTTTGTTGTAGGGTTTCTTTTGAGAGAGAGGCTGTCTTGTGTCCATACCTGGTGTCCCCTGATATTCCTTAGCAAGAGAACTATTATTACAAGCCTTTTCCCTCCTGGTAGAAACATAAAACATGGAGTACCCAGGTCTGTCTCCAAGGATGCCCAATAAATCTCAGAAAGGAAATCAGTATGAAATTAATGCTGAGAAAGTGGAGTGTGGATGCAGGTTTAAGGGACATAACAACTAAAATAAAATCTAACCCCACACCTCTTAGCAAAGCATGTGGACGCACTGAGCAAATTCCACTTTCACCTATTCCTTACAGAATTATTAAATTACTCCAGAAAATTGTATTGAGGTGGGAGAACAAAGTAAATAGGAAGTTAAACACAGTAATAGATTCTTTCTCATTTTTGTTAATAGTTCTACAAAGAACAAAACTAATAGTCATGTCATGAAGTGGGGAACAGGATGTAGCTGAGGGAGGAGGAATACAGTCACCTGAGTGAATCAACCAAATGTGCCTCAGGTTGAGTGGCTGCCCTAATCCAATGCAAGAGCACACAGCCCTTTGGGGAGGAAATACTGAAAAATGGAGCTCTCTGAGCACCCGTACAATTTAATTTTCACTGATCTCTGAGTGGTGTCTAAACCCAATATTTATTACTTTACTCTAGGAATTGAATTTGGTCCTGTTACTAGTAACCAAATCAATCCATTTTTCGTAACACAAAGCATAATAATAGCTTAAAGTCTTTCACTGTTTCCCTGGTGAAACAACCACTGAGAGCACTCACTGACTTCCAAACTCCTCTTGGAATATCAACCTGCAAATTTTGGGTATAAAAACCACGGGGCTTTATTGCCTATCCAACCAGGTGGCAATGCTATCCAGTATTCTGTCCGCTGTCCCTCTTTATTTATTTCCTCTTCTCTGCATGCACACTGCCAGTGTACTCCTTCCCTCTGAGCTGCCATCAGTCTGGAAAGCTCCAGGAGGAGCCACTCCTTTCTTTTCATCTTTTCTCACTGCACCTAGGGGTGCCACCATGTGCAGAATGGCATTTACACTGGAGGGTTCAGAAAGCTAGAGAGACCTCAAGGGGGAACTAACTGCAGAAACCTGTGGCCTGGAAAATTTCCTGGGAGACATGACCTGTGGATTAGAGCAAATTGTTCCAAATCTTGCCCTCAGTAATTTGGACTTTATTTTCAGCATGTAAATAAAAAACTTTTATGAAATTTTATGTCTCTACCAATCATGATTTCAAGGGCCTCGCATATATGAGAAGAATCTTGAAAATTAGAAAAAAATTAAACTCACAGCTGTTATCTTTTTGTAAATAAATATGGAATTTTATAGAAACACGAGCATTTTCCATACCTTAGACTCATTCTTCTGTGTCAGAAGGTCAAAAGCTTATCTAGGACTTTTCTCTAAGCAATATATGTTAATAATTCTAAATTTAATAATTATTAAAACATTCTTGACTACCTCTACATTTCAGTATAAGTGTAGGAAAGTTGTATTCAAATTTTTAATGAAAATATCACCATAAGAAGAATATGCATTAAAAATATATGTCTACAGCAGAACATAAATTTCTGACCTGCAGGAATATAGACAAACATAAATAGTGGGAGTAGAGTAACTTCTTAAATCATTAGTCAGTTATCTGCCACTAGTCCTAGATTAAACAGAACTTGAAAACAAGGATTCAAAAGAAAAAAAAATCATAAAAGCAACAGGAAAATGACCTTAGGAGCAAGTAGAAAGGAAATGGAGTCCATGTGAATTTCCAGCAAGGAAGGACTCAGAGAATTACACTGATTCAGAAATTACAGTAAGGTACTGTAAAATCATACACTGGAGTAAACTTTATGCAGGTCCTGAAGGAGAGCCAATATTGTAAAATACAGTGCAAGAGAAAAGGAATTTCTGTATCATCTGGAAAGGATAAGTCTTGCTCCCAGCCCCTGTGAGCACTGGTTACCTGACTGATGTGTATTTTGGGCAACACACTTCCATCAGTCAGTAAGGGCCAGGAGATTTGTGAGAGAGGGAGGATTTTTCATCCATTTTTCACTTTATGTGAAAGAGAAGGACAATGATCTGGCATTTATTTCAGTTCCTCACATCACAGATTATATACAAAAATATAACTCATCAATGTTGTTCTACAAAAGGTAAGACATTTTAGCAGAAAATGCTGTTCTATCTGATTACAGTACTAGTTTAATTCATGTAATATGTAGAGAGGACAGTATCAGGCTAAGTAAACAAGCTGCTACACTTAACAAGACTGAGTTTTGAAAGTGAAATATGCTTCTAGTGTGCTCATGATTTTTTGTTATTCTAAGAATAATGATGACACGTTCAAAAATAGTTTTCTGTGTGCAGTTTTGCTTTGCCTTCTTTATATAATTATCCTTACAAGTTCATCTAAGTTATTATTTAAGCAATTACATGGAGCACACCTTTCTGGAAGAGAGTAGCTTACAATCTAGGGCTGCATAGATCAAATTAGATTTCAGCTGCATACATCATCCAGGAAATTTCAGCATTTGCGCAACACATTTATTCAGGTGGAATTTAATTAAACTGAACAAATTAAAGCTGACTAGTGACTCATTTCAGAGCATTGGAGCAGAGACATAGACAGTGACACTGGAAGAAATTTGCAACCATCTAGGACATTGTCATCTCTCAGTAGCCCTCAATTAGCAATTAATAATTTTGCGAAATTTAAATTTGATTTGCACTGTGCAAAAACCAGTTTGAGAAGGGAGATCTGTTGAGCTATGCATTTCAACAAGGCTCTCAAAATGTGCAAGCACTTAAGTACACACATTTTGAGCCCTACAAGCAAATGGTAAGCACACTGGTTACTGTGTGCATAATGTGTACATGTATACCTAATCCAAACTCCCTTGATGCAATTTCAGGCCATTCCATCTTCGTATCCCCATGGACATCAAAAATAATTAATTCCTTTAAATCTTAAAACAGTCTATATACTTTGAAAACTGTCACCATGGCTCTCTTTTATTTTCCTTTAGAAAAAACTACCCTACTTCGAGGAGTCTTTTCTCTCAGGTGGAGCACCTCCTTGTCTTCCCTCTGGAGCTGCTCAGCTCTGTCAAAGGTCTGATTTTAGAAGCTGTGCAATTTCCAGAGTAGCTCACAAATGCAAAAGAATTGTCTTACAAGACTGAATGGCCAGAAACCCTCCTTCATAAAAATTAAGGTCAAAAGAGCTTAGACTCTGGCCCATGACAGGGTATCACCAAAATGCACAAACTGCATTAATGCTGCAATAACTGAAGAGAAGAAATAGCTTAAATATTCCACATCTTTCCTAGAGAAATAGATTATACAAAATATCCTTGATATATTCCCATAGGTTTAAGCATTTAAGCATTTTCAAAACAAAATCTGCCTCAAAAATATACATTTTTGAAAGCAGAGGGAAACATAAATCACTGTGATTGCTAAAACAAGTGAAAAATAATGGATGAAACTAGAAATAAGTATCAAATAGCACAGAAAATTTCAACAGAGTAAAATGGTGCTCAGTAAATGTTCAAAACATTTAAATAGCTGAGGATGATTTTCCCTTTACTGAAAGAAAGAAAAAACCCAGCCCTCTATGGAAACGATTGCAGGAAGAAAAACTGGTAAGTAAATTTATAATCAAAATCACAGCAGAAGGAAAGAATCAGAGTTGGCATCACCAAAAACATATGAAAAATGAAATGTTCTGATCTGCTTTTGAAGATCAGAAGCACTTAACTAAGGCAGATAATAAACAGATAAGTCCCAACATTAAATTTTTCCTACATCCCAACAGAGCCCTCTTCTGTGTGGTTTTATCTTCTCATGTGCAAAACCATAGAGGCTGTTCATACAAACACACAGGAAAAGCACATTTTATTTTATGTGGTGGATATCTGTGGAACTGATCTATGTGCTTGGGAAGTTGGGGTTCAGCCTTGAGAAGAGAAAGCTCTTCTATAAGGAGACCTTATTGCAGTCTTTCAGTACTCAAAGGGACATGGTAAGAAAGTTGAGGGGAGACTTTTTAGCAGGGCCTGCTCCAAGAGGAAAAGAAGAAATGATTTTAAGACTAGATGTCAGAAGAAATTTTTCATTATGAGGGTGGTGAAACAGTGGCAACTCCTCATTCCCAGAGAGTTGGTGGATGCTCCATCCCTGGAAACATTTGAGGCCAGGTTGGATGGGGTTCTGAGCAACCTGGTCTAGTTGAAGATAACCCTGCTCATTGCAGAAGGGCTGGACTAGATGGCCTTTGTAGGTCCCTTCCAGCCTAAACTTCTATGATTCTATTTCTAGTCCAATACTTCATGAAGCCAAAAATTACTCATTACATGAAGAGCCTAGGGCTATCCAGACAAATTGTAAACCAAATTCTTTCATTTCAGTTGCAATTTAATTGTGCAGAGACCAAATAAAGACAGAGTTGAAGAGGTGGACAATATGCAAAATTTTCCATGTACCTTGCTGACTGGAAGGTAATAGAGCTATCACATTCTTTTGCATGAATATCATTTGGTACCACCTTAGTTCTATTAGATTCTTGACTTGTTCATAAGCAAAGTCTCATTTTCTTTAATGCATTTGCTGTGTGTAAGTTCTTTTGGAACAGTTCAGAATACTCATTTTCAGGCAATTTTTGGTGAAATGTTTGGTTTATGTGTTCTCAGATATGATAGTGGGTGCTTGCTGGACTGTTTCAATTATTATATTGGCTGACAATCCTTTTGCAAATAATAACAAATCCTCCTCCCATCACACCCCCTCACTGGCATGTCCAGGAGTAATACTTAGATGCATAACTGCTCCATTTTAAATAATTAAACATCTGAGACTCGTGAACATTTGTACACTTAACCAGAAGATGTTAGGAAATTCATGACATGGGATTAGTAGCCCACTATGGAGCACAACTGTTCCAAATTTGACCCCTGTCCTCAGAAACCTATTTGTACATATGAATTTGATTTAAAATCTTTGCTTATTTTTGAACCAGCTATAGAAACTAGCTTGGAAACTATTTTTACTGCTGCATCAAAGTACAAAAAACCAGTCAGGGCAGATGCAGATGCTGCAGGCATGATGTTTGGCTGGGATAAATCAACAGATTTCACACAAAGCTGAACTCACATTGACAACTGCAGAGATTTGGCCAGAGTTATTGATCAGACAGTTAATAGATCTGAAACTTAAGACTTAGGCAGGGTATCCATCACTTTACTTTTAATACTAATGCCATAAAGGCATAAAAAAATAAGGCTACAATTTTCTCTGATATCGCTGTCCCGGTTTAGGGCAAATTTGTGGGAAAACCCCCAAAGGGCCTCTCCAGAAAACAAACCCACACGACCCCTCCCCCCAACCAGTTCGGGAAGGATTTTCCTCAGAGAGAGAGAGATGGAAGGAACCTGTTTATTATCAGGCATGGCACTCCCCAGCACACAGAATGAACAATACCAGAGGACAAAATGCGTTCACTGCTGTGAAGAGATCACAAACTCAGAGAGTCTCTCCGGTGGGTGGTTGCTGTTTCAGTCCCTCTGGTGCTGGGAAAGGCTGCAGAGTGGAGCCCCAGCAGGCTGCAAGGTGTTCTTGGTGTTTGCTTGGGTCCCGGCCTGGAGCTTGTTCAGATGGCTTCAAGGGAAGGAAAAGGGGGACAGTCCAGAGAAAATTTGGACTGTTTAACTAAACTAGCAAGAGCAAGGCAAGAGCAAAGCAGAAGCAAAGCAAAGCAGAAAGAAAAAAAAGCCAAAGCAGCACTAATATACTGCACTGTCTGTGTCCCACCGACTGTGGGGGAGTGAGCAAGCTGACCACCAAACGAAACTTCACTGTTCAGGGCCAGTTTTGGAGGCACAGAGCACAACATCCAGCACACACAGAACAGACAACTGGGGATACAAGCATCATAACGTCACCCTAGGACAATCACTAAGCAGAAAAAGGGGCAGAATGATACCTCTGCTTAGACATAAGAAGGTGAATAGGCTGGATCACTTGATTTGGTAACTGAGTCAGAGCTAAGAGCACAAGAATACTTTGTAAATGAAACATACACATCAGATTATTTGATAAGAAAAGAGTGCATTAAGGCCATCAATAAACGTAGAAGAGATTTAAAACATTGGCAAATGGTCATCTCTAAAGACTGCAGAGATTATGGAAACACAAGCTGTGCAAAAGTTCCAAATCTAAACTACTGGCCCCTTCCTAGATTCTAGAAATGTCCCTTTTCAACTGTGTATTCTCCCCTACAAAGGAAAAAAAAATTATATAGGCAAAAGTGAACTTATTTAACATTAAGTAATGTGAAAATAATAGAATTCTAAATTTGCAGGGCACTATGCAATTTTTTTACTTAAATGCTTAAAATTTAAAGTCCTAATTTTACAAATATTTCACAGAGGTTGTTACCAGGTACTTTACGGCATAGTTAACTGAGCTACAAGGAATAAATGATGCCTGCTTGTAAGTATTTGCAAAATTATCCCTAAAACAGACAATGTGGCGGGTTTGGAATTCAGTGTTAAACCACCTAATAAAACACTGAAAAAATGTTGTAATTAATAATTTCAAGTAATGAAGGAGTAGATGATTATGTTCAAGATAAATTATATTCAACATACAAAAATAAAATATTAACTTGAGTTATTCAGCACAGTACAAGTGACTGAGTGTAAAAAAACCAATCAGGGCAAGCATTCAGGATTCAAACCCAGAAGAATTTAAGTTAAAGGACATTAACATTATTTTGATAAAGGTTTTGTTATTTGGGCTGTTCAAGATATCTACCATTTTCTTCACTAGATGCTATGTCTACAATTCAGCACCCAGAAAGATTTTATTGTGGGTTTTTTTCCAATATCTACTCCAGTTATTATTTTTAGGGAATGAGTGCAGACACAGGTGTCTAACTGTCTAGATTTTCCATGGGTCAGATAAGGAATTTTTCCTTGTATCATACACATTAACATCCTTGAAAGAATAACAGATTTTTTAAAGTGTCCTTACAAGGCAATGCAGTTTAGCATTTAGTCAGTTATTCCCCAAAGTTTGAACATTAGAAATGACATCATGAACACAGTGACTGGCAATCCTTTCATTTCTATGGCCACTGACAAATTCAGATTTATCTACATATTTTTCAAAATCTACTATCATCTACATAGGGTTTTTTTGGAAGACAATACTTTTTTCAGTAGATTTGCTTGGAAAAATTGAAAGTGATACAGCCAACCTATTATATTCCCTGTGTTTTGAGGTACAGCATTTAGAGATGCAACAAGGAAATAATTTCTCCATTCTTTGTTAAAAAGTCTACTTATTTTTTCCATTGAACACTGTGTGGTTATTTCCCTTCCTCTTCCCAGTGTAACAGTCTAGTCTTGTCATTTGTGTGTTCTTCCCTGCAACAGTAGAAAGAAGAAAATAGGAAAGTGTAACTGTAATTCCACAAAAACTAGTGGACAAGACCCTCTAGGAGGCCAGATGCTTCTGAAATTTCTGAGAATTAGATTTCAAGTTCATGGTTTTCTCCTAATTCTTGTAAAAGATATAGCTTTGAGAGCCTGCAAAGCTCAAATCTTTTCTCATTACTTTTGTAGAACAACTGTAGCTGCAGTACAAGACCTTCCAACTTTACAGACAAACACCTTATCCTTTTTCAAAGGATCAGTTCAGTAGTAAATTGTGGCATTATCTCCTAGGATGACCCTGCCAAGCTGCAGTGCTAAATGGCATTCTCTTGGCTAGCTGGAGAGACAAAATGCATACCTCAACATCTTCAGGAGCTGGAAAAATGGTTAAAGAACACTGTAGAAATTATTTTGCCTTGAAATACATCTGCCTTAGATCTTATTTCTCCAACTCTTTGAAGGCTCAATGGGGAAAAAAGACACCTACTGAAAAGGAAAATTGATTATGTTGAATTTTCAACACTGAGCAGCTATTTCCAGCTGCTGAGAACTCCAGAAGTTGATGTAGCTTGCATGCAAGAGAGAGGAATACTTTGGCAGCTTCTTATCAGGTGGCAGCAAATCTTCTGCCCTTTCACATCTGTATCTTGAAGGTAAGAGAGAGATTGATGTGATGTGATTGATTGAAAATATTAACTAGTAAATTATCAATTTAAGTCTGCTTTCTTGCTGCTGCTGTCAACAGCTATGAGGTGTTCTTTTCTCCTCATAGAAATTTATGAAAATTTCTTTTCTTTAAATACTTTTGATGGGTAAGATAGCCATAAACATAAACAATTTCATTGTTCAATACAATCAATATGACTTTTAAGTTGTTTTAGCACTGACAGAAAGTTGCTTTATTTTTAGTTTCTAGTGAGGAGAAAAACTCTCTCTATAGATTCTGAGTCTTTAGCATAACATGGCTACCATTTTTATTAACAGCAGATCTAGAACAGGAAATATAGCTGAATGTTTCCTTCACCAAGATGGAATAGCATTTACTTTAAAAAAAAAAGCTGCTGTTCATTGATTTCATTGACATGTCAGTCACTGATTCTTTTTGTGACCCCAGACAATTAATTTACTCTCTGTTTTACTCACTGTCTCTGTTGTGAAATGAGTCCTTAATAACATTCAGGTGTTGGTTATTTTAGGACTCTGTGAAAAGGGGGCCAGAAACTGGTTTTTTTCCATCAAATAAATAAGATAGGCTGGTATTTTTATACACTTAAGTGCATAACAGTTATCAGTGCTCTTTACAAAGAATCAAGGGGGGGAAAAAAGGTCTTTTAATGTTCTGTCCTTTCAAAAGTATACTCAGCAGAGTCCATAATATATTTAGTTGAATAAATCACCAATCAGGAATATATATAAAAAACACATAATTCCACTAGAAATATTTCATTGTGTGTTTTGCCATTTTTCAGGCAAACCTCTGAATTTATTCACCCTCTGTAATCATAACTCCTCTGTTTATTCAGTCCTTTACATTTTCAGACTTAGCAACTTTTCTACTGACCATACAAGCTGTGATGAGATATCAGGTGTGTTTGCTTTAATTTCATGGCTCACAAAGCAAAATTTCACTGGCCTTGCTAACTAACATTTGGACAGAAAAAAAAAAAAAAAAAAAAAAAAAAAAAAAAAAAA
>VZRH01008311.1:179521-205581 GCA_013397555.1 Urocynchramus pylzowi | reverse complement strand
AAAAAAAAGAAAGAAAAAAAAAAAAAGAGGGAAACAGAAGAACTTCTACTTGAAATTTGAAACTTGTAAGCTGCAATCTTTGGCTATACTGATCTGAGCCCAAGTCTACACTGAGGGGGAGATCTGAAGTCCTGGTCCATAATCAAACACTCCTCATTTATGTTTAAAGGAATTGAAAAAAAACAGGAAAAAAAAGTCTAAAGCTTGTCTAGGCATGGATACAGACTGGGCCTGCATTTATTGCTTGGAGTTAGGTAGCACAAAGCTCACAGACAGATATGCGTTGTGGCAAATAGAACCATTTTTCTGCTCTCTGATCCAAAAGAATTTGGAATATAATAAATTTAACTTAATTAAATGTTCACAAGATCTGTGTCCTCTTGTCCCCTTGAAGGGTTTCTAGCCCTCTGGCTTAGATCCTTGGGAGTCACAAACAATCTGTTCATTTTCAGGCAGTACGGTAATACCACTGAGTAAAAATACTCAAACAAGGAACAAGTGCACACTCTAAAGAGGAAAAAGTCTGTTAAAGTTTTTACTTGGTTCCTTTTCCCAGTTTGCCTACAAAGAAAGCCCTGTTAAAGTGTATTGCAAACCCCAGCTCTTCCTCTGATATTCACCTCTTTCAGCTATGCCAGTGCAGACACTTCAAGGGATACAACTGAGTAAGAGCAAGCCATGGTAAAGACACAAGGCAGGTAACAAGCTGTGCTTACAAACACAGCTTTACAAATATGCAGAAACACCACCAAGTTCTTTTCTGCAGCAGACTGCATCCTCATACCTGTAGATATGACTAAAATAGGATAGTACAGTTCCCAAAGAGGAATATATCTCATAGACTGTAAAGAGTCGTAATCTGATGCTGCTGTATGTTATATTGTCCAGAAGGCAGATTATAAAGCACAAGTTTCAGAAAGTACACAAGCAGTGTGGTGTAAAAGCTGACAGTGACCCAGCTACACATAAGCAACATTAAAATCAACAGCAGTTTCAACATCATTTGGGATTACAGCCTTCAGTCAAACAGCTGAGGTCCCTCATATTGTCACAAACCAGTGCCTAAATTAAACTACCAATTTATCCAAAATAATTTCTAACATTACATATCTACAACAAATGCTGATTTTACCTTATATTCACCATATTTCTGCTTCCAGAGTCACTGCTTTCTATACATTCAGGTTCTTTGGAGTAAATGCATAGCAGGCTTAATTCTGCAGTTTCTCAATGAATATATTAATTTTGATCTCTTCCTTCTCTGGACATCTATCAGTGAGGCATGGAAGTGTAAAGAAAAAAAATGTGAATCCATTCATACCAAATTTTTGGTGAATACAACCTCAAAATGTTAAAAAGTAGTGGCTTGATCACAAGCAAATGCCAGTTGGAAATTTTACAAGGAAAAATTCCAGTTCATTAACAATATAGAGAAGTAACCAGCATCTTTTACTGAATGTAAAGGAGTGAATTCCAAATATCAAATATTTATGTATTTATCTGGATTTTCATGTTACCACATATAATACAACAATATACCATAACAACCTAGAACCCAGATATTTAAGTTCTAAATGGATAGAAGATGAAGAATATAGGAATGACAAATGAGCATTTTCCTTGCTTGTCCTGCCAGCCTTGGAGACACAAGCAGGGTCTAACACCCAGGTAACTCCCAGGCTGCTGTTTAAGCCCAGAATATGGAATGATGGATCCAAATTTTCCTGTGATAAGCCAGCAAGAGTCCACATCCTGTCTATATCACCAACCTGCTGTCAAAATTACATTTCCTACTGGTCTGCAGAGGTGTGGATATTATTGCCTTCTGTCTCAGAAATTGTGCAAACAATCCTTTGCACCCCACAGATGTAAGAGGGGTTCAACCTTGCTTTGATTGTATCTTTGACAAAATTCTATGATTACCAAAAATACAAATAGGAAACTTTGCATTCACACTGATTCTAGCACCCCTACACAACAGCATGCTCAAATAGTACAGCAAAAACTTTCTTTGAGCAAATTCAATCTTTACTGAATTCTCCTTCCTCTTCCTTTCAGAATCCCATAAAGTTAACAATGAATGGAGACAACTAAACCAAATAAAAATATTATTTCAGTTTTATTAAAGGAACGGAAATATAGCTGTTGCTTTTTGGAATAAAGCAGACATCCTAAGCTCCTTGTGCTGTGAAGCAAAAGCATTAAAATGCTTGCTCCACAAATGCATCTCCTTATGGAGACAGACATATCCACCATAGACACCTACCTTTTGGAGCTGGCTCTGCATCTTTTGTCTTTTAAGCCTATTCAAAACTGATAATGCAGGGAAAGAAGTGGATGTCAGGGATGAGTTTCATTTACATCTGTCCTTGCCCAGCACTGAGTCCAACAGAGACAATATGTCACCAGCTTAGATTTGACAAGCTCTCTGGCTTTTCCATTTCTGCCTGAAAGTGATTTGGACTATTATACAGGGTTAGAAAGCTGTAACTCCGTTTCCTCCAGCCACAGGATGAAAGGTTGCTTTGGATGGTGATTTACATTGAGATAAATCACAATCATGGCCATGGCAAATGGGTATCCTTCCGTGTTCTAGTAATTTAATTTTACTGCACAGAACAAATCGAAGACAACTGAGTTTGTATTCTTGGTGCACTTTGGAAGTGTCCTTATTGCTGCTATTACACATTGGCTGCCCGAGTCAAATGATTATTTGGTTATTTTTTATGGTTATTTTTTATGGTTATTTTTTTTAACATAGCTGGGTGGTAAGCCTTGTGTCATCATAATGAGTCAATTGTTAAAGTGCTAAATAAAAGTGGACAGTTTGGACCAGGAACCTGAACATCTGATGGGCCATGGGGTGCCTGGATCCAAAGCTGTGTTTTAACACTGGATACACGTGTGGGCAGCTGCACCATTTAGCTGTGGATCCAGGTTCAGGCTGAAACACCACAGGCTGGTTTGAATGCTGCCTTCCAAAGTCCAGTGGGTTTCAGCCTTCTTGTTTTCAGTTGGGCCATTTTTTAACAAAAGCAAATGCAAATGAGAAGCTACCCAGAAATAGCATTGCATAGCAATTTCCTATATAAATTTATAATGCAATGGAAACAGATGGTACATTCAGCACTGTCAGAGAAAGCCATTTGGGTTTTGGTGACTATTTCTTTTTTTATTTTTGATGGTATATTTACTCTGTCTATTTTCATTGCTGAGTTGTTTCAACACCTGTATAAAATAGAAATCTACCCTAAGTGAGAGCTGTGTAAACTAATCTTGGTAACAGATGCAGCTTTGTCAGTCCTGATGTGATTTTCTGACCAGTGATGTAAATTGTAGAGCACACCACTTTTTGATGGCAATCAACAATGTTCACTTGGGTTCTACTTCCAGAAAGAGGGATTAATTTATGAGGGATCATTAGAAATTATTTCCAAAAGCATGAAAGCCTCCTTCAATTTTTATGAGGAAAGTTTTGTGTTAAAGATGAGGCAACAGATCATTTATTTTGATGCTGTATTTCACACGGTATTTGTAGTCTACATTTTCTACAATATTTACAGGAAAGGCCAGTGTGGTAATCTAAATTCTGGACACACAGCTCAGAGAAGATTAATTTAGACCAGGCTTGGGGCAACACATAGCTTATGCAATTTACTGTCACCATTTCCACTGAATCTTTGCTGATTAATTCAGCTGCAGAAAAAAAATAAAAGTGACCACAGTTTTTTTAAGGGAGGACCATGATCAGGGTTGCTGGGTTGTACACTGATATTGTACAGCTCTGAAGTAACCCCCTCTAATTTCTTCAGCCAGTAAGAAACTCTCCAGTTAAATGTTTTCATCAGAAATTGTTCATTCACAGAGAGACTCAACCACTAAAATCAACCAAATATCTCATGCCCAGAAGAAAATTTATGGCCATGATGAACAAAAGCAATGCAAAACCCAGCTGTCTATTGTTGGCAAACAAAGAAGCTGATTTAATTTTGAAGAATGAACCTCAGTTTTCCATTTTCCAGTGTCCCCCACTCACTGTTTTCTCTCATATTCTGCAAGTCTTATTCTACCTTGCATGTAGAGATTACTTCCCAGAACAAACTACTACTTGAATTCCAATCTCACAAAAATAATAAAGTTGCCAAGCTCAAAAGTATTTAATCTGCTTGGTCTTCTTTTTTCCTACCCTCAAGCCCATGTATTGAATCTTTTAAACAGGAAATTCTCTCAGAATAATAAAACCATTTTCCTTCAAGCAGAGTTTGTCTTTGGACAAAACAGGTAAATAAATATGCATCTTTTCTGAGAGAGCACTGAACACCAATTTTTACAGTATTTCTCAGTGTTCTCCACTGTACTGCAAACATCTACACTGGATAGATGGATACAAGGATTTTATCATAAAACAGTTTCCCTATATCCATCAAAGTTAAATTAAGACTAATGGGAAGTATTGTAACAGTTCTCACACCAGCTCAGACATATAATAACTTTGGCAACTCAAAGAAAGGGTCATTGGGTTGTGAATGACATCCTGAAAGGTGAATCCTGAAAACAGGGAGGGGGGGGTAAGGAAAGGAAAGGGGAAGAGAAAGAGAACGAGAACTCATGTTCTGTGCTCAAGAACTCATGTTGTGTGTTCAAGCAGACATTCTTGTTTTGTTTGACCTACTTATAATGTGATGGCTCCACAGCAGAACCTGTGGGACCTGGCCCAGTCTGATCAGATCACAACTTCAGTCTTTCTATTCTACAATAATTATCAATGAAGCTTATTTTTTTCTTTATTTATGATAGCACGGTCTTCTGGACTGCTGCTGTTAGTAATAACATTGAAATTAAGAGTAATAACATTTCAGTTGGGTTGCTGTTGGGAGTCAGTATGGTGAGCTCCATAGCAGCCATGGGAAGACAGGAAATCCCACTGGAAATTCATTGCACAACCACTGTTTGAGAGAAAAATAGAAAATTAAGAAGTATTTACATGCCAGTGCAGGACATGATTAAAATTAGATTTCCATTGAGAAACAAATTAGTACATTATGTTATTTTCATGTATCCAAAAAATGGATGACTGTAAAGACTTTTTTTAGATACTGAAATCTGTTTACCTAATATTTACAGATAAACAAAATAGACAAGAATCTGGAATATATCAATGCAAATCATATGTTTGTCTTCATCCATTGAACATTATTTTTTGTGAATTTGTTGATAATCTATTATATCAATAATGAAAAAGAAGTAAAAACTTCCCCCAAATGAGCAAATTTCTTTCCTACTTACTATGCAAATAGAAACAAACTATATTTTCCATTTCTAATTAAACCTCTACCTGTTCCTCAATCAGGTAAATTGCTAATAGCTTCTTGCTGTATTATTTTTGGGACTGAGCAGAACTATTCTTGTTGCTATAATTAAGACTTCTAAAATTAATATTTAAATTTTATAAATGCTGGACTACGACATCCTGAGAAATAATAAATACAAGTCTGATTGCAGAGCTGAAGTGAGCTGTTATGTGCATTTGACTTTCCTTTATCCTGCAGTCTACACCCCTGTTCACTTGAATGCTATTAAGTTCTGAAGCTGATTACATGGGTTGGTTTGTGACTCAGACAGCCAACCTTTCAGGCACCTAAAAATAATGTTCAGTTTCTTTTGTTAAGGGGAAAAAAAAAGGCCTGTGCCACTTCAAGCAACCTGAGCTAGACCTGAGAGCGAAAGCCCAGCCTGGTCCAACCAATTCAAAACCCTCACATCAAAACTATAGTACTTTTTCAGTGCTAAAGGCAGGGAACAGAAAATTTGTGAACTCACCAGCTGAACATTCAGCTGAGATGGATGTCAGTATCTTGTCAAGTCTGTCTGCAGTTCCGGTCTTCAGGTCTAAGACTCTCTAGGCTTTGATACCAGCAGGGAATTTGAAGTAGGGAATACAAGAAATGAATAAAGTAATTGCTCAAAAATGGCAAATGGATCCATCACCGGTCATTATCTGCAGTGAGGTTGTGTTTGGGAATGGGTTAGAGAATTCAGCGTGCATATAAAACCCAGAATGACAAGATTCTTAGAAAAACAAGGAGAAATACAAATTACTTTAAGGAATATTATGAGAGAGTTCAGTTCAAGGCAGAGAGCAGGTATCCATTACCTTTCATGCCACTGTTTAAAGATCTTCAAGAAAAGACTGGACTTCTTCACATGTTTTAAAGGACTGATGTAATATTTTTTTTCCATTCTTTTTTTTTTTTTCCTCTTGGAAATCAGGTTCTGAATCAGAGTTTTGATTCCTGTACGTTCACCCAAACATTAAGAGCAGGTCAATATAAAGAATGGTAGAAAAGGCAGACAGAGGAAATAAAAAATTCTGCTATGGCACAAAAATAAAAAATGAAGCACTTTAAGAGTCTGGTTTTCAAAACTAGGGGTCTACCCTCACCCCTATAATATGAAACAACATAACAACCATTTGTTAGTAAAAAGATGATTAAGACTTAGTGGAGAAAGGCTGCTTGTCCTGCAGTGACAGACTTAATGAAAGGCCTGAATTGCCCTCCAGACGTTTCTCTCTATTGATTTATACAAGAACCTAGGACAACTACACTGCTAATTAGGATCTTCAATTAAGTACTCAAAATTTGGTGGGATCGATGCCAACCACAGCAATTGCTCTCACTTTTTTGTACAAATAGAATGCTACATTATGTCTGGAAGATTCATCAGTGAAGGTACAGATGTTGAGCTGAGAAAAAAATGGGTGTTTACCACTTTCTGTGTTGTCATCATTTAAGGACCTCTTGGGGAGCTAAAAAGGTATTTACAGTACCAAAATCAATACAACCAGGCAAGGACATTTGCAAATAGTACCCAAATGCATCTGCTCATGTCCTGCCCTTTCCTTCATTAAAGAACTTTAGTCTTCTCCTGTATGAAAGCTCTTCTTTTGCTCTACCATTTCAACTGCTTATCAGTAATTTTACCACAGCTTTCCTAGAAGATGGGCATAGAAAATTAATGATCATTAGGTTTCCTACCATATATTTATAAAATTTCACAAATCCTAATTTCATTTTCCTTCTGATTGCCCTTCCCATTTCCTATGCTTATATTCAAAAGTTTAAAATATAACAGCTATTAGTTTATGTGTTGCTACAATCATTGCACAGCAGTTCCATACACAACTAATTAGGCATCAAGCATCAATCTGAACTATAGCTCACCAGTTTTTTTAGAGAACATTTCAAAAGAACAGAGAATTCAGCCAGGTCTTACTTTATGTGATTTAGATTGTCAATAAGAGAGGAGGTTATGGTATTTTCACCTTAATTATCCTAATTTTAAAATTCCTCTTTCAAATAAGAACTGTATTGCAGAATGGATTTCACGGTTTTAATTATTCCAAAATCATGCACTGCTTATAAAAATTAACAACTGTCTGTAATTATGGGTGCATAGGGGTTTCTCTGCTTAATGCAAAGTGCCCTGTTCAAAGTCAAGGTATTTTAGTGGGGGAAGGACATAAAATGTCACAGTATCTGCTGAACAGAAAGCTTTGCTCTTCTGATAGAAAGTTATATCATTTTCTTTTCAAATTACAGTTTAATTTATTTTACCATCTTTAAAAAAATGCCTAGAAATCTGTTCTAGAAACCATAAAGAAATATGTAAAGATACACAGTGTGTTTTCTAGAAGTGTAAACAGGATTATTTTAATGACAGTCTACCTCAAACTGTCTTGTTACTGCTGAGAAAATAACAACACTCTATGTGTGTGGTGAGATGATTCTGGTGACCACATTCTGATATTTTCAGAATCAGGAATTACAAGCACCCATAATATTTACATCTGGTAAATAGGCATCTAATGAATTAATTACATTTTCAAACTGAGAAAGAGGAGATCATTCTGAAAGTGATCAGCAACCTTTTTTTTTTACTTCCCAAACAAGAATCTCTTTTGCTCTAAATATAACAGTGCTGTCATTCATAATGATCAATGAGTTTGAAATATTTTCTTAAAACAAAATTTGAAAATCAGTCACCTAACATTCAGTTTTCTACTAAATTAGGAAACAATTGTTGTCAAATATATTAATTATTTGTGAATGGAGTTGTATTTGATCTTGACTTGTTCATGTTTTTAGTGTTCATCTTTGTCTATGCAGATTCATCTTTCCTAGCATGAGAACATGCATTCATATACAGATCTATTAATCTTTCTTTCTTAAATAATAGCTATGCAACAACAGTATACTTAAAAATGTTTTTTCCTACAAGTTTTTTCTTTTTTTTTTGTTAGTTGACAGCTTGAAGACTGCGTGCTTGTGTGTGTGCACACCCATGTATATTCACATTCAGGTGCATTGTGTGCAGGCATATTTCTAACTCTCCTAATGGGATGGAGATTTCCTCTTGCAGCTTTTGTTCAATAAAGAGAAACAAGGTCTTTTGCAGTCAGGAATCAATGACCATTTGGAACCATTCAACCTGTACTTTTTCCTCTTGATTAGTGTGAATAGCAGCACTCTCAGTGAATGAAATTTTGGTATTAAGTAGAACTGACAAAAGTCCATTAGAAAAAATTCACTTTGCTATGTTTTCCTATAATGCTACTTCTTAAAAGAAAAAGTACCATATTTCTTTTGTCAATTGGCAGGCAGAAGCTGAAATTCAGCCCCAATATCTCTGTACTTGCTAAAAGTGTATTTCATTATAAAGATGCTGCTGCCATCTATTGGGTGATATTACTAAAGAATTATGTCTTTTCTGGATTCAGCAAGGACAAAAAAATTGTGTCATTCCCTTTTTTCCCCCATGGACTTGTATTAGCAAATAGGTTATAGCAACCTATATTTGGTTTGTAACATATGTATTATGTAAAGAGCTGGGTTCTGTCTTTGTCACCATGGCTAAATTTCGTGAAGAGAGACATTTTGGAATAGCAGTGAAGTTTAAAAATGTGGCACTGGAACAATGGAAACATTAGAAAATCAACAACAAACCTCACAATTAATACTGCCTCATATCTCAGAAAGACCTTATACAGATGTTTACATGCTCAGTGTCACTAGTGGAACTGCATCACTTGCTGTGTTTGGATAAAAGACCTAATTTCCATGTAACTGGCAATCTTTTGCAATACAAAGATATTTCTGTGATATACAGAGACTTCACAGTTGTTTGTTTTTTCTAAAGTAACTTATTGAGGCTTCAAAGAAGTATTTTAATTGCAGTTCTGAATCCTTTTTGCGACATCCCTACATGTGTATCTTCAGTACATAAAATGCATTTTAATGAAGGATACAGGCATCAGAAGGATAAATACTAAAAACACATATTTGAGCTTTGAAAGTTGTAGTTCAGTCCATAGTGGGACCACATGGAGGTAAGCACATATGGTAAAATAAATACAGTAAGTGGGTGAAGTGCCCCCCTGTGCTCTGCCAGTTCTGGAAGAACAGAGGCCTTGGAAACACTGTTCTGCTGCAGAAAACAGACAAGCAAATAATATTGACCAAAAAAAAAACAATGGCAAAAGAATGATCAAATCTCCTTCTCTGATTTCATCTATTGCCACATCTTTCTGACACTGACTAATTGTGTTTCTCTTCTCTCTTAGCTTTCAGAAGAGCAAGAAGGCATTTTACCTTTTGTGGCCCAGAAGAAAATTAGCTGACTGCAGAAAGTACCACACACATTGTTGCTGCGTACATCACCAGTAACCAGCTTGGCTTTTTATTTCTAAAATGGACTGATAAAAGGCCAGCAGCCAAAAACAACAGGAAGAAAATTCATCTCTATTTTTTAAAGTATATATGACTCACAACACTGAAGCAACAGCAAGCTGGAACCTCACAATGCTAACTGTACAGGCCCTGCTGAATTGCACTTTGCAACCTCTTTGATTTTTTTTATTACTGAGTTTAAGCCCAGAAAAATTTAGCTAACTGTGTGCTGAGGTCGAGAAAAGCCATCACAGATAGTACAAAATTCTTTTCTGCCATTCTTGGAAAAGAACCATTTCTTCAGGCTAGTGTTCTCCTAGGTAAGTATAAATGCCTCCCATTACCATTAAGAGCACAGAAAGGACAGCTATTAAATATTAGACTAGAACTCAGGAGATCTTGCATATAATTATACTTCTGCTAAAGCATTTCTACATGACCTTGGGCCAGACACACAAAAATCTATCTATGCTTCAGGCTACCACTGGTAAATGGAGATAATGATATATTTGCCCCTTACAGCAGCGTTCTGAGGTTAAACTCAGGTTACTGTAATATTAACATTTGTTTTTCAGTATTGAAATATAAAAGCACTTAAAGGCCTATTGCAGTATGATTAGAGGGGATTCTTTCTTTTTTGTGGGCTTACCTTTCCACTAACACATCATTTAAAGAAAAAAAAAAAAGGGTGTTATTTTGGAAACAGTCTCTGTTAAGCAGCAGCAGGAAGATTTGTGTGTGGAAGAGCACCCACAGAAAAAGAATGTGCAGTAGAAAGGAAAGAAAGCTCCACTCCTGTTCTGTGGAAGATTGCAGAACCCTCCAAAGGAAGGGCTGAAAATGCGAGCTCAGTGTATTCTAACAACCAGAATTTCTCCATTATTAAAGGGGAAATGTCTGCAGATGGCAACTGTGTGAAACTACAACCTCTGCTCTGCCAGCTCCAATTGCAAAGGGGATGTGAAAAAGTGGCACCAGCATAATATCAAAATCATGCTATGAGGTTGGGGTTTTTTTGTTGGGTTTTTCGGGTTTTTTTTTTCTTTTTTTTTCTTTTTTGGATGGACAGAAAGTGAATTTACTGAAAATACAATTTAGATTTGCTTTAATACTAATTTATAGCAGCAGTACAATTTGAGTGATACTGTACAATGGCTTTAGTATTTCTACTGCCCCAACCAACTGACCTTTTTATTCAAGTAGGGAGATGTTTTCCATAAGGATTCTTATCCTTTCTGCAGGATCTATAGCTTAGTAATGCTTTGCAGTTCCCTGGAGGGGTACTAGCCAAGTTCTTACTTTAATAAGCTCTTGGTCTTTGGTTTCACAGAACCTTATTTTTTGCATCCTAATCCTAACTTGGCAAAGTATCTACTGGTTATACAGTAAATATGCCATAAGAATATTCTAAAAAGAAAGGAAAAGCCAGCATTTTACTTTGTCCAAGATGGTTTTCTATCTAAACCAATGCCAAATGTCTAACAGATATGGAATGTTTCTCTAGCAGCAATAAAAATTGTAAAGAGGTCAAACATTTTCTTCCCTTTAAACCCAAGGGCTGCAAAAGCAAGGAATGCTGTATGCTGAGGTTGCCTTTTAGCTGCTCTACAAAATGCTGCTTGCAACCTAATGTCTAAAAAAGCAAATTCTAGCTTTTAAAGTGGTATTTTGAATGCTTTGTTTAGTGCTGTAGAGGCTATATTGACACAGGGTTGTAGATAAGGTTGCAGATACCTGTTCAGTCTCATTTCTGCAGCAGTTAAATCTGGGTATGAATACCAAGTGATTTTGAAACACATTTTTTTCTGGATTGGAATCTTGGTTTTATTTGTCTTAGAATGTGTCTATTAATTTAACACAACCAATTAAAATTACAAGAAATGTAAACAATGTTTTATCTATTAAACTGGCATCACGCTACCATTTGCCCCAGGAACTGAATGACAACTTGTCAATGCAATGACAGAGTTCTTTTTCTGTCTCTGACCTGAAAGGAGGACATGAAGAAATAGGACATAGGAGTGTGATGAGCTAGAGTAATATGGTGTTGGGATAGTATTTTTGGCTTAGTTATCAAGAAAGGGAAAGAATTAACTTCTGGTTAGATAGCAATAATGAAAAAAAAGTGTGTTTGTGTGTGTAAAATGCTTTCTCTCCATTAAACAGTTCTTCTTTGGTTCAGGGAATTAATTTAAATCACACATTTCTTCTAGTGGCTACTTCAAACGTCTCCTTTTACATTGCTCTGCTTCAGAGGTTTGAAGTGTGGTTTTCTAAAGATTTAAAGGCCAATAGCTAGCACTAAGTCAAAAACACTTGTATCCTGAATACATGAAAGTCAAAATACTGACTTTGTTTAAACAGTGTGTGCCGAGCTTGGTAGGCAGCAGTTTAGATCTGAAGACCTAACATCAACCACTTCCCTCCTTGGAAAAGCAGGGAACTTCTCATGAAAAGAGGTTAAAAAGGGAGGATTCCTCCACAGCCTTATATACAAAAGTTTATTTTCTGACTGCTTGGGCAAACAACAGGGAGGCAATATGGAGCCAAAGTTATGCTTTTGCATGGATCACAGGGTGAAGGGCAGGATTTGTAATTGGGAACTCTAATGGCTCAGCAGGTGGACCATGATCAGATGTAGAAGGAGGCTGCTATATTACATTTTGTACTCAAACAAATGCAGTCTGTATCTCAAGCAAAATTACAAGAGTCCTACCTGTCCAGAAAACCAGATGTAGCTGAAAGCGCATTAGCAGGACGTGGCATGCCTAAAAATTCAGATATTTTAAATTATTGGAAACATCATAGTTCCAGCCTCAATCACTTTGAACCTCTTTTAAGGAAAATAAAGCAATATAATAATGGATAAAAAAGAATTGTGCATGTTTAATAATGGAACTCAGGATGATGAACCTCAACAATCCTGTGATCTTTGTTTTATGCAATGCACAACACAACATAACAAATTTGGGCAAAAAATGGCAAAGATTTAGTGTAACTAAAGAGCATACCACATAGCTTTGACATCAGGAATGGTGCAGCTGGAGATCAGCCTTAACTCTTCATTATAATAATTCATAAATTTCAGTGGTTGAATGTATTCATGTAACAGAAAGTTTGGGAATAATTCTGAGAAGAGAGAGAAGTGTTTTAATAATTCACACTGACATAGATGCACTCGTGACATTTTTTTTTACCTCATCTTCTCAGTGTATTCGTCTCTATTTTACTTCATTTCTTCTCTTTTTCTTGCCGTATTTTTCCAGGCTCCTCCTTTTCTTTCCAGGCTTCCAAACTTTTAACTCTCAGTAATCTGTACTGAACACAAATAAAACAAGTGTTTAATAACTTCTAAAATAACAACAATGACCTTCTTCCCCCAGTTCCCTTTCCCCAGGAAAAAAAGAGATTGAGAGGGTTCATCTAATGGTACCAACTCTTTTATCTACTTTTTATTTCAGCCTGTAAAGTAGGAAGGGGATAACTTATATGACAGAGGGTTTTTGGTATAAAGGGTTTTTGCTTCCTTTTGTAGCAACCCCTCAGAGAAACAATAAGTGAAGCAAAGAGATAGATATTCTACAGTATTAAGTCTCTAAAGTGCAACCTAAAAAATTTACTTGCACAGTTGAATAGTACAGCCTCCTCAAAAAAAGCAGAAACCAGAGGCAGATTCTAGTTTATAATGTCACTGAAAATAGAAATTTTTTTTGCAACTTTTACATTTCTGGGTTTTTATCCAAATGTCTCTGACTCCCAGTTTCATTTTAAATGTGCACTGCATTTCTCACCTTTCTCCTTTTCCCTCCCTTGACAAGCACTAATTATTTGTATGCCACACATTCCTGAAGGGCACGCACTTTTTCACAGGCGAACAGAGACAAATATTTAAAGCCGGGGTGAAAACAGGAAAACATTTATAAGCCCCCAAAGTCAAGGCTTCGCAGGGCAGAGTTAGTAGTGCAATCATGCCTATAATAAGCAGAGATCATGGCAAAAGGAGGAGCAGAGGACAACAAGCTTCTGCCAACATCCCCAGCTCCACTCATCGAGCAGCTGTTTGGGAAACCCACTAGAACAACTTTATAGCCATTCCTATAGGTGCCAAATGCTACCTAATTATCATACATAAGTCTAATAAAGGAGAAGCTTAGCTGTAAACATTGAAAGATTTTCAGTCATATTTTCTGTCAGCTCAGTCTGATGTCACTTCAGAAAATTCTCTGATTCCACTGCATGGAGCAGACATTTCCATAATTTAAGCTGTAGTTATCCTTCACGAAACCAGCTTGAGACAGTGGAAGTAACTAAACTGAGAATTAAACCATGAGAAAGATAAAATAAAGTTAGAATAATACTATTGAGATATAGATAATGGAAAATATTTATTTAATTTCAGATTAAAATGAAAAATTATTTTTCCTGTCTTGTTATTGTGCTGACACCTGAGACATTGGTTTAACAACAAAGAAAGGAAGTGGCAAATTGTGACTGGATTACGAGAAAACCAAAACTTGTTTTATATTTGAGTCCTTATGAGTTAGTGAATTCAAGCAAAAGTTTCACATCAATCAGGCCCAAATCCTGAAGGACTCATTTGGGAACTGCAGATAATCAGTGTGCTCCCATTTTGGGGTTTTTCTCTCCTCCTTTGGGTCCAGGTGCCCCTAACTCCAGGTGAGGCATCCAGCTGAAGATGCACAGGAGCAGTAGCAAGATTCTCCACAGCTGATCCAAAAGCTACATTCACTGAATGAGCTGAACCTTCACTACAATAATAACAAGGTATTTGCTGTTTATCTTATGTCTGTGTTAAGTTAATTTTTCTGTATCAGCTCTCTATAAAGATCCTATAGGCCCTACAATAAGTAAAGCTTTAGACAGCAATGTAACTGTAAGGATCTATACATTTGCAGATTGTTTGAACCACAGCAACAGCTCCTTACGTTCACTACAATAACATTCAATTAGCTCTAATAAGTGTAAGTTTTAATGTTTAACCCAATGCCTCCCTAAGGATATGCTTGCAAGGAGGTGTAGCTATTAGCTGGTAAAATATAACACCATCTGATCAGGACAAATTATTTTCAAAACATAACTGCCATAAAAAGCTAGAATGAAAGATAAATTGACAGAACAACTGCTGCTATATTCTATTTCCAGCATTGTAAATGGGATATTATACCATAATTTATTTTAATGAGTAACAATTAAGAAATGGTTTCTCAAGTTGCATGTAATTTCTTTCAGTTATTAGTTATTAGTTGTTCGGGCATAAATGTGTTTTAATATTGGCTTATCTGAGCTCTAATAGGTGATTAAAGCCTTTCAGTATATCTTTTTTTTTTTTAATTTTAGAGTTCAGCATTGCAGAGACAATTCTAACACAAGGCACTCTTAAGAAAGAGATCAGTAAAACTGAGAGATATTCCTTAAGTATTAAAAAAAATAAGTATAGCAATATAAGAAAGATGTCAGAGAAAATATGAATATATCATATGTCCTGATATGCTTAATAGTGAGTTTTGTTTTATCTAACTGCAGGTTCAGTGTAATGGCCTCTGTCTTAATGAAATATTTAAGCTAACCTGGCTGTAGAGTGACTTGCTATACTATATATTCTTTCACTTTATTAGAATAAAGAAATATTATCATGGGAGGCTATGCTAACAAGCCTAGACATTGCTTGTATTGTTGAAAAATAAGTTCACATCTCAGAGGAGCATAAAGACCTAGAGAAACTGGCACCTCTTTAACTGAAAAGGCATTCTACTTATCTCACAGAAAGCAGCCTATTTTGTGCTAAGAATGGCTTAGAACAGCCTCTCTGCTATCAGCCACTCTGATATAACCCAACATTTGTTGTGCTCGCTCTTACCCGAGCTGTGGGGGTCACAGGGGGGAAGGAAGCAAATGCTGAACAATTCTCTTCAGAAGGCAAACACCAACCTGACCTAACGTGGTGCATTGTAACCCCATCAGTATGAATCTCGTGGGAATCAATGCCTATTCTTACAAACTCATCCATGGAAATGTTTTTAACCGGGATATAATGAATTATCTCAGTGTAGAGAATTTTCTGGTTTTAAACTTACAGTATTCTGTCAGGTTATATTTATGTTCTTTAGGCCTCTATGCATCCAGAAACTTAAGAATCATGAATAAACCTTTGAGGATTATTTTGGTAGTTGAACTGTAGGTCATTAAAGTTAGATTAAATTTCTTCAATAAATGGGGATATTTCTAACCACTGTGCATATGTTGCTTTTGCTATATTTTAAAACATTTCTTATTCCAGTTACGTTTGGCTGTCTCAAAAGAACATCTCAGTATAATTATTAATTTTCTACTGTAACAACCTTTCAGGCCAGTAAGTAATGCACAGTGATTTACAAACCACTCCTAATTACAAAGAGTCTTTGTGGCAGTTGGATAATAAATAAATGTAAATTAGGATCACATTTCAGTGTCCTATACACCTGAATTTCAGTAGAAACCATCAACTTTGCTTGTTTGAGCTATTGGAGAGAGGCTTGGTATTTGGGTAATTTTTAACTATTAAAAGAACTGAAGAAAAAATAAGAAGCTATTTAATTTTACTGCTTCTAAACAAATTAAGTTTTGTCTGGGTAAGACTGCTGTGATCAGCACGAAGGTTTCCTGCATACCATTTCTCAGGATGTCAGGGATGCGTTTGTGAGGATTCTTCACTTGTTTTTCCATTGCAATGAAGCAAAGCCTGTTTTGTGGAGATACAAGGTTGACTAAATCCTTCTTAAGGCAGCAGCACAGAGTACATGAGCAATGCAACACAAGGAGTATTAGAGTCTGCATAACAAATTTATTGAAGCCCTTATTTTCCTGAACATTTAAAATCTTTTATTTTCCTGCTGAAGATTATATTCATCCTGAAACATTACCCTTCAAGTGTTAAAATGACAAGTGCTGATGAAGGTAAAGCTGATCAGCTGCAAGACTCCCACTGCTGAACATTATAAAGTTTCTATTGTTCAAACAGCTCAGTTAATTATCCAAATGTGAAGGATATCAGAAGGGGACCTGCTGAGCTTTGCAGCTGACTTCCAGGGAATTATCCATAATAGAGCCGTTATAAGAAAATTATGACAGACACAACGTACAGGGACCTCTGCTTACCTCCCCTGAGGATTTGTGCAGGACCTTATAATCAAACAGAGTTAGGACTTTCCTCAGAATCAAAGGGAAGCTACATTTTGCAAGGGAAAAGCAGTCCAATCAACTTCATGGTGTTTTATCACACAAACCCAGAGAGGATTCTAGACTCATGCATATTAATTTCCTGCTGCTGCAAAAAAAAAAATGACTGGCATTCCTCTGGTGCCAGGGACTACTTCCTCAAATTTAGGTTCTCAAAATTATTATCATGCCTTGCCCACAGTTAAAAATGTAGTCCTTGCTGCTTTTGTGTGAGGTTTCTGAGAAGCCATAATGTCCCTTTTCAGCAAGTACTCATAATGGGTCGTTATGTGACAACAGTTTTGGGTTTTTAAGCTGTTACAGTCAACATTTTGTGAACCTGGGAGATCCCACAGCAAAATAATTCAAAATGATTGAGGACGCTTCAGTGGCTACTAAGGAGTGCAAAAGAATGAGCAGTACTGAGATGAATTGAGTAAAACATGGAATCTGTTCAAATCAGAAAAGCCAGAACTTGAACAAATCTGCAAAGCACTGGCTGATATTGCAGCAGCTAAAGATCTGTGGTACCTTTATTTGATGATCACAGTCACTTGGGCAAAACCAAAAGACATCAAACTCTTTCTTACCCTCCCAGAAACCATGACTAGTGCACACACCACAGTGCTGCACCAGCATAATGCTCCTTAGGTGTTGTTATTTTCTGCTGTTTCCAGTATTCACTCCCCAGTACAACTGCAAAGAATTTAATTCACCTGTGTGGGCATGCCCTGGCTGGGGAAAATTGCATGGACTTGTGTTCAAGCTATGAAAGAGAAAACTGAAGCCACTGAAGAAGGTTTTATTGAGGAGTTCATCTTTGAAAATGAACTGAATTAGTTTACCCAAATTAAATAATTAGTTTTCTATCACAAGGAGTGGGAAACATTAATACTGTTGTATCTTACACCAAAGTTGACCATTATAACCATCGAAGCTTTTTTGAGAGGCCTATCACCATTGCATCTAGACACTATCAACTAATCATCTCCAGACAGTCTTAATTTTTAATTTCTCTTTGAAATATTATTTAACTTCGCAGTATACCTTCTTAGCAGGTGCATGTAACAGCTTCTATGAAATAATGTGCAGCAGAATGAGCAATTTGGGGTGTGATAATACCAGTGAAAATTATGCCCTGCAATTATTACCATAAAGTCAGAAATAGGATGGTATAATAATGGAATAGTAATGGAAACCACATTTCCATAATTAAGATAATCCACATTCTGTAGTACCACAGATTAATTTGCAAAATTAATTTGATCTGATAAATGGTCATCAAATTTTCATGATATTAACCAAAACTAAAATCAGTGAAATGTTTCTCTGATATAACCATTTAATTCTTTCTCTTTCTTTCCCTCCCTCCCTTCCAACACTGAAAACTACATAAATTTCTTTCCTCCCACAGACTTCAGCACCAACATTGGAAAATCCAAGATGCTTTTCAGAATTTATTCTACAAGCTCCAGAAAAAAAAGATTTTAAGAGTATTGTTCACTATCTGTGAAAATTGAAATGTTCTGTTATTGGGAATATCTCAGTTATTTTGACAGTGTCTAATTGTAATTTATGTCTCTTTAACCTTCAGTTTACCTTAAGGAAATATGATTAGCTGTTTGTTCCCTGAGCCCTATACCTGAACTGCTCCTCCTCTGATTTAGAATTGCCTTGTCAAACTTCTTTAAAGTAAGTTGCAAAAGCAAACACCCTGAGACATGTATACATTAATGTCCTGCCAAACACTGAATAGGAAGCTGATATAATTTGCCATGTGAAACTCCTCAGATGTCACTGTAGGCTGAGGCCAAAGTTCCAGGCAGATTCTGAAAAAGGAAAATGGCTAACAGCAGGAAGCTTTTAGTTTATGAAAGCAACAATTACACTCTGCTGTTACTGGGAAACCATCTAGCTAAATAAAAATTAAATTTGTCTTAAATGCAAAGAACATGCTTTAAATATTTAGACTATAAAGCCACAGATGAAACCTCTCCATTCCATGTTCTCTCCAGATCAGTGTCTTGGCAGCCCATTGGATTTAGAGGATTAATTGTTTCTTCCACTTAACACTTGAGTAAAAACCCCAAACCAAACTACACCCACCCCCAAGCCTACTCTTTGTATAAAGAAGGGGGATGTGTGTGCATGGATGTCAGGACAACTGATTTTAATAAAATGCTAAGTATTGTTCCCTAAACATAAGCCATTAACAGGAAAAATACTTGTTATATAAAATACTGATATTACTTTAAAATTTCTTTTTATTTCAAACACTTTGCAAGGAGGAAAAAGCCACTTCCATAGAATTTCTTGAATTTCTAGAAATGAATCCTTGGTATTTCTAATGAATAACCCAGCAATACAAGTATTCATTCACTCAGAACAAGAGGCCTTAATTTCCTTCATCACTACTGAAACAGAGCAAAATTTTCCAATGGATCATGAAAGTGTTTTAACCACTGAGCTATTGGTTACACACAGATCAGAACACTAAGAAGTATTGTCTTAAAAGATGGAACACAGGATGTCTATGCATAATAAAGCTGCTTTGTAGTTCTGAGAGGAAAAAAGAAAGTTTTGACTCCAGTACCTACAATCTGGCAGATTGCACATTCCCTAAGCAGTGTCTCTTACTAAGATCACTGAAGACCAGAGCAACAAAGCCAAAGAAAAAAAAATCACAGCAAAAATTGCTTTTAATCTAGACAAGCCCTGACAAACATCAGCCTTCCCTGTCCAATGAAATTATGATACCATTTTATTTTAAGAGAACCCCTCTTGACTTCCATATGATATGCATACCTTACTACTTTACTCTTCTCAGCCTGCTGATTTTACATAAATCAAGATGAGTGTTATTTCTGGAAGGATAAAATTAATCCTAGTCTAACAGGAAGATCTGCAAAGTCATTAACATTTTCAGTGAATGCACCTTTTCCCCCTGTTTTTGTAGAAGTATCATTCTTTATAGTAATCTCTCCCCTTTGCACTGAAATGTCTCATTTAAAGAATGACTGTAAGTAAACAATGTCTTCTGAAGCAACAGACAAGACTTTCATGAGAAATAATTGTTTGACTGGTATATTTCCCAAGAGATTACAAAAATTATTTCCAAGCTACACCATCCAGGAGAATAAAAATCCAGCCATTTCTCATTAAACAAGGTCTCTTGAGGACCAGCTCCCAGGGATGCTTCTGTGCTATCTAGATATTTTTTTACACTAAATTCCCAAATCCCAAATTGATTTTAATCAACTTTTTTTTCCCCCAACTCATTCCACATGCTCTCACTCTCTATATTTTTATTTATTTATATTTTAAAGTCCAGTGATTTTGAGATATTGTCTTTCATATTTATAACCTCAAGGGCATTTGAAGTTCTGATGACATTGAGATCACTAGACTCTAGATGACTCTCAACTTTTATCTTATTTATCATCCTTGTCTTGTTTTCCAGCAATATGAGGAGCAAGTACAAAATAGCCTATACTTTTACTGAATAGCCTGCAAAATCTTTCAGAATGGAGTCCTGTCCTCCAGGAAGAGGTACCCCTTATCAAGTCCATAATTTCCAGCCAGTCAATATAAACTAATTGAGTTTCCAATGATTAATGATCTATCCTTTTTATAGGCTTTCCTTATCTTTCTTTTCTTTTTAAATCTTGCCTGTGAGGTCTATGCCAATTTTCAGTGATTTTTAGGTTTTAATTTGCCTATCTTTCTTCTTCATCTAAACTGTCCCTACTCAGGTGTTCAAACTACATATGCCATTTATTTCTTTTGTCAAGAAAGCTTCTTCGTCCATATTGCCATATGTCTTTATGTCCTGCTCTGTCTATGCCTTTTACTATATGTATTTATCAAGGTTTTTCAGCCTTTATTCTTGGGACATATTTACAAAATTGATATTAAGAAAAAGATATACTTATGTACCTAATTAAAATCCTACTGACAGACCTGTTTTTATAAGAGATCTGGCAGCTCCGCCTGCATGGCATAAAAAGTACTTAGAAAATGAACAGTCCTGAGGGAATGAGGTATTTCAATGAGTGTGGCTTTCCTGGATAGTGCCAGTCAAATCCAGACAGTTTGGTGTTTAGCAGAAGCTCCAGATACTCACGTGACCTGAAAAATCCGACCCTTAATTGCTTAACATTAGGCAGTCATATCCGAAAATCGTCGTTTCAACAAGTCTGCGCTACAGTATCCATGTGTGCTTGATGGGATTAAGAATGCTTATGAATCACCTGTAAAGTTATGTTTACAATTTTTACAGAACATTGAAGACTCTTTCTACAAGACAGCAGTGCTATTTATTGAGCCAAACACCTCCACAAATAAAGAAGTAGCTATTGCAACCAGGAATGATTAAACTGTAATCAGACCTAGACTAAGCTGGGAAGCTCTGACCCTCCTGTGTGTTTACACTATTTGGTGCTAACTCTACTCTAATGGCATGAAGCAGGATTAGGTCAAAGATAAAGATTTCACACTATCAAAACTCCATTTCATTCAGAAGGTCAAAAGATAATGGAAAACAGAAGTCAAGTCTGTGCTGCTGTATGTGCATCAAGCAGCTCGGGGCAGTCAACAGTGCTCAGCACTGTAACTTCTGCTTTAGTGCAGTGTCTCTGCTACCCTCACTGATTTTAACTTGTAGAGCTCAAGCAGAGCAGAAACAAGTCTCTTACTTGTTAGTAAGAGACTACAGACTCAGGAATTTTTTTGAATGTCATGAAAAGTTTTAGGGTTACTTACCTAAACCACTTATGTAGCATAGCACGAGAATACCTTGATTTGTTTAGTGGAAAGCTTTGATTCTTTTTACATCCATCACCTTGGAAACAAAATGTGAATATGTGGTTGTTCCCTTTACAACGTGAGAAGCGCTGGATTTACAGCCTTGACAGCTGATGTGCTGTTCATAGCCACTGACATGCACAGTTCAGCAGTAAAAGGTTGGAGCTTTCTTTTGCTTTCTACCAAGATGCCTCAGTCCTGATTGGGAAAGAAACTGCAGGTAAGGACACACACATAGCTCCCACCTTCCCACAGTTTCTTCCGGAATAGTGTTATCTGTCATTCTTCTTGTAGTTTTTGTGACTCAAGGAGAAGACTCCTAGTCCATACTTATTCAAATGGTTGAAACACAAGTTTAAAAGAGTTTCAGTATAAAGACTTTTTTTTTTTAATTAATATATTTTCTATATATTAAATGAAAAAAAAATCTTCTGATGCTAGCTAGTTATAATGTCATTCATTATGGCCTTCATGGTCCTGCTTTCACCAGGTAATATGATGCTAATGGAGAAAAACACCTACTAATTTTGCACATCACCAAGTTTTATTATATTCAAACTGACAACTAAAATTTAAAAAAATGCTTAGCCTATATTCAAGCCTCAAATTTAAAACTTACATTCTTTTTAAGTAATTGCTTTAATAAGATAATATTCAAAGGGAAGATGTCTTCAGTGTTTGCTACTTCATATGCTGTGCAATAGACACTGGAAAAATAAATACATCCATGGAGAAAGGGAAGGAGTCATCGCAATGATTATTTTGTGCTGTGTGGTTATTCTTGCTAAATCTCTTGAGATGCCTCACCTTAGAGCTTTTCCTGGAGGTTTGTCACTTCTTCCTTCTGTTGATGTAGTAAGGCACACAAAGCACAGACACTCTCTTCCTTTGCCAGCCGTGGATACATTTTCAATTTCAATTACTTTTGATTGCTATATAAAATTTTAACTCTGACTTGACTTTTAGGAGCAGTTGCAAAAGACTGTAGAATAATAATCAGGATCCCTTTGAGCATAAACACAGACTTTTTTGGGTACGTGAACTCACTCAACTGCAGAACACTTGTTGCCAGGTTGGATTCTTTTACTGATACAGATGTGAGGCTGGTTTACTAACAGAAGAGGTTCTAATAATCCAGCTGCTCTACAGTAAAACAACAAAAAATGGAATAGACTAGATATAGGCCAAAATTTTTGAGTGACTTGAAAATATATTCAGTTCACTTAGCAAAACAAAAATCTGTTAATTTGAAAAATGACTCAAATATTACTCATGTAAGTACTCACTGAAGTACCCAGACCAACAGCCCCTTTTTCCAATGTTCACCTGTGGCTTTTTCTGCCCTTAAACCCATCAGAAAAATAAAATTAATTCAAAACTACTTGTTAGTAAATGGGTTATATTTGCAGACATCAATCCATGCAGTTCTGGAGGCCTGGCAACAAGTTAATGAGGTTTGAGTATTCAGCAACTGAGATAAAACTGACCCAGAGAAACAACAGAGCTGTCAGGCTGTCATTTCTAGCTGGCAGCATAATGAAACCCACAACAGAGGGCAGTTAAGAATAAATGCATAATAATAATCTGGTTGGAAATAACACTTTAACAATCATTTTCCTTATTTAGGGATAACCCTTCTTAACTCAGTAAATTGTTTGTGTATTTATTTATTTGACAGATATGCAGCAAAGGCAGTAACCACATGGAATAAATGTGTACTTATTTAGCAATTTTTTTTTTTTTTGCAAGGCACAGACACCATTTAAATTTAAAGACAATTCTCTGGGAGAATAATTAAATCCATGTAACTCAAGTATTACTGCAAAAATACCTCTCACGGGGTTGAGCAGCATTTAAATATATACTGCTTCAATTCTGATGTCAGTGCTCCCAATTGTAAGATGACAAAAACCTGAAAACATATTATTGCTGGATATTAAATAAACTGTTTGGATATACTCAGGACACACGAAAAGTGTGGGTGTTCATTATAAATACCTCCATCAGAAATTAATTTCTCCTCCACAATCTGAGTCGAGGAGAAGAAATTGCTTAAATATCTCCTCTCCCCCAAAAAGAAAACTTGCCTCTATTTCCTCAGGTGTGCTCAGCACTCACTATGTGTATTCTCTAGAGTTTCTGATGCACCCAGCCTGTCTGGAACAAAGGAAAACAAATGGAAGCTGTTACAGCTTTCCTCCAATAGTTTCTTGCTGTAAACTGATATTGCTGATTGCAGTTGTTCACCACGGACTGTGAGTAACTCACATCCCTGACATCCCTGCCACTGTGCCCTACACTGGATCACAAAGGCACTGATAGAGGGGACTTTGCATCAACTACTTAGACAGCAATTGTGTCAGATACCAAAAATAGAAATGGCTGCAATATGGAGCCTAGGACATTCACCTGGTAGGTGGACCATGATGAGTAAAAGCTCCTGAATGAGAACTCATAGGAAAATACCCAAACCGATGGGATACTGAGGGAAATGAGGAAAAAATACCATTTTCATTCTATGGCAGTTTTTTGAATGTGGTGCTTCATTTCTCTGGATTTTGTTGCAATCAATGAAACACTTCTGTGTTTCAGAACTACTGTTTCAGCATTGCATTCTCATTCCAGCACTTCTGAAAGTACTTTTTTGAGGAACAAGTAATGTAAAAGGAAAATAAATTCAGCTCTAACTTCAGAGTGATCTGATTGCCTTGTATCTCTCCATCATCTGGTCAGCACCTAAAAAATATTTCCAAAGTTATATGGTTTGGTGTGCATTGCAAAAATTTAGAAAATGTATTCCTTCTAGTATTTAAAACGGAAGCAAAACTGAAAAAATAACCTGAAATATTATGGAAATGGCCTCCTTCTCCTAAGATGAATAAAACCAACCAACCAAAAAACCTTCCATTCCTTTCAACTTGACAAGGGTTTATATAATAAAACAACAGAAAACTGGCATGTGTTCCCTTTTCTGTCTTAGAAGTCTATTGTTTATCAATTGTTTGTCTACTGGAAATTTAAGTTTAACCTCACTGAAGCTATATCTACACTATAAATGTTTAGAAATGTAGGGAATACCTAAATTGTAGACCAGAGCATGTGGGCGATGCTCCTATACAAATTCTAGGAACATAAGAATTTTAATTTGTTTTTTCTTATTATTGCCACCTCTTTTGCATATTCTGTGTGTGACTTTTTTCCTCTGTCGTCTATTAACTTAATTTTTTTCAAGTGTTATTACATCTTTTCTATGCTATATTATATATATTATATTTTAAATAAAGCTGGAATTACATTTTTGCTCAATATCAGGAAACAGTGAATTTTCATGTCTGGAACTAGGCAATAAAAACCTGTACATCACTCTCATAAATATGGCATGTCTAAGAGAATAGAAAATGTTCCAGAATGTATTTTTTTTTTTCTTTCTGTTGAACAATATTGGTAATCCAACATGAAAATTCATGCCATTTAGGACTTCCACAGCAGCAGATGATACAATTTCAGGGAGAATACAGATACTTTTAAAGTCTATGACTATTTCCTCCTCATTGACCCAAATATGTTAAGTGTCACAACACTCTGGGTCAGTGATCTCCAGGAGGCATCATGGAAGGAGTTAAAAAAAATAAATAACTGTTCCTCTACTATAATCTTGATACAAAAAGGAGGATTAATTTTACTTTAAAGGCCTTTTACCCTGTTTTGACAAAATCATTCTCTGAACACTATTGTCAATTCTATTTTTAAAAAATCTTACTGCTGGAAAGGTAAAGAGAAAAAGTAATTGCATTGATCTGAGTGCTGGAAATTTGCATGAGTTATGAATGACAGCCTGAGAAATCCCAATCAATTAAAAAAGGGAACTTTGGAGATCATTTAATTGAAGTAGAGAAAGTGGAAACTTCAATAACGTCAACGGAAAAGTTCCCGTTTTCAGCTCAGTACACATGATAAGACTTTGAGAGTCGTAAGTACCTAATACCATTTCAGGAATTTAGTGGAGGGTAAAGATTAAAGCTTACTGTCTCCACAGGGTGCTGAGCTCTTGATTCATGTTTTTTATAACATCAAGTCTGGATTATTGTAATACCCTGTTTGTACGCCTCTTTGATACAGTGGTTTGTCGCTCACAAGCTTCAACATGCACAGCTTAAAACAACTTGGATCCTCAGTGGAATTGAACTGTATCAACATCCTACCAGACTTGATTGCCTCTTTGTCAGATTTAAAATGATTTTTAAATGCATGTGTTACACACTTTAGTCACCTTTTTTTTTTTTTTTTTTTTTAGCTTAACCTAATTATTTTCCT